>OZ038391.1:38542231-38784731 GCA_964036045.1 Eutreptiella sp. 'Long Island Sound 2002' | reverse complement strand
AGGGAATGTCGGGGCAGGCGTAGGGGCATAGGGTACCTCGCCCTCTGCCGGGCTGCAGTCTGTGACTACGGGGGCGGCCTGTGGCGCGGTCTGTGGGGCACGATCGGCGCTGTCCACAAAGAGAAACAACGGCCGGTCCCAGCGGGTGTTGCCTGCAAACGGATGAGTGTGCAATAGTGTGCAAGTGTGCAAAGGAAGGGCAGGCTTGCGCTGCGATTGGGGTGGCCGCTGTTGTGACCACTTTTGGGGGGTGTTTGTGCACAGCACACGCACAGCGCACGCACAACACACACAGTGCGCACTTTACAGGGCACAATTGGGGAATTTTAGGGTAATTAATAATATTCTTGCCCATCTAGCCAATACTACACCCAAACAATGATGAGGTCCTGATCACTTATACCCTCTTTCTTTGTGTGTCTAAAAACCCTTTTTGACCAGTTTTTGACCCGTAGGTGACCCCTGGTATCCCTACTCCAGCACAATTTGGGACCACTTGGGATGCTCAAACACTGGTTTAAACATTAAAAAAAGGTCAAGAATGTGGTTCTCTAAAAATGATCCCAAATTGCGGTTTTCCAAAAATTGTACAAAACCTTTTCGGATGCTCAAACAAGTAATTTTCAGGCCGTTTTAAGTCCAGTTTGCACAAGAATGTGCATTGTACAGACTATGCAGTGTGCAGTACACAGGGAACTTGGTGTGCAATTTACAACAGGGCTCAGAAGTACCCAGCTCCGGTGGCGGGTAATGTACCCACAAACGTACCCACAATGTACCCAAGGCAAGGAAAAATGGGGGAAAATGGGAGGAAATGGGGGGAAACAGGAGAAAATGGGGAGAAATGGGGAGAAATACGTAAAAATGGGTAAAAATGGAGGAAATTTGGAGAAATTTGGAGGAATTGGATTTTTTCCCATTTTCTCCCATTTTTCCCCGTTGTTCCCCATTTTTGCCCATTTTTCCTCCCCTTGTGGTGCCCGTTGGCCACCCCCCACCCCCAACCTGTCAGACAAAAGCGGTGTTTGGGGGGTTTTCACACCATGTTTTCCCCATTTTTCCATATAAATCACAAAAAAAATCTCACCCCAACCTCCATTTTTGCCTTTTCAGCCCCAAAATTTCCCATTTTTCCACCCAGCAATCTGAATTTCCCTCATTTACCCCCATTTTCCCTAATTTGGCCCATTTCCCGGATAGTGTTCCGCTAAACGTACCCAAAGTGGGTACTTCTGAGCCCTGGTACAATCTGCAGGGTGTGCAGTGTTTTTGTGCACATTGCGCAGTGTGCAGTGTGCACTTAGCAGAGTGCACAATGTGCAAAGCGGGTAGTGGTGTGCAGTGTGAGGTGCACAATGTGCAGAGTGCGCAGACTGTGCACAGCACAGTGTGCTAGGTGCACAATGCAATGTGCAGCGTGTATAGTGGCGCACTGTGCAGTGTTCAAGCGCGCAATGTGACACCACCAATACCACTACCATCCGCCTCGCACCACCACCTTGCACCCGTGCATCATTCGACAACGTCACCTGTAATCCCTCTGTGGATGAGAGGTGACACAACGACGGCAGTACCTAGCGGCACTTCGAAGCGGACACAGAGGTCCGAGAACAGTGGCTCCGGCCATTTGAATGCAGTGTTAGCCTCGTTAAAGGACTTGGCCAGTGCCACAGAGCTCTGACAGTACACCACACAATATGTAGTCTCTGCAGCCCGGGACAAGCACCAGAGCTCATACCTGCATAGACATGCAGGAGGGCTGCAGACACATGAGTGACACTGAGATGTTCCATGGCTCACCAGGACATTACCAAGTGACCCTGGGTGAGGGGGAGGGGGTTCGGTTGGGGCTGTCGATCTGATCCACCAACACATAGATAAACCATCCACCCACTTCCTGACGTCCATTGTGAATGGTATGTGCGTGTCAGCAACATGTCTACCACCAGTATTCAAAGAGGGCCAGGGCCAGACAATCAAGGAACATTTTATTTGTGCATCTACCACATGCACAAGCAGGGACAAAGGACACAGAGTGGGGCATGCTGTGCTGCTCCTACCAAGACATAGACGAACAGACACCTACATTTTTGTACAACTGCCGCCAACAACCACCCATCTTTGGGTGAGGCTGGGATATCCCTTGAGCGATTGGCGTTGGGGTGGGGTTATGGTGATCCCATCCCCTCTGTGACTACCGTGTATCAGAGAGATGAACAAAAGCCCTTCGTTATGCCGAAAAAAATGCACAGTCACGGGGACACACACTGAACAACAAGCAAGACAGAACACAGCAAACGGCCTCTTTGACAGCGTTGGCAGTACAACTGTTGGAAAGTGGGTGTCCCGAGGCAGTCTATGTTGTGGGTTGGCCCCAAAAAACTTTAATGGCAAATTTAATGTGCTCCAATCCTCTTTCAGGTGTGGGCCTACACAGGCCCAATGGTCAAAGGTCAAAGGTCAAATGCCCAAAGGTCAAATGGCAAATTCAATGCGTTCCAATCCTGATGTTGTGTTGCGGGCCCACACAGGCCCAAAAAGTGTTACGATAATGGCCAATTCAATATGCTCCAATCCTGTTCGTGTGTTGTGCGGCCACACACGCCCAAAAAAGTGTCACTTTAATTGCAAAGCCCATATCCTCGGCTGCATAACCCCTGCCATCTTGGGGTCTTCAGGCGGGGAAGAATCAAAAAGGCTTCATAACCGCTGCTATATATGACACCCGTAAAATGGGGCGGTCCGCAGTCCATAATCCCTGTCCACAAGGGGCAAAAAATAATCCTGCTTCTTGCGAATGGTCTTGGTGGTCTGTGATTGTGCTCGGGATGTGGGGGAAGGCCGCAAAGCCTCAAACTACGCTGCATCTAGGTTAGGGCTACTGCTCACTTCCGTACCCCAAAATTTGGAGCAGTGGCTTCCCCACACTCTCTGGTCAAATGTGTGTAGTACTTGGGGCAAGGTTGGCAGCCACCACTCTTACAGTGACAAGGGGGGTCCCAGCAGCCCAGGTGCACATGAGGGGGGGGGGGGGGGGGTTGGCACAAGGCCTCGGTATCTGATTGTTTGCCTTTGGCGGCGCCTATTGGCCTCTCTCCCTTGCACATTCTGACCCTCTGTGGGCCCGAACATGTTTTGGTTGTGTCAACGGAGCCCCTGGATGACTTGTCCTGTTTGACTACTCCGCAGGGTCGGCTGTCCCGGAGACGGGCTGTTGCCCGTGCCGTTGACCAGGTGCATCCAGATGCACACTCCGAGTCCATGCTGGGTTTGCCGACTCCACCACTGACTTGAGCGCGCTGGAGTGTGCATCTGCAGGATAATTTTCCTGACAGGGGCTTCTAACAACCACAGGGGGGGGGGGGGGTCAGCGGTTATTGTATGTTTTTCTCTGGTTTTTGAGATCTTGGCTGAATTGCCAGCCTACATGGAGCACCCTCCCAGGCCCTGGACAGTTCGGACCCAGGGTCGGCCATTTTCAGATTTTGGTTGGGAACTTGGACACCAAAGGCGCTAGGATAGTTTATTGCACCTACAGCACAAGAGCTACTGGATTGCAGCCAGAAGAGGGGGGGGGGGGTGTTGCCGCAAAGGTTGAGTAGAGGTAGCAAAGGTAGAGGTCGTGGATGGGCCTTCCCTTGGTAATGCGACTGCAAAGCCCTGGGAAGCATCGAGAAATCCGTTGCACGAATGGAGCAGCATTCCATCTTCTTTGGTGACTGCGGAAGGTTCTGTCCCTGGATGATGCTCCCCAGCCTTGTTCCGCTGCTGAAGAGGCTCAAGGAAACTGTGCGTGGTGCATGCACGGCGCGTGCAACACCCTCTCAGCAATTGTGTACCCCACCTATTCCCCACTGTATGGGGCCTTAAGGGGGGGGGGGGGCAGGATAAGGTGGGGCCACAGGCAGGTCACAACAGCGCTCCAAATACACACATCCTGGCATGCACAAGCAGTCATGTTCGGCAGTTCTCTTCTTCCATAGGTGCTGTTTGGCTGGCTTCAGGGGTGGTCCAGCTGCTGGGTTGGGGTGGGGCGGGCCCAGCTTACGGGCTCAGGTTGAGGTCAGGACAAGGACATATATGAATAGCAGGCTTGCCTGCACACTGCACTCTTGCCTGCACACTGCACTGCAAGGAATCTTGGCACCCAAGGAACATGTGATGGAGAAAAGTGGAACCCTGAACTTTCGACAATGCTGCATTCGCCTGGCTGGGCAATGTGCCCTCTGTGACTAGACATCTGTGACTAGACATCTTTGGACCTGAAGCCTTTAATGTAGTTCAGGCTGTCGCAAATGATGACTTCCTCACTGTTAATGTGCCGCTCAACTGCCTGCTTCAGTCGCGCTCTTGTCTGCTTCTCGTTGTAGGCGCCCTTGTAGCCACTGACCTTGTCAATACCTGCGTCCAACAGGCCATGGGCAGTGCTATGATTTGCAGGCGAAATGTACAAAAAGCAATATACCACGTGGACATGGCATTGAAGACAAGGGGAGTGGCAATTTGGTCGTGGGATGCAGCGGGAAGGGCAGGGCTGGGACTTACTCAGCAAAATGTCTGGTGCGCCGAAATTTTCGTCCCTTCTCCCCCCATTTCCTAGTTTGACCCTATTTTATTCGATGTTCCACCACTTTACGGTGTTGCACATGGTGTTGCAGGTCCCTGCAGCACAAGTCAGGTCTGTCCACCCAATAAACAGTGGTAAATGGTCACTGACAAACATCGCGTTCCCAACACAATTGCCATCCCTTTTAGTGCTCTCCCACGTGGTGCTTGGTGCCTGCAGGGCAGGACGGGCCAGATGTATCCCATTTCCCGACAACAATGAACAACAAAGGGCCACTGCTACAGTCTCCTCGTCCCTTTGTCCCTTGTACCTAAAGACTCTTCATTGACAAGCACCACGCTTTTGCCCAGCGCCTCGAATTCTGCCTTCAAGGCTCTGGCCCTTGTGGTCTTGCCGCTGCAGGGGATACCACAAACCAGCACCAGCGGCATCACTGCAGTATGGGGTCAAGCAGGCCCCACAACAGCCTGGGGCATCCGTGGGTGCAGATATGCAGCCCAGCAATTCAGAACAATGCCCTGGGGAAGAGTGTATGTGTGGGTGGGTAGGCACCGCAAAACACAGGCATGCAACTGCTTTCAGGGCTTTACCACAACCTGCGCAATTACCCACACTGCTTCCCTGTGATGCAAGTAGGGCCAAAATCAGGCAAAAGACAGTCCAACAGAGGTCCCATGCTTAGCCATAATCCGACGATGGCCGTCACCCCCGGTATCCCACCGGCACGAAATTATTGTTCCAATGTCCAGCAAATGCGGCGGAGCCGCGGCCACCAATTGTCCAAAGGCGGCGGAGCCGCGCCCAAATGTCCAGCAAGGCGGCAAAGCCGCCCTCACATGTGCGTGCACATCCTGTGCATCTGCCCTCCTGCCCTGATGGATTGGGTCTCAGCGCCTTTAGGCAATCAGGATTGTTGATTACACGTCCGCCCAACCCACCCCCCACATCTCCCGCACGACCTGAGCAGAAAAAGGCTGGCCCCAAACGCGACAGCGCCACGGTCTACACGCCGGGGTTCGAACCAAGGGCCTCCACCGCGAGGTCCTAGTGCACTTCCAGCATGCTATGCTACCGATGTGGTTAGATAGCCGTTACCATAACCACCACTCTGAACCTAGCTGCTCGCCCCATGCCCATCCCCTCTCGTCCCCTAGGCAGCAGCTGTTCATGATCCACCGCGCCATGGTCTCCACGAGCGGTGATGATGAAGCGCACTGCGGCGCGAGGTCCCAGTGCAATTTCAGGTATGCTTGCTCCCTCACTGTCCCCTTAGGGTTACCAGTCGCCGGGTATGGCAAAACATTTCTTCAAACTAATGTGGGGATTTGGGGCGGGCGGTGCATCCCTACCCTCTCCAGGGTTCGAACACCCCCCCCCCTGCAGGACTCAAGTGCCACGCATGCCCAGCGACACTATGCATTCTACTGACTACTAGACGGCTATGTAGTGCCCATTGGTGTTCACGTGTGTTGTTTGTTGCCCGTCCTCATATGCCTCTTGCGCTCCCTTTGCCGATCACTCACATCTATGCTGAACCCTGACCCCTCAGTCTCCGAGCTCCCCTCCTCGCAGGAGCTCCCTGTCGAAAACGGGACGCTATCAGGTCAGCGGCTGAAAGCAGCTCCCCCCCTACACTAGCCTGCGCACTGAGTACACTAAAGCGGGACCGCGACGACTTTGAGGACGACACATCTGTGCACATCGGGGACAAGCCGGCATCCCGCCACAGACGTGGCACGTGGCCGGCGCCCCCCCTTCGTTTTTTGTTATTGGGGTGCATCTCTCTACCACACTCTGCAAGTGCATCAGCCTTATCGTTCCCCTCCACCCGCACATGCGAAGGGGTCCAGACGAATTTGAGCAGAGCCCCTGCTTCCTGTCGCAACTGAAAAATGGCCTCCCAAAGGTCTCGGTGCCCCACCTCCCGCAACTTCACCCTCCAGGAGTGGCGGTGCCACTTGGGGGACCACGCAGTGATCCTCTTGCAAACATACTCTGAGTCCAACACCACTACCATTATGTCCGCCGCCTGCCGACGTTGCAAAGCATGCAGAACGCCGCGAAGTTCCCCCCTGCTCACACTCTGCCTCTCTGTGACTGGAACGGGCAACCCCACACTCCTCTGGTCCACCTCCCCAAACCAGGCCCCATACCCCGCCAGCCACCATCCCCTGACTTGCTTCGCCGACCCATCGGTATACACCATCGTCCATTGTTCGGCCTCTAACACTTGTAACCGTTTGACCACCCCGTCCCGATACTGACCCCATTTCTGTTCCTTCAAGTCTGTAGGTTTCACACCCGTCTTATTGGGGAGACCGCTGGCGCCGAGATTTTCTTTTGAAAGATGCGCCCACCAAACCAAAGAAACAGTTGATCCAAGAGGTGAGTCGAGTGAGGTGAGAGGCAAGTCTGGGCAGGAATGACATATTCGGCTATGCGCGCCATACCTCCAGGATACCCATCAAACCCGTCACAAAATCATCAAGTGACGGACGCCCCCCTTGAAATCATGCCTCACGACGTAGTGCCCATTGTGCCTTTAGTGCCGCCCACAACACCAAACCTTGTGTGCTCTGTAGTGGCAGTGCTGGCTCATCCAACAATAGTCTACTGGGCTCTACCGCACCCCCCTCCCTTTGCACTACACCAAAGGCCTTGCGGACAGTGTCAAAAATAAATGCTGAGAAGCGGCAATGCTGAAGCATGTGCTCGTGATCCTCTAGCCAGTGGCACAGAGGGCATAGCTTACTAACCACGCGGTGGCCCATCCGTCCCCCACTGGGTATTTTTTCCACAATACACGCCGGATGAAATCCAAATCCCACTATGGCAAATACAAGCAGTTGAAAAACTACCACACGTCGGGCGCCTGTCGTGGTGACTCCGTTGTATTGCGCTGCATGTGGAGCAGTGCGCGCTGTCTCCCCTAGCCCGCCCCCCATCATTCCAAGGCCAATCCTCGTGCCCCGTCATCCGGGGCCATGGATTGTAAGCGAACATCCTGGACCCCCATGTCATACGCCATTTTGTATGTGTATGCAATGACATCCAAGTGCTCCAAGTGCACCACTCCCGCCATCGCAGGACACCTCTTCACACTAATCGTGGACACACATATGTCAATTCCGTATCGCCCCTGAAAAATTCCCATGCTTAGACAAGGCTGCACTTGTACACAACTGGGCATACAACAATAATCGACTGTATGTGTCCGCCCACAATACTCTTGGATTGTCCTAAATTCACAAACCCCTCGCCCATGGGCCCTTCATGTGTTGCAAAAAGAATATGAGAGACGGTCTTCAAAATTGAGACATACACAGGCACAACAACACAAACCAACAAGCAACCTTGCACATGACCATGGCTCCAATGATGGGGTGGGTTGAATGATCTGAATGCCATCCACTGTGTCACTTGCAAATGGCACCAATACTTGGTCAATCAACATTTTTCTTGATGGAACAAGGCACTTAAAAATCTGGCCCCGGTCCTTCCTTGTTGTGCATAGTCTAATGAATCACAAATACAGTTGATGGCAGCCGGGCCTGGTGTTTCTTGTGCAGGCTGGTTTTTGGTGCCGAATATTGTTCTAAGGCCCCATCCAGGCATTCAACAAGATGAACTCCCCTTATTTGATGTACTTACTGTGTTTGCTTGAAGGCATTTTAGCACTCTGGCGCAAGAGAGGGCTAGTAGCACCATGAGGGGGTGGGGGTTGGGAGGACAAGGGCTGGATCATGCATGCAAGAGTTGTGTTTGCTTGGAACAGTATTCTGCTTTGGAGGGTTCCCGACAACCCATGCCACACCCATTCTGTCCCAATCCGCATTGAGAGTCGTTTCCGTCATGTGTGGTTGCTCAAACAATCACCGCAATAATACAGATGACAAGCAAGGACACGTCCGCAACAACCACAATCTATCTTGTGGCAGTTGCAATTTGCCATTGACAACACGTCTAGACAAGGCACAATGCAACACCAAGAGGCATGCCGGATGGCGACCAACATCATCATCTTGCCGAATGAAGGTGGAATACACGGGTGCAATTGCAAAAGCAAGACTACCAAAAACATCCTGGGCCCTGCGGAGTAACCCGCCAACTACATTAATGATGATATTGCTAAGGCACCCACACATGTGCACATGGATTGATGAAGCCCAACAAATGAAAGGGTTGAGGTGCCGGTGTGGTTTAGCTATGTTTAAGGGCAGGAGGGATGTTTGCACAAGTGTAGTACCCAAGGGTTATCTCTCCTTAGGGGGCATTTAAGGAGGTGTGTCAAAGCCGGCCCCTTACGGGTAAACACGTTGGAAAAGTAGTGGGCGGTGCGCGCACGGCGCAGATACGCCCCCTTGGAACCACTGGAGCGCCGATGGTGCATCACTTTGGAACCAGCAAGTGGTGGAGAAGGCATGTGGAGATGTCTAAAACAAAGCGTAGTAGATTTGCAAACTGAGACAAAACCCACCCGTAGTACCTTCTCGGCTACTCGACGAGAAAATATCGAAAGAGCAACGGGCGGGTGGGGTAGGAAAAGTGGCACCATGGGTTCATCGTGCAACACAAAGGCACAAAAGAGGCACAACAAGCGTCTTGTCAAGGTGTGTGGATAGAGAGATTGTTGCACTTACCTAACCCTCATCTCATGCACAAAGAAGAGCACAACAATTATGCAGCAAAAACCACAATGAAGCATCTTGTAAGGGCGTGTGGATTGTGAGTCCATATCTCCAACTCAAGAGGCCACACGTTGAGGTGCATGGTTTGTGAGTCCGTATCCCCAACTCAAGGGGCCGCATGCCCAAGTCCATATCCCCAACTCAAGGGGCCACACGCATAGCATTGCGTGTGGATTGTCGGTCGTTTTTACAATCCAAGCAAACGGCAACGACAAGAAAAACAACAGCATGCCACAATCCCCCATCGCAAAGGGATTGCATAGAACAACACCATACAATACATACCGTACCTTCAGGGAGATTTCCTCCATAGTTTGGTACGATTGTTGTCGTACCCACAGGATCTTCAAAGCGATGTACACCACCAAAACGAGCGCTAGGTCTGACAATATCGTGGGCCACTAGCTCCTTTCGCCCCACACGGACCGCTACCTCGTGCCGGGGCTGAGCTTCAAGGGCGGGATCTTCAAAGAGCAACAAATGACATTTGTATAGCGCCTCGTCTTGCAACATCTGGCGCTCAAAGCATGGACGGTTTGATGGAACAACTTAGTGCAGTAATTCTACTCAAGAGGAGCACGGACTAGGCTCAAAACCCCTAGATAAGGGGCCCCCAGGGCCAAAGCTGCAGCTGCTTGGTCAGGCCAGACAACTAAAACACCGCGCCGTGCGCGCCGTGTCACGTGCTCCCCTCAAGTTGGCCTCCACACTCCGGACCCCAACAATGCATCGGTTTGTGGCTCGTTGTCTCCCACACCCAAGTATGCAAACCCCCTTGACACATGCTGCTTTTGTGATTGCGCACCCCACATAACGTGCTGTGAATCTGGGGTTCTTCCAAAAGGGGGGGGGGGATCCCCCCCTGGTGGCACTTTTTCTAGGAACCCACCCCTATAGTGGGTGTGGGTGTTGGGGGGGGGGGGGATCATTTTTCCCGTAACTATGCACTATAATTCCTCATGTTTGCTGAAAATTCTTGTTCATTCGCCTTTGGTCCCATACCGACCTTACCCAACCCACACCCATGCTCGTAAAGAACAAATGCAATGAAGAAGCTCATAGCATATCAACATTGTGCAATGCTCAATGCTTAATCAAGGGTTTGCTTGCTACATACTTGTTTGAAAGACAACGCATTGTGTCTCCCACATTGTGTCTCCCAACATTGTGTCTCCCCGTGGAGGGAAAGCTTTGGAAGCACCAAAGCTCATCATTTCTTTGCACTATGCGCCTAGTTGCGCGCTTCTCCGATGCTTTTGGTGCCTTCTTCGGGGCTTTGCAAGGCGGCTCTCAGGAGTCATCACTGTATGACCTAGAACGGCAAGAATTGTTGTCACATGACGAATCATAGGAGGAGGGTTCAGAGAAATCTGGGTCCTTAGACTCACAACGTGAGACATCTTGCTCCCCTTTTTAGTCCCAGCCCGCTGAGCATGCTTCTGTTCCCAAGCCTGTGCAAAAACTGCCACGAACACACCATAACATGTGGCCACTATTGCAGTTGGACTTGTGATTTTCATGAAGCCAGGTAGCACCCGTGTACCGCTTGACAAATTTAAGTTGACGAAACCTTGATGCCTATGACTGACACAATGTTGTGTCATGAAACTTTTTCGTGGTAGGACTTTGAGTTGTTGGCAAAAACTTGCCACGGGCCACATTGTTGCACCTCGGCCACGCCTCCTTGGTTTTTGTTGGAACATCCCCACCACTTGGCATGGCACATATGACAGAAAATTGGTTGGAAAAAAAGAAGCAACGAAACGGGTGGCCCCTTTCCTTCCTCATAGTTAGACACGTGGTCATGGAAGCTACAAAAACCAGAGTTAGAAGGTAGACAGCCAATAGGGAATCCCCATCATGTAAAAACGACAGATAATCAAGCCGCCCTCCTAAGCAGGGGTGGGGCAAATGCCAAAGGCACCCTAAAACATCCCCTACAAGTGGCCGCTAACGCGGGCGCCGTGACACCTTGGTGGCAACGCAACTATGCCCGAGAGGGCTCCACGGGGGTAAACCTACGTTGTTGTGCGGGTGCAGCATCCGGCGTCGGGCACAAGGAAAAAAGGATTCCACTCATTTTGCTCTGACGCCCAAAGCGAACCAAACCCCGAGTAGCACCTGCAAGAGCCCGAGATGGGACAAGCAAGACAAACTGTGACCGTCAACCAACTATCAACCAACAAAACTGTGATTTCCATCCCCATTGTCACTGTCACTATGATGTGCACCATACCATACAACATTTTCTACAAAGGAAGCAAGGAGCAAGATGGGGCATTCCATGTCATGCCATACATGTCACATATTGCTCCGCATGCTTGAAGTGTTGCCCTTCGCCCACCACAACCATGAACCCATGTTCTCTACCAAAAAAAGCAGTGTTCGAAAAACCTGTTATCTACCAAAAAAAAGTAGTGTCCGAAAAAGTGCTGCGGAACTAGGGGCGGTGCTTGCGCATCCTAGTTCTTGGGCACAGGGGCGGGGGGGGGGGGGGGACACATTCCTCGCTAATTTTATCCACCTCCGGTATGGCGCACATTCACGGTGCATGCAATAGGCACACACGCATTCACAGTGCATGCAATAGGCACAAAGTTCATTACACAAGCATTTTCCTAAAGAAAATCTGTACTCAGGCATTTTTTTTTCGTGCAACACACTACCCCCCTCCCGAGGTGGGTGGAAAAAGGACCCCTGGCCTCTTGACTTTCCACCACCCCCGTTGGGTTCTTCGGTGTACCTTCCATGACTCTGTTTTGTGTCAATGGGAGGTATGTGCAGGATTGTGCCAAGTGTCAAAGACACTATTTGGACACTATTGTGAGTCATGAGTCAACAAGATGGCCTGGGCTTGCAATCCTTGACTATCTCAATGTCAAGTGGAGTGTTGTTTCTTCTTCCTGCTTGACACGTGCATGCACTCATGGCAAAAGCAGCCCGGGTCGTGGAATTCAAGCAACGGGGCAACGCTGCTCACCAAGCCGATGACCTCCGGCGCGCAATATTTTTCTTCAGCACGGCGCCGCCGTTGAACAAGAATGCGGAAGGGGCACATGTCTTGTATTCCAACAAGTTCGCTTCATATTGCATGCTGGAGGATTATACCCAAGCTTTGGAGGATTCTGAGATTGTGGTAAAATTGAAGCCCAATTAGCCCAAAGGGCATTCGCAAAAAAACTTGGCACTGCATAACCTCAGACAATATGGCGATGCGACGCAACTCCCTTCCAAACATGACCCCACACCCTTTCAAGACAACATGTGCTACACCAACCCTGTTGTAGCACATGATACCACTAACAACACCCATTCCTGGTGTGTGGATCTGCCGTTGTGGTACATTGTGCCACCCAAATATCCCAAAAAAGCTGATGGTCAATTGAAAAATGGCCAACAATTTTGCATAAAGCTTCAAGGGGACTTGAAAAAAACTACCTTTGGGATGTGCACAATGAATCCTACAGAGGCATGCAAACCGACACGTGAAGATACAAAGGCCGATTTGATCTTCAAGGGTATGTTTTGTAACTACCTGTAAGTAGTTGGCACTAACGTTGGCTATGGCCTTGCTGGGTTCTCTTTGTTTATTACGCCCGGTTTTGTTTCAAGTGCCGTCACACTGATGTTGACCCTATCACGACTCTTTTCTTGAGCCCAACTTTGTTTCTAGTGCCAAATCCCAATTAAATTATATTATACTATGTTATATTGGCCGAGTGCAAACTAATTAGTGTGTAAAGATGGTTTGGCCCGGGTGGAGCGCCACTAACACAAGAGGCCGCAAATCGACACGGGGGCTTAATGCCCACCAATAAAAATCCCACCTACCATCGAAATGTGGCGTTACTTAGTAAAAATCTGGGGGAGGGGGGTAAAACCAAGTAAAACAAATACGTAAATAGTCAATTAAATTCTAAAAAAAATTACCCTTATTTACTAAGTTTTACCTCGTTTCCATAGGGCTCATTATAGCCGACTTATTTGTGCATGCCTTAGTGCCATCCGCAGAGCTTTGCTCAAGGACACTGATGCATGCACAAGGGCAGAAAGAAAAAAGTGGCAAAGAACCAAAACTGGCTACCTAACCCCTAGTGTCTTGGAGGTCCAAAATCTGGGCAATGGCTACATAGCCCCTGCGTTCTCGGGGTCCCTAACGCTCAGCACCGGGAGAAATACAAGAGTGGCCCAAATATCGGCCATGGCTATCAAAACCATGCCCTGTTGGGGGTCCCCAGTGCCTTGCATGGGGAGAAAATCAGAAGTGTCCCAAATCTGGGCAAAATAGCTACATAACCCCTGCGTTCTCGGGGGTCCCCAATGCTCAACACGGGGATCAAAAATCAAAAACTGCCAACATAACCCCTGCCATCTTGGGGGTCCCCAATGTGGGGAGGAAAATTTTTCTTGTTGTTTCCCATAAGTTCTTCACTTAGTAGGGAGAAAAAGATTGTTTCTACTAAGCTTTGGAACTGCGTAAAAAACCCACACGCAGAGAAAAACTTAGTAACAAATTTTTTTCTGGGTTTCAAAACATAGATAAAAAAATTGTACGGGAAAAAATTACCGAGTTTTACCACAGACCCGCCTCTTGAACCAAACATACTGTATTTATGATTTACGCACAAGTGAAGATGTTGGGCAATATTGGGTTTGGGAACCTCCGAAGGAGATGGCCCAGTGAGACCGCAAATAGGTTGCGCACTGTATGCCATCCCATGAGGAGGACAAGCAAAAGCCTAAGCTGCCACCATAGGGTGTCCTCATGTCCACGATACAGAAAAACCTCAAACTGTGGAAATTGAATGTTATGGGCCCGTTTTCTATGGTTCCACAATAATGTTTTGACTGCATAAAACGGACATGCCATGACAATTCTTCCGGGCACCAGGGATTCTACTGATTGTTAGTGACATGGAGCTGAGCAAAGTACTGTGGTGTGATCCCGCAGTGATGCAGCCCGTTGCCCTGCAAACTCAGCACCAGGCGGATGCAAATGCCCAGTAGTAAGATGGGTGGACGACTCAGGTTGCTTTCTTGGCCTGCCATCTGTTTCACACACTCTCTTCACAATGCTTTGGTGCCTTTCTGTTCAGCCCAATAGTCACACTGCGTTTGCGCTCAGTATAGAACGTCAGACCCAAGGACACCAAACGCCGCGCGCAACATAAAGGCAACAGAGCGGTCCAAATACAACACAGATCCAAGGTGGAGACCTCAGGTCGCAACCTTCGTCAGGGAAGTCTCGTCATGTTGCTTAGAAGGGCCCACCAAGTGGAACGCTACATCAAGGGCTGATCTGGCCCAGACATTCACACCCACTGTTGCTCGCACAGGGTGCTACACGTTATGTGCCTTGCAGCAGTTTGACACCTTTGACAGCCAATCAACAGTGGAGAAGGGGAAGAAGCAGAAAAAAGGAATATGGCATCTAATTGCCAAGCCTCTACCTCCCGATGTTGGGGCAAATTCCGTCTGTCAACCCGATTGTTGACACCAGCTTCTCACAATCATCAGCCTGAAAACAGCAATGAAGGCTCAAGGCTCTCCTCCTTTTGGTAGCGCTTTGCCCACTTCTGGAGGCTTGGATATTGGATGCCGGCTGCAAACCTGCATCATTAACCAATGAACAGCTGATTGATGGCGACGAGCAGAGCAGCAGCAGGTTGACGACTGAGATCAAATGCAATGCAGTCAAGGCATGAAGCCAACAAACTGCCTTCCCAGTCTCTAAAGCATCAACAGGCAGTTGTACACAGGCACAGTGAAATACGAGTTGCACCAGCCACACTCTACCAATGCCAATGCCTCATGAAGGTCAGCCACGCCCCCAAAACAAGGGATAGCTCACCAAAGGGCCCAAGCCGAGCAGCGCACGACAGTCCTACACATTGTAAACCCCAATCGCAAAAACAAAATGCATCTTTGCAGAAAAGCAATGGAGTATTGGTAATGCCCGCACTGCGTGTCCACTCATGATCGGAGATGTCCATGTCAATTCAGTCAATTCTCGTGAACAATCGTGAACACGGTGTGAGAACAGTAGTTTGGTTTGTGAAACTGGAAAAAGTGGAAATCAATCGGAATGTGGGGTGGCGTAGAACTCCGTGTTGTGGGGCAGGCGATGCAAGGCTGCCAACGTACTCGGTCCTCGATGCATACTTACCTGCCCAGTCACCTGCTGTCCACATCCTCGCTCACAGGTTTGACTGAAAAGCGCCCAACTTCCTGCTTGCGACACTGTCTGGGCAGCCATGCAGCTTTCTGCCGATGCGTAATTTGGCGATAGGCGGGGCGTTTCACATGCGGTGTGCCGGGAGGTTGAACCGCCGAGGAGCGGCGCGGCTTTGGTTAGTATGTGTCGAAAAAGAACGAATGGTCAGGGAGGACAAGAGGTCATGTGGAGATTGTTGTGGGCTAATCTAAGCCCCTTTGGGTCATTGGTGGGGTACGGTTGCAGGCTGCATGCCCAAATTCTGGAGGCCCCCACAATGCCCTCCATCATTGCGGGTTCCCCTGAGACGCCTCTCATGATATCTCTCATCACCCACGTTGTTGTCAATATAGTGGCACCCGCAACTTGTGCTCGGTATGGCCGACTGGTTTGGCTGATTGCGTGGGTGTGGCAATGGACCATCTGGGGTCTCTACGCGGAGGGCGCGGGGGTTCCGTCATTGGCTGCTTTCCAACCGCTTCCCAACCACCTTCGAACGCAGTGTCACGTGTGAGATGGGATGTGGAGCAGTTGCGCCCACCCACGCGCCACTTGCCAGGCGTCACGAACAGCACCGGATACACGGCAGCTCTTACTGGTGTCACGGCACAACAACAACCACACCAACGTTCGTGTGCTTCTCGATACACGAAATGGCATCCCTCAGCCGGTGCAACTCGAAAGTGTCATTGATGTGCCACTGCACAGCGCCTTCGTGCAGAAGCCGTACCGCCTCGTTCAGAACGTGCAACCACCGGCCCTGGTTCACCGGAGACCCCAGCCACGCGTGCAAAGCCATGAAAGTGACACCAAGGCCCTTAAAGGCCATAAGTTGCTGGTCAGCGGCAGTGAGCTGCAGAGGAATGTTGACTGCCAGTCGGCCATCTATGGTCAGCACTTGAAGCATGTTAGAGCACGAAATGGCATCCCCTGTGAGACAATGCACAGAGCAGAGAGATGCGGTGCAGGGGGCAGAGGGATGTGGTGTGGGCTTCAGACAGATGTGGTGCAGAGGGCAGATACTCAATGTCTACATGTGGTATGGAGGGTCCTCACCGGGTATGGAGCTGGTATGGAGTGCCCGGTGTGCGGTATTTGATGCTGCATGCGGCACACTTGTGTGCAATAGTGTGTGCGCACGCGCCAACGCCGTCGTTCGATCATGCTCCAACGGGAGATTCAACATTCCAACCTCGTGGTCATGTGTTGCAGACTCACAACACACATATATCACTCTATGCCATGTACATGGAGCGCGGAGGAAAGCACACACGCGCACAAACCTTGCAACCATGACCACCAGCAGACGCAATCAACCCCCAAACCGTTCGTGAGTTGTAAAATGCTGTCCACCACTGAATCCCGACGCGTGTCTATGATTTCGACATCGACGCCCAGGGTGTTGAGATACTGCACCTCTTCCTCAGTGCTCGCGGTGGTGAACAGCTTGGCTCCTGTGAATGTAGCATACTGTGAGGCACTGAATCATGTTCTTGCTGCTTGACACTTGCAGCGTGAGACGGCGACACCAAATGAAGGGGGGAATCAGCACCATCGCATCTCCACCGCATGGCATGCCCGTGTACCCACCATTGATAGCACGTCAGCAGTCCACAGTAATTGCGCAGGTTCGAAGTGCGAAAAGGCACAAAACGGTAGAAGTCCTTGGGGTACTGTCTAAATACGCCCAGGTCTCGAAATTAATGCGGCACAGGCGCGCACCTGAGACGCCCATCCAATGTCTCGTTACCGTTGGACATCCTCCTTCCTGTGGATGCTTCGATGCAGAATGTCCCATGCAGGCAGGTGCAAGCAGGCACACTGCATAGCATTCATCTGCAAGCCGCCACCGGCATTGCGATTTCTTGTGTGTCTTGGTGTGCCATGGCATTGAAAACCGAAAAAAGAATAGGAACCAAATTACCGCGGAACGTGCACCTACTGCACCTTAGCCTGGCTTCGGCAATGGTTGCCACACTGGGCACCATGCCATGTCACCTCAACCGTGGTCCTGTCTGAAACGTCATGCAACAATCCGCTGGTACTGTGCATCCCGATATCCCTCGCACATCTTTGGTACTACTTTGCCTTGGACAACGTGATCGGGTGGGGGCAGCTGAGGAGAATCCCGCAGGCGTTCGGCCTCAGCCTCTCCCCACACTGTTCCCCAGGTTGGACGCACTTGTGCATGCGGGCACAAACCTTTGAGAGCGGCGATTTGCATTCCGAGGTGCACGCCATCCAGGGCTCCGTGGGGAAACAGCACCGTAGTCCCTTGGGTGACATGCAGCTTGTACGTCAGCGTGTAATGCCACACGGCCATGGGGAGCATGCAACCGGCAAGGGCAACGTCACTCACCTTCGGCGTGGAATGCACCAAGAAGTGCGCCTCGACGAGCGCGTACTCCGCAAAGCCACCGGACAAGCATTGTAAGGGAATGATACCCACTACACAGTCCCCCTAAGAGCGTAGGAAGGCAGACGTATCAGGGGAACAAATGCGTATGCACGCGTGGATTGCACCGTTTGGATGTGCATGAAGGAGTGGCGGAGCACGTGTGAAGGTGTGGGTGCGGTTGTGGGTGTGGGTGCGGACGTGGGTGACAGCATCACCGGCCAGTGATCCTTGCACACGGTGCCGTTTCAATAGGAACGTGTGCAAGGGGACGCAGCGGCACCCTACACCGTACACCCTTAAGCAGGACATTTTTTCCAATTAATCTTATTGAATTATTCATTAATTATCAACAAATCATCAGCATCGCCGGTAGTCAGCCCCGTATTGACGCACAAAGAGAGAAGACAGTGGTCTCTTCCCTTTTCTCATCAATCGGAGGCTAATGGCTACCGTTCTGAGCAGCAAAGAATGACGAATGTGGGCCAACCGACGGCGGTTGGACTGGCCTTCGTTATAACAAAAAAAATCTTGTCCACTGAAAAACGACCCAGCCCCAACAGGTTTACTCATGTTTTGTGGCGCTACGTTCATGGCCAGGCCACCTCCTCCTCTTCTGGCAGCTCTTCTGCGCTGTTCAAACCCTGTCTCGGCCCCAGAATTCCCCATCGCCGCCCGCCGTGCCACGTGCTTCGAGTTGCTTGGACGTCTTGTATGGTGTCGTCTCCGCACCTCTGCCGCAACGGCAACAACATATGTTCGAGAACTGAGAGCCGCGAACTGAGCCGGCCGACCTTACTGCGCCCGCCCCCCATTATTGGTCAGAACCTCCCGGCCTGCGCGCTCAGGTGTTCTCCAAGTCAGCCCGCCCGTGCGCCAGGGGCCCCCGTTGCGTGAGATGGGGGGTCTGGAGAGGGGTTGGTGTGCGTGTGTGTGCGTGTGTGTGGGAGGGGGAAGTGGGGGCGGGGGTATGCGTGTTGCCATAAAAGCTGAGTCAGTGTGCCGGTGGGGGGGGGGGGGGGGGTCGAGAGGGATAGCGACGGGGTCCTCAACTGATGCATCTCAAATGGTCAGTACCGATGCTTTATATTTTGTGTGACCTGCATTTGTTGCGCAAGGCTGTTCGCATCTTTTGGGGGTGGGGGAGGAAACGCGCGGTGGAATGCCCCTCTCACTGTTCATCATTGCGGTACCACTGCTCCCAGGGAGTCCACTCTCTGTGCTGCCCACGGGGCTGCATGTGCAGTCATTCCCGTGACCATGAAGTTCAGAGGGTGCTCTGCACAACCACAACGATTGGCAAGTGCAACACCAGGTCTGGGGAGACAAGGGGTCATAGGTCCTGATCTACAGCCCTGCACCCCCTCCGTGCCAGCAACAAGGCACTGTACCTCTTTGAAGGCCTGCACATTGCCCCCCACCGCTCGCACAACGCCGGAGATGGAATGCCCACAGACCGCCTTGTGTGCGGGATGCGCAAACAGATAAAATGCGGCCAGATCGAAGATCCCACAGGCTTTCACCTCCACCAAAACATCGTCAGCTTGAACTTGGGGACGAGGTAGCTCACTGATGTAGCAGTGAGTTGCTGTTACGGTGGAGAAATCCGTCTGCACTGCTCGCATCTTGGCATCAAGACACCTGGAAACCCGAGGGCAAGAGCTACACAGGGATACATATAACTGGAGGGAGACCCCCTGTGTGACATTCCGTCTCGTTGTTGTTCCTTTACGGGGCCCTGGACAGTCACCCGTTCTTCCCTTCGCATGTTGCGTCGGGTTGCTGCTTTCTGTCGGCCGCTGCGGCCGGTACTCTTGCTGGTGTCGTTTCCGCGTTCGTGGAGCCCAGTAATTGGTGTGTTGGGGCTGTGCTGAATGTGGCGTGGTGTGTCGTTTGCGGCGCCCAATAGTTGGCGTATTGAGGGTGTGCTGATTGTTGCTGGGGTTGTTTGTCCACGCGCCTCTGTCCACAGGCCGTCCATAGCCTGCCTCGCTGTGTTTCTGTGTGTGTGAGGCCCAAGTGCCTTGTTCGTCTACGTACTGTCCCGGCTGTCCCATATGTCCTTTTCCCCCTCAAGGCTGGTCTGCCCCTGATGGGCTCCCGCTCCTGTTGTGCAAACAGCCCATCTGGGCTGCGGGAGACACCCCCCACCTGATGCCGGTTGAGCAGGGGTTGCCCTGGCACCCGGTAGCGACGGGGCTGGCTGGCCAGGCCATCCCCTTTATTGCCGCTGCCTCCCATGCGCACGCTCTGCCATCCGCTCCATTCTGGTTCCCTGTTCCCGCTGTTCTGGTTGCCTCTCCTGCCTCGCTGTGCCCCTCCTCCTTGTCTGCTGTGCTCGCCCTTGTCCCTCCTGGTGTGGCTCCCGTGTTCTGTGTGTCTGTGTTGCTCCTCCCCCTGTCTGGTGGCGCTCCTGGGTGCCCACATCGCGCACCCCCTCCTGTCCCACCCGCCTGCCTCCCCCGTACGAGGATTTCACATCTCCGTACGACGTGGACTGTCCCGTGCGCAGTTGGCTGGTCACAGCCCTGTTGCCACCCCCGTGGCGGGCACCGCCCGGCGCGCGGGGTGCAGCCCCCACCCTTGTGGAGTACGTGGGCACCTTGTAGAGGGAGGGGGGATGGTGGTTGCTGGTGGCTCGCTCGGCGTGTGCCACATTTGGTGGTTGCTGCAGTGCTCGCACCTCATGGTTCCCTTGTGTATTGTTGTGTGTCCTGTTGGGGCTCGTCTCACTGCCGTGTGTGGGGCAGTTGCTTTGCTGCTTGCGTTCCTCACAATTTCGGGCTCTTTCTTTTTCTGCTGGCACGCTCACCGCTGCTGGTGTGCTGCGCCGGATGGGCAGCATGTCGCACCCTACCTCCCATTGTGGCCGTCGGGTTGTCCCACTTGCAGTTGGGTGGTACCAGGGGCACCGGGCACTTTTGCACATGTCTCCAAATCTACAAACTAACCTGTCACTGGTGTTTGTTGGGGTTGTTCTGGGGTGAATGTGTTGCGTTGTTGCTCTTGTGCGTTTTGGGCTGCTGAGGGGCTCCCCGTTTGAGGACTTCACTCCGGGCTGTCCACGCCTCGGAGCTAGGGACTCGTGTGAGTCCACCCCCTGGTTGGTCCTGTGCGGTGACCACCAATGGCTTGGACGCTGTGTCTCATAAGCGTGTCCAAGGCCCCTCCACTAGGCCCTGGTGACAGAACTTAGCTACTCGCGGGCAGTACATGTTTTAGGTCGCTGCCCAATGGACAACCGCGTAGCCGGCTGTCAACCCCCTGCAGTGCAGGGGCGACCCCCTTACTTAGGTTTGGGTTGCCTTCTCCTCCCGGTGTGGTCGGGATGGTGGTGGCTCCCGGGAGTGCATCAGGGAAGCATTCCTTCTATGTTGTGTGTACGTGTGGCCTTGGTTGTTGCGTATGTGGTGGGCGCCGTGTTGACGATGGGGCGTGGGGCCGTGGGCCCTTGGTGATGCTCCACGTGTGTGCCTTGTTTGTGGGCGGCGGTGGCTGTGTGTGGGTGAAGTGCCCGTGTGGTAGGTCTGGCCCCCACCCTGGGTGTTGGGTGTTGGGTGTTGGGCTGGTGCTGGTGCTCGCGGCGGGTGGTGTGGCAGTCCGCCGCTGTTGTTGTGGTACACTACTTTGCTTTGCTTTGCTGTACTGTGTGCTGCATGCTGTCGTTTGATGGCGAGGGACCCCCCCTGATTACGATTACCATACCGGTCTGGCCGCAACACCGGTAGCAGTATCCAGTTGAGTATCCTGTGTCCAAATCTCCGTAAAATGGTTCACTGGTTCACCATAGTGCAACTACAGCATGGCTTATGTCATCGGCCTGCGGCCCCCTCCCCACCCTCCCCATCCACCCATACCTATATCTATATCCATACAGCCAATAAATGGCCAGAGCCCTGGAGCATCACACTGAGCCACAATACAAGATACTGCTGTCAGGTTTCCACTGGTGCAACAAAGAGAGCCCTTGGGCATCACCCTTACAGATTTGGGGGTGCTGGTGCACATGCAGGGCACCTCCATCAACACATTACTACCAAAGGATGGGTTATTATTCCACTTCAAGCACGCAGCCAACACAGTATGAAAAAATGTGCTACTTACTTGTGTGACTCATTAAACCATTTCTCCCCAAAGACCATGGCTGGCCAACCAAAAGCATCATGGGCAGGTGCACACGCCCACAAAGAGGACAATAGTGGTAAGGAACCCCTGTTCCTAGTTCTAGGTCCAAGGTGTGCCTTCAGCAGTGCCCTGCATCAAAACCCGTTCCATGAACCTGTGCACTGCGCTGCTCGTCATGAAGTGGGGTATTTCTCATGAAGGTGTGTTGGGCTGGACAACGGCACAGTGGTTGGGGGGCGGGGGTTAGCACGTGGCCACGGTGTTGGTTTGCTTGTGGGGGGGGGGGGGGTGCCATCGAGGAGAAGGAAATGTGCTGGTGGTGGGGGGGGGGGCGCAATGAGGACTTGCTTGTTGCCAAATCTGGCACAAAATTTAGCATGACACAACGTATTCCAATTCCTTGGCCCAGTCTGCTGAGTCCACTTGGCGGGGGGGTTGGGGGGGGTGGTTCTTGTGTGTCACCTAGGCCTCGCTGCAATCGTGGCTGCCCATGCGGAGTGCCCCCCTTTCGGCCTTCCCGCCTCTGCGCTCTGGGCCGGCTTGCTAATGCTGGCCCACCGCTGCTCTGAAGGGGGCAGGGGGTAGCAAAACTCTTGCTGCCCACTGCCACACTGCAGAGGCCAATAACCATTCATAGGGTCCTGGATTGGGCTGAGGCCAACCTTTGATGTGGTCCTGGATTGGGGTGTGGGCAACCTTTGATGTGGTCCTGGATTGGGCTGAGGCCAACCTTTGATGGGGCCCTGGATTGGGTCAGGCTTGCCTATTGGTAACAGCGCCTTCAGCACACCACACCACACCACACCACACCACACCACACCACACCACACCACACCACACCACACCACACCACACCACACCACACCACACCACACCACACCACACCACACCACACCACACCACACCGCACCACACCGCACCGCACCACACTACATATCACCAAACGTTACAACACAACGCCACACTGGACCATCACAACACAACAAACCGCAGGCAGCAAGTATAAATCGTTAACAAGCAAACGATGCTCATGGCCCCTGGAGCAGTGCACACTTCAAATCCCTCAGTGCAAGACAAACATTTACACGCCACGTGGGCAATTTGTCTCACTCAGCTCACATGCCAAGCGGGTGCCCCTTGACGCAGACATAGCTCTGGATTCTAAAACGTTTGACAAAACCAGATCACTGCACATCTTGTTGGTCTCTTTTGGGGTCGCTGCCCTGAGGCGTGTCGCCACGCGGTATGCCACCCCCTCGCCCCCACGATGTAACCTCTATCTCCTTCCGGGTCGCTCCTTCGACCCCATCTGTCTGCGCGTCTCCATGGTCGTCTTTTCCGAGTGTGCGTGTGGGTGCGGGGCCATGTGCGGCCAAGGGATCTAAGCCGGGAGGTTGAATGTGGCAGCCATATATAACTCAAATCAATGGTGCAGGAGGGCAGATGCCAACCTAGCCATGCACGGATGCAGCATGCATGGCAGACCACCAGGGGTGAGGATGCAGGGGACGCTCACTGCTCTGGGGGAAATTGCATCATTCATGTTGGGCAGGAGTGGACCAAGCGCAGCGGAAGGGAGGCAGTGGGCTTGGGGGGGGGGGGGGGATGAGTGAGCGAGAGGAGGAAGGGGGAGGGGGGGCTGGGGCTCAGAACCCGCATGCGGTAGACTGCATGTCTCCGACCAGACACTTCCGACGAGGGGCCCATAAAGCTCAATGCAAATCAGAGCAGCAAAGCTGTGTACCGCATATGTACAAAACAGGCCAAACGCCGAAGGTACAGCATCATTCGGTCAAAGACTGCCACCTACAGAGTGTTTGCTCAGAACCTCAAAAGGGGGGATAGAGTTTACATGAACTCTGTGGATGCCTGCCAAGCCCCTGAAAAAGGAGGGCCCCTGAAAAAGCAGGGCGCAGGCTACATCTGGCTCTGGCTCCTCATCATCTGTCAGCATGCCGAGGAGCGTGCGCGCGCGTGTGTGCCAAGGCAACAATTACATCCATGGTCAAACTGCGAGGTTCAACTGCTACTCTCCTACACAATCTACATGTATGTTTGGGGGGGGGGGGGGGCGGGGGTGTACTTGTGGAGCCAGTGGTGGGGGGAGTCAGTGTGGTCAAACGGTGTGGCACTCTGGAGGAGGGCGACGGGCAGTCCACTATAGAAACTCCGACAACAATTAGTCTGGCTGGACCCCAGGCCCCAGTAACAAGTGCTGCTGCCTCCCCTTCCTCAGTTCCCACTCCTTCTGGACCCTTACGCCTTCACGGTCTCCAAGGATGGGTCTTCACTGAAAGGCTGCTTGCCCGTCAAGCCCAGGGTCTTGAACATATTCGAATCCTCGCTGAACTCCGGGTTCGGCGTCGTCAATAACTTGTCCCCCGTGAAAATGCTGTTGGCACCGGCCATGAAGCACATGGCCTGCTCTGGCTCGGATAGCTCCGTCCGACCAGCACTAAGTCTGACTCGCGCCAAGGGCATGAGAATCCGGGCGCTAGCGATCATGCGGATCATGTCGAACACTGGGACAGTCTTGTGATCCGCCATTGGAGTACCTAAGAATATACGTCCACCAGTAGCACGGGCGTCTAAATTGCTACGGGGCACGGGGTTGATGCCGCCATCAACAAGGGTTAGATGACTTGACCACCCAATGGATGCCAGCGGTCTGTCTGAATCCACAGGGGTATACATGGAGTCACTTGGGAGTTCAGCACAAACCAGAGTCAGTTTATCCACGAAACTCCACCAGCATGTACTGTCCTCTGTGCGATCCCAATGAGGGATGCGTATCAGCACACGGGCTTTTTCATGTGTAAATTGTGTCATGCGCGTAGCAAAGGCCCCAAAAGAGCCCAAAATAGTCACAAAATAGTTTCCTTCGTTTATTTCTACGAAGCAGGAGGTATGTGTGCTGTTCTCTACTCCCAAAAAACTTCAGTGCCAAAGCGTTTCCTGCAATTATAGCACCCTTTGTATTCTCCCAGCAGAGCACACCACGAAAAAAGCGCAGACAATAGAA
Source organism: Eutreptiella sp. 'Long Island Sound 2002' (assembly GCA_964036045.1). Lineage (NCBI taxonomy): Eukaryota > Euglenozoa > Euglenophyceae > Eutreptiales > Eutreptiaceae > Eutreptiella > Eutreptiella sp. 'Long Island Sound 2002'. The sequence continues at coordinate 38,759,720 of OZ038391.1, read as the reverse complement.
TACACGGGTCTGCCTGCAGGTGAAAGGAAAACAAAGCAGGTCGTGCAAACAAAATGCCCAGTTAGGTGCAGAAGCCAGGTGACGGGGTCCAGTTGCGGGGGATTGGTGTCGGAGTTAGGCCCCGTGCATTTGCGCAACCCTTTGTGCAGCAGGTAGTCGGATTGGACAATGCATCACGCCCCACACGCCTTGTTGCCTTGTGGGTCTACATGTTCGCACAGGGTGCTAAGCACAACAAATAGAGGAGCGCACGAGCGGAGCTGAGCGAGCGGCCTGAAGCGTCCCAAAAGGCTGACGGTTCAGGGCCCCGTCAGTCACTGGCCATGTTGCGTAAATGCTGATTGGTTACCGTGTAGTGCCACCGATGCCCAGTGTCATCTCTTTCTTGTGAGCTGCCGCGGGCCTGGGACGTGCAAGTGCAGGTTGGTGGGTCAGGGTGGAATGTCGGTGCCACTGGTCGCAACTGACTCATGCTACCGCTTGTCAGGGTTTTTCTTAGTGACTATGGGACTCACTCCGGGTGTCTCAGCCGGTACCCTTTTACCTTGCCCCCCCACCCCCCAACAACAACAACAACAACACGTGTGCGCTGAACTGGAAGTGTCAACTGGCAAACCTACTCCACGTTTATCCGCATCCCCCGTGTTTCGGGCGCCAGTCAAGTGCCTCCGAGTGAAAGGGTTCCAGAATCTTCTGGTGGACAACCCTCTGAACGCTCAGTCAAGACGGGTTGCGCGGATCCAGGAAAACGCCACAGTCACTCTGGTCACAAGCTCGCTCAGCCGCCCCCCCCCTCCCCCCTTCCATCCCCTCCAGCACCGGCATGGGAGGAATCCCTAGGGACCGAAGCAGCACCTGTGAGCAGAGAGACAACATTCCAGACATACGTTTTCCCACCGTCTGTGGGCAAACAATGTGGTGTGGAAAACTCCTCCTCAAACCGAATTCAGTGCCTTCGGAAGTACCAACCAGCACACTTTCCTGGGCCTTTAAGGACCCCCCCCCCCGCCCCAGTTACAGCCCTCTGATACCCGAGGGCTGGGGGCAGTGGTGGCGAAGTGGGTGACCATGCGTGCCAAAGAACACTTGATCGCTATGGGACGTGCAAAATCCAGGGGATGTTCCCATTTGAAACCCCACACTGAATGTGCCAATTGTATTTGCAAAGCCCGAGGACATGCTGCCATGCGGCTTGTACTGATAACCGATGGACCGCGAAAAACATAGCCCCAGAAACAACGATCTGAAGAGGGTCCTGTGCCCAGCCAAGGGTCATTGTGCAAAAGGCTTAAGGTTGGGGACGATACCCTGCGGGGACCTCTTGACAAAAGTGGGCGACGATGAGAAGTTCACGCTGCACCGGGGCACGGGGACGGGGGTGCCCCACAAAGGCTGGTTGACTACCGTGTCGAAGTGTCAAGGAATTTGTCTTTAATGACACTTGCTTTCATTAATCAAGGTCGTTTGTGTCTATTGGAAGTGGTTGAGGAAAAGTGCACTGCAGCATACTGCGCACTAGTGCCCACACCCCTGCATGCAATCATTCCCATGACCCCTCTAATTCAAAAGGGGGGGGGAACCACCAGCCAGCTCCATCACAACAGCAACCCCAAATACAATGACTCCATGGAAGACTGCCAACTGCACGACCCAAATACACCCATAAGATTTTCTGAATATTGATGTGGTGCACTTCGACAAGGAACAAACCTTCATTGGGCACCAGAGCATTGACAGGCACGGACTCGGGGTGCTTCTCCATGGTCGACAATGTGTGCAACAGGCTGACACGGTCTTCATGGCTCTCCCCAAGACCCAGGATTCCGCCACAGCAAGTGGACAGACCGGCGTCCCGCACATTCTGCAGCGTCTCCAACCGATCCTCATAGGTGCGGGTGGTCACAACTTTGGAATAATGCTCTTCAGATGTGTCTAAGTTGTGGTTGTAGGCCGTAAGGCCAGCCTCCTTCAGCTGCTTTGCCTGCTCCTTGTTAAGCATCCCCAATGTGACGCAGACCTCCAGGCCCAAGTCATTCACCTCCTTGATCATGTCACACACCCTCTTGAATTGCCTGGGCCCGACCTGCGACACCTCGCGCCACGCAGCCCCCATGCAGAACCTTTGGAAGGTTGACGATGGTTGGCGAGGGTTGGGGGGCAGAGGGTGGGAGGGACAGGGTCACAAAGACTCGAAAAGGGTGAGGGTTTGAAATGTTTGGCGAGGGCACTTAGAGCTTCGCTGGCGTCATGGGTACAGTGGAACCCCCGAAAGTTATGCTGTCTGCATACTACAACTGCCTGCTACAGCCTGGAGAGGCTGGAGAGAGTCAGGGCTGTAGAGGGGTTTGAAAGAAAAAGAGAGATACATCCTTGAACCACCCGCGGGGGATGGGGATCCCTTGTACAAGGATACCCGCGCCCCTTGGATGGCGATCCCTTGTACCAGAATTTGAGGGAGTTGAAGAGAGTTCAAGAGGATCAGCACTGGAGAGCGTGGTGGCTGCAGCGGGATAGTGGGCCAGAAAGGGGATGGACGGGGTTGGGTTGGAGACGGGTGGCGGGTGCTGGAGAGGGTTAGACATGGTCAGGGTTGGAGAGCATGGGGCAGGGTCAGCGGCTTTAACAAAGTATGATCCACTTGTACACGTCGGGCAGGGCTGGAGGGGTGGAGAAAGACCTTGTACTGCCAGCCTCCTTGGCTTTGATAGCCTCTGCCACAACCTCAGCAGTACTCATCAGCGGTGTGGGCTTTACGAATGCCGAGGTGTGCTTGCTGGACTGAGAGCAGTAGCCACAGTCCTCCGAGCAGCCCCCAGTTTTGATGCTGAGAAGCGTGCACTGCTGGACCTCGAGGGGATTCCAGTATGTGCGGTGCACTGTGGCGGCCTGATACATGAGCTCCAGCAGAGGCTGGTTGTAGATTGCACCGATCTCGTCCTTGGTCCAGTCATTCCGGATTGGGAGGGACTTGGTGCTGTACTGAGCAACGGCCCTCCTGCCCACAGACAGTACCACCCGGAAGGAGTTGAAAGCCATGATCTCTAGACACAAAAAACCATAAGCTGTTTCTTTACACGTCCATCCATTGGGCTTATGTCAAATTCGCTCATGATGTACAATGGTTTTGGTCAGTTGACCTGGGTGAGCAGACGGGGGACCGGTCATTAGCGCACTGCCTCAATGGCGCTATCGAAATCCATAGAAAAAACCATAAACCACAACACCGCACTTCCCATTTGACCTTCCTTTGACGAAGAATAATAATTTACCGCGCACCCTCCCTTGCAGAAATACTCAAAAGCTCCAGAAAGCGACACAGTAGGCCATATAGTGTGTGCTGTAAGTGGTAATACTTGCACAGTTCCGTGGACGAAGAGCGCACATAACTTGCTCTGAGGATTCACTGGAACTGCCAGCTAATCCCAATTTTAGGATTCAGACCTCTCATCATAGGCTTGACATGGAACACATACCCAAGGACATGCTCCCCATAATTGACAAATGTGATGAGATGTAGACTAAATATGAAACCAATCTACTTCTGCACGTTTGTGAATCTTTACAAGACTCAATATATGCAGAATGTCGTAGGGGGTTAAGATATGGCATCACCCCTCCAGAGACATTTGCAGCTATTTTGATACTTCCCTGCTCCAGGGAGCCAGAAACAGCAAGTGCTGTGGTAGCCCACTTGCATCCCCCCCCCCCATGGATGGTGTGGCCCCCATATTCAGTCCCCACAGATAGATCTCCTGTTGTGAGCCCCGCTAACAACTTTCTGTTGCCTGTGGACTTAGGCATAGGTTTGGCCACAGCACCAAAGTGCCGGCTCTGAGGTCCCACATCTGAGGCATTTTCAGTCAGCTCGTGTCACACAGGCACCTTCTGCTAGTGTCACACACAATCCTACACAAATCTATTTACTAGCCACCCGCGCCCCTGGACTCTAGATCTCGTATAATGGTGTCCCTGCTCCCCCCCTCCCAAGAGGAAATTGGTGCCAGATGATAGTGTCCCCTTTCTCTTGGGGACTGCACATCTGCCCAAACTACAGCTACACTAGCTCCACAGTAACTATCGGGGAAACTTTCTTCAGCACATTTGGCACCAATTTATAGGGTTTCCCTACCCATTCGATGAGCAGCAGGGATTCAAAATGGGTAGGAGGGAAAAGCACCTCCCTTCTGTAAAAAGCAATAGTGGGAACGGGTGCACGGTGCACCCACGGTGTGCAACGTTTGGGGCAATTACACAGCTTTCACCCCCCAATTGGACCCTCACAGAAAAGTACTAAACAGCAATATCGGCATCCAGAAAACAGCCAGGAAATGGCTATCAAATGAGTTGTACACAGATTGTACACAGCAAAATGATTGACGTACAACATATTGCTTTCCAACGGGGGGCATCCTCACCATCCATGGAAGCATGCAGTTCATCAAGTTCCTAGGGTGTGCCCTGACCATCAGGTTCAGGTTTGGAAGACGTTCAAGGTGATGGGGATGGGCTCCGAATGTGGAACTCAAGGCGGTGCAGTGCAGCAGCATCATGAATCACTGCCTTCCCATTCACCTCATATTGTCAGTGTAGGTAATCACCAGGGTGTCGCGAGGGACCCACAATAGGAGCGGAACCCGCTCATTTGCACTACTGCAGCTGTAGAAGACAGGGGTACCTAGGGGTACCTGCTCGAACCCAAGACAAAGAAATTGTGTTGCGGAGCTATATAATGGGGGAGTGTTTGCCCTACGCGCGCCGTGCGCACTACTTTTATGATGACTTCCCCAAATTGAGTCCCCGAGTTTACCATTACCGTATGAAGCCCCCAAGTAGACCAACAACTGCCACATGCCTACCAAATGAAGCAACAAACCATCCATGCACAACACTAAACAAACTTCCACAGATTGCTACATCCTCCGGACGGATGGGATCATAGTCTGGAAGCGGTAGCCGTGGGGCCATTTTGGCGAGCAAGTCCACATTTGGTCACGGCCATGTTGTTGATGTATTGCTTGTCGCCGTTGGATGCTAGCTACCTAGCTACCTAACCCCTGCCTTCCCAGGGGCCCAAAAATGGGCGGATTGTCTACATAACCGCTGCCTTCTTAGGGGTCCCACAGGGGTAGGGATTAGAATTAGCCCAAAAAGTTGCCCTGCGCACACCGTGCACGCTAACACTCACTCAATGAATGTGCTAACAGCTCTGTCGATTGTGATTCTGCAAAACGAACTAGGGATGATTGATGTCAGCGATTTCCGTCTATGTTTATTGGTGGGTCGAGAAGCAAAATTGGATCCATTCAAGAGTGGATTAGAAGCCGGGCATGTGGTACAAACGCTCATTATGCGACCTTCCGTCCGTCCATGCCACTTAAGTCTGGTGTTGCTGGCAGTGGCATGGTCAGGTGGGTGCATTATGTAAACGAGGAATAGGTGATGAAGGTGCAGTGCCCCACACCATAATGAAAATTGAGTCACCCGACGTTTTGATAGATGAAGGCCCATCCAACCAAGTTCTTCATAAGTACCCACTCTTCCACTTGCGAGAGCAACACTAAAATTCCAAAATTTGACGGAAACAACACCTAGTGTTGCTCTGACAAAGTTGTTCACGCACACTGCATGAAGACACACACATTGACCATTGCGTCATGAATGCACTGGTCATGAGGTGATTGCCCAGCCTTCACCCCCAAAGCACAAGAAGGGGTCAAAGTGGGTTCCAAAAAATACCATCCCCACACCTAGACCACAAGAAAATTCATGGGCCACCAGAACAAGGAACCGCCAAATTCCATGGTTCCAAAAGTTGCGAAACCAACACCTACTGTTGTTCTGACAAGGGTGTTGCTCTCACCGGGGGATGGTATGCCATCAAGGCTAAAAGAGTATGCTGGTTGGTACTTCCGGGTGTACGTATGTGTTCACCTTTTGAGGAGGGACCTCCACTTGTGGATCAATGAGTTGGTTGCCCATCGTTTGGGTCGGGGATGAGGCGGGTGATGCTTTGGAGGCTCCATCCCCATATCTCCGTGCTTCATTGTTTGGTCTCGCCTGCGCGGAGGCGTGGTGTGCTCCGTGTGCAGATGCCTGGACATCTGCCCCATTGAGTTACCGTGTGTGCGCTGGTGTTTGGATTATCGACGAGTCGTGCAGTTTCCTTAAGGAGATGATGATTCGCCGCGACCAAGGCTGCTGGGTTGTACCACAGACACGTGCCCGCAATAGTGTGAAGCACCCTCCGCTGAATGTGTAATGGAACTGCTGAAAAGGCAGGGGTGTTCAGCTCATCTTGCTGGAAGCTGAACGTCGGGGGAGTAAAACTTCCGGTGTCCTGAGACAGCAAATCTTCATCCTGCTGTGTGGAAACACTTGTTAGCCTCTCAAGAGGGTGCTGCAGGTTGCTCAGACTGTCAGTAGAGTGCTTGTAGTGCAAGGGGGAGTACGCATATTCACGAATCAGGTTGGCTGCGTGAGCTCATCGTGTCAACACATGGGAAGCTAGGCCTAATTTTTCTTGTACGAATCTGACAGACAATAATGTGTCCACAATTTGAGCCTGTATGTCGTGTGTCATCACCTAGCACTGGTGGGGAGGGAGGAGCAGAACAGTGGAACAATATTGCCCCCAGAGGTGGATCTACGATCTCTCCAGGGGCGCTATCACAAAAGCTTGCGGGGGGATCCGGCTTCCATGCAAAACTGCAGACAAGCCCTGGTGCCACGCTTCAGTTACAGGTTGTCGCTTCAGCTGCCAAATGGTAGCGCACACTTCTGCCCCAGAATGTTCCTGGCCACCCCTTTCAACCGTTCCATACGGGCGCCATTCCAGTCATCCGGGATAAGCTTTCTGGTGTGTTCGCTCCACTGACTGTGTTCAGTTGGTGGAACCTCTTTCCACAACTCCAATGATCGCGGGAATGCTGATTTCGAACGGGTAGCTCGGCTCCGGTGGGTGTTCTCTTCAACTACAAGGCCGGCGTCAGCGAATGCGGCTGTGCATGGTGTCTTAGAGGAGGGCGGAGTCTCCGGCGGGACGCTATGAGCTGGGTGCTGGGGTGATGTCGGTGTTGGTGGTGTGCTGGCTCCTGAGGTCGCCCCATGCCGCCGTTTGGCAGCCTGCCTTGGTGAGTCCGCTCGTTTCCCTACATAGCCGCCTCTTCCCATGTGGGCATCTCCTCTATCCTCCGTCTTCTGTGATATCTCTGTGTGCTCCATCTCCGCTATGTATTTGTCAAATTCTGTCCGTGGCAGGGCGGCTGTGGCAAGGCTCTTTACTACGTTGAATTCCTTCTCCAACCACATGTCAAACGCAGACACCTGCAGTACTCCATGCAGCTTTTCCTCAATAGCGGGTTTCTAGGTGTTCATGTTGCTGATGTCATGTTGCAGGGACGTCACAGATTTTTCAACCTCCTTAGCGGTATGGAGCGCTGGAGTGATGATCTCTTGTTGCCATTTGATGAGGGACGCTAACTGTCCATCCATCCTATCCACTGTGCCGCCTAATTCCTCCACATTCCCCAGTGATTTCTTGATGGATGCCCTTTCATTTTTCATATCCCGAATGTCTCCCGTGTCCTCCTGAGTCAATGCCGTACCACGCTTCATGCACTCAGAACTCGTGTGCCCCATGAACCCGCGGTAGCAGCAAAACTTCGCCATGTGTGCCATATCAGCCTCCGTTTCTGGAAATAGTACTTGTGGTGATGTGTATTTGCATTCCGACATGGTGTGCTCGCCGTGGCCACACCTCAAGCACCACAGTTCTCTTTTTCCTGGGGCGTCTCTGTTGAAATAGGTCACTCCGGCACCTGTGGCCCCGTTCCTCCTGTTACGTGGCGTATGCACCGCTGGATCATATTTGGGGCAGGCGCGGAGCCAATGCCGTTCGCCGCCGCAAAGCACGCACTGGCCCGCATCGCGACGGGCCTGTCCTACAAGACATTCATGGGACCAGTGGAGCTCCCCACAGCTCCAACATGGCTCAGGGGGTGGATTGGATGACAGACCGGACGAAGTCCCGGGATTGGGAGTCCTCGGTGGGCAGTGTGCCGCTGTGTGCCCTGCTTTATGGCAAGACATGCTGATGATGATCTTTTCCGCCGCAACCGGACTCGGTGGCGTTGGTGCAGCGGATAAGCTTGATGATCCCGTACTGGTCATAGTAAGTCAGTGAGGTCGATTTTCGGTGTAACAACGTCAACTGCTCAACGCTCAGCCCAACTAGCAAGAGCAGTTCACACACAATTTGCGATGCACAGCACAAAGCGTTGTTGGCTGAGTGAAAAATCCTCGTCACTTGGTCATCAGACAAGACAAACAAAGCATGTCCGACGCCAATAGGCACCTTTCTGTAGGTGCATGGAGCAGGAGATGTTCGGCTGCAGCCCGCCTCAGTGTCAGCTGTGGAGACGGGACATGCTGCATTGCCTTGCCCAGCAGTGCCAGCAACGGATGGGGTCAGACCAACCCTGCCCAGCTCTTGCCAGCCTAGCCCAGCCAAGCCCAGCCCAGCCCAGCCCAGCCCAGCCCAGCCTAGCCTTGCACCAATCTAGGCCTCCCCAGCCCAGGCCCGCCACTCAACCCTTCCTCCGGCACCCACTTCAGCCCCCCGAGGAGTGTGGTACACTGAGATTCGACCTACAGATTAAGTTTCACTCTGCAGAAACATACAACTGGCTCCAGTGCACTGTAACCGGTGCACTACACACACACACACACACACATACGCACACACACACACAATGAGAACCACGAAAACAAGAACAGAGCAAGAAAAGCGGTGAAAGAAAACTCCTCGGGAGCTGCAGAGCAGCCCTAGACGTCTTTCAGTCTGTTGTAAAACGCGGTTTCCCATGCCGGCAGCACAAGCACCAAGAGTATTGCGGGAACAGCCAGCGGACACTCAGTCAAAGCCCCAAAGGGCAATTCGTCCATCCACTCAAGCTCTCAAACCCAAAGGTTCTGAACAATAGGAACTGGGCGGGTAGGGTCTGGGTGGGCACTCGTAAAGGTAAAAGACCCTATACACAACAAAAGGTGGCATGTCCCAAAGGGACCCAGTGGAAAACAACTGTCCAGCGTGTGAGCCAGACGATCGTTTCCCATGCCAGCAGCACAAGCACCAAGAGTATTGCGGGAACAGCTAGCAGTATATATTCCCACAACCTCACACCGCCTTGGCAGGCATAGGGTAGCCAAACCTTAGGGCCTAGGGCTTACCCACACGTGTGTGACCCCCCCCCCCCTCCTGTCCGCCCTGAGAACATACAAAAAGCAACCCGCTGTGTCACAGCCCACCCCGCAGTTACACACCAGCACTGCAATACTAACCGCTACACCCAGCTATAGCCAAAGCGGACGCACGCAAGGGGCACGTTCGGCAGGCGGGGCAGCGCACTAGTCCTGACGCTTGCGCTTAACCCGCAAAGGCCGCACACCAAGGTCGTTTTTTGTGCAGCACAAGCCATCACCCAGGGGCATGGCCACACAGGCAGTACATAACCACAGAAACCAAACACCAAACCAAAAGCGAGTGGGGCACCCAGCCCAAGGCAAGCACCTACTCTATAGTGTCTCAAGGAGGTAAGCACCAGCACAAGGCTTCACCCCACAACCGGCGGAATGCCCACCGTTGTGCTTCTTTGAGGTGCTGCAGGGTGTGCCCTGTCCCCGATGCCTACCCCCCCTCCTCGCGGGTACACAGTACGGCGGTTACACCCACCCCCTCGCAAAGCATCCAAAGCTGTGAACCTAGAATACACGCAAAACAACAACACTAGCAAAAGCTCTGGTCCTTAGGGGCAGTTCCTTGGGGCAAGCGGGCAGCCTCAGCCTAGGCACACAGTGCCGCTGACCAAAGCACCACCCTAAACATGGAAGTGACAGTCGTATTTCCACCACCGCCATGAATGGAGTCCTCACCAGCACCACCAGCGATGTAATCGTCAGTCACCTTGGCTGCCATGGTTGTAGTCATCACCACTGCCACCATGAATTGTGTCATCTCCACCACCGCCACAAAAGAAGTCGTCACTAGCACCACCAGCGATGTATTCGTCACCTTGGCTACCATGGATGTAGTCATCACCACTGCCACCCTGGATGTTGTCATCCCCACCATCGCCATAAAGGGAGTCGTCCCAGCACCACGAGTGATGTAGTCGTCACCTTAGCTGCCATTGTTGTAGTCATCACCACTGCCACCATGAATGCGGTCATCTCCACCACCACCATAGCAGGTGATTCAACATGTTGTCGGCCTTTGGAACGGTCCTGGTGGTCCTTGGAGATGTCAGCCACGCATCGTTGCAGGTCATCCACAAGCTGCACCTGTTGCTTCAAATCGGACTCCCAGATGTGGCTCGTGCTAAACATACTTAACAAAAGAAACTCATAAAGGTAAAAGACCCTATACACAACAAAAGGTGGCATGTCCCAAAGGGACCCAGTGGAAAACAACAGTCCAGCGTGTGGGCAAGACAGTCGCAATGTGCTGCAACAGACATCAGTTCAGATCCCGTCCTGCCCTGAGATTCGTGCAGCGTTAACAACGGACCACAAATTTCACCTACGGAGGAGGTCGTGTTATGATCTTCTACAATTTGCAACCTGTGCTAGGTGCGTCCACCTAACCGCACACACACAAGGGGACAAGGCGAGGGAGAGGGCGGCTTATAGTGTGGCACTGCGTGCCCGAAGCAGGTGTATGTGTGTGCACCAACTTGGGGTGTACCCCTCGGGCTGTAACTCTATCGGTATCACCTGGTCTGTATAATTGCTGTTGTCCCACTTTGCGTTTCGAAAAAGCCAGTGCATCAGTTTGTCGACTGCGATCGCTTGCGCACAGGGCTGGTGGTGGCCTATCGCACGCGCATCACAGCCATGCGCTTGTAGTCACAGGCAAGCGCTACCTGTATCCAGGACAGAGCATGTACCACGACAGAGCAGACAAAATCTGTGCACTCCAGCTGTGCAGCCAGGGCTGTGCTCCTGTCAGGCTGCTCATAAAAATGCAGCTCAAGTAGTCGGGCGCTGCCCGGCTGGGTGTGATCAGAGGATCCCCAAAATGCAGGTCCCAGTCCTGCTTGAGCGCAGAGGGGTGGGTTGAACTCAGTCCTACCCCCACCCCAACGGTCATGCTGATCCCCAGGGCCCGTGCTGTCTGGGCCAGGCAGTGTCCTACACAGCGGTCCGCCCTCCGTCTAGCGGTCCGCCCTCCGTCTGTGCATGGGCAGAGGACCTCCAGGTCCCACACCTGGGACAGGGTTTCAGCAATCATCTGGATTATGGGGGTCTGTGTCTCTGGCTTTTGGTTGGACGCGAACAAAATGTTATCCCGAAACTGGCAGAGGCTGAACCGTAGGGCACCTCGTTGCCAGTACACATATCCCTCACACACACACACACACACACACACACACACACACACACACACACACACACACACACACACACAATTAGAACCGCAAAACCCATACAGCAAAGCAAGTAAGGTGAGAAAACTCCTCAAGCACTGCCGAGCAGCTTTTGTTCTGCCATGGAGACAAATATGTGCAGGCTTTTTCGTGGATCGTTCTGGCCTCGTCAGCCCTGCAAAGCAGCAGCATGTTTTGCCCCTGCACACACACACACACACACACACACACACACAGAGCCAAAATCAGCAGATCGCACCCACAGACACGCAGGCATGTGCGTCAGGGGAAAAGGGATACCCAGGCCCAAAACTAGTCCGGCCACAGGCACAAAGTATTACTTGTTTTCTGCAGGCAATCAGAGAGAGTGCTGAAAACGCAGTTTTGAGACAGTTAGTCCATTCAGCGCCCGACACTGGCACAACGCTTGTGGGCCACCCACCGCTGCTCAGCCACACGCACTGTTTGGTCGGGATATCGCCCAGACAGCGAGAGCAGGTCAGAAACACATACACGTGCACAGTGTGCCTGCATGCAAATGTCAGGGAGACGCGGGCGTGTGCCACTCACACCACTGGGTGCCATCCGGGTCGCAGGGTCACCGAGGACGCCTCGTGGCTAGCACTGGTTCGCGTCATTCGCCAGAGACTGCTTTGCGCAACTGCCTGTGCCCAAAATGGAGTTCGATTCCGGGACATTTTGGTCAGCTGTCATGTCTATGATGGCTGTGCGTTACGTGACCTCGTTCCATGCACACGGGGTTGCACAAACGGATCGTTGCTGGTTCCCGCAGCCCACCCCAAGCCTTCTCTACCCCCCCACCCCATCCCCACCCCACCCAGTGTACCATATGTTTTTGACAAACGGTGCTCTCCCAGGCTTTTAGAAGAATAAAAATTGTATTCCTTAAATGGCTGCAACCACCCCCACCCATGCATGATGGGATGTGCAACATCACACGCCGCTGTGACGCCCCACCAGATTCGTTCTGAAAAGGGGTTCTGCAAACCAAAACCCTCTGAAAAAATCCCCGAAGAGGCATTTTACAAAAAGGGGGAGGGTTCACAAACCCTGGCATGGTGTGTAAGTTCTGAGAACCCCCCCCCCTGGCCTCATCCTTGTTCAAGGTGAATGGGGTGTCGCATCAAGGCTGGTTGGTGAACATTTTTGTACAGCCGGTGTCATGCCATGCCTTTTGTGTAGCTTGGTTGCTGATCGAGGTCATTTGTGGGAGGGAGTGGGGCGGGGGGGAGAGGGGGAGGGCAATTTCGTGGGTGAGAGTGGAATGATTGTTCCAGTGCTCACCACTGCCTACCATTGCGGCAGAGGGGGGGCGGGGGGCGGGGGGCACAACGGTCAGGCAGCTGCTTGTGGACTGCATGCCAACCGTGGACTGGTATGCTTGTGGTTGCTTATTGGGAACAAGGGTAGGGTAGGCGAGAACCATGACGCCAACGACCCAGCCTGCCCCCTCATGGGCACATACACACACACACGGTGCGGGCCTATGTCCGTACCTAGTGTCAGCTCGCTGACGGCCGGTTCCGGTCCCAAATGGTTGGTGTGTGCAAGGGTGTGCCCCAAACGGTTGGGAATGGCCACCAACCGCAGTGCGGAAGCACTTGCAGAAGAGCAAGTCAGTAACCACAGGCAAGCCCGGTTGAGCACAAACACAAACCAAGGCGGTGCCAAGGAGCCCAAAAAAAAAAAACAACCTGGCATCCGTGGAACGCAGCTCGACGATTGCAGGCGAGACAACAGCAGTGTAACGGTGACTAGAGCGGTCCCTGGGAGCGGTCGTTAATAGAAGGAAAAACTGTGGGTGTCTTTGATGGCTACCCACTTACAAACGAGGAGGCCAAGATCAAAAGGTGCAAGATCACCCCATCACTTTCCCCGATGGCGTATACACACTTCATCGGGTTGCGAATCGCGCAGGCCGTGCAACACGTGTGCGATGCGAAGCTGCTGGTAAAAGCAAAAGAAAGGGCAAACAAAACCCATCGTGCAGTAAGTGGTGCATGACACAGCCGCTCTGCGTTCGAGGACCAACTCGGCACTGCCTCGGGACCTGCAGCACATCCATCATCTACGTATCCTCAACCACAGTAGTACCACACCCGGTCCGCACCCCCAAGCCCCCCCCCCCCCACCCCCCCACAAGTTTGCCACATCATGCAACCGCTCGCTGCTCTATCTGTGGCTTCTTCTGCAGCACAGCCCCTGTTTTTTTTTACTCATGCCCAGGCTTCACCGCCTCGTATACAGCGCTGATGATCATGACCACTCCCATCAACACAATGCCCCAAAGTGCCACCGTGTGTCTCACTGTTTGTCCTTTGCCTTTGCCATAGATGGTCAACAGAGGAGGCATCACGAATGCCAGCAGTGCCTGGGAGCCGCCCGCCACCACTCCGCTCAGGATCCCGAATGCCGGCAGTGTCGTGGCCGCCAAGCATGTGCACAGCACAAGGGCAGCCCGGATCGCCGGGTTGTACGTTGTGTGCTTGCCCCCAGGTGTCTCCTCACGAGGGGCCCAGTAGCGTTCCGCTATCTCAATGGCTGGGCTCAAGGCCAAGGGGTACGACGCCATCAGGTCCGCCGCCAGCAGCAGCTTGCAGTCAGTGCTCAACGTGCCCCCATGCACCTCCAGGATCACAATATCCTGCAATGGGGTGGTGTTCCAAGAAGGCTGGCAGGTTACCGCGTAATGTAACCAGTGTCCGGTGCCATGTCTTTTGTGTGACCTCTTCAATGATTGAGGGCACTTCTGTGTGCATGTGCCACCCATTCCAGTCAGGCTCTTGTGTGTGTGTGTGTGTGTGTGTGTTTGTTAGGAGGGCACTAATCTATTATGGTCTTGGAAGCTCGTGCACTTGGGGGTTTGTTTGTTAGAACCATGTTTAGGAGGGCACTGCAAAGGGGATGGGAGGAGGGTCAGCAAGTTAGGGCCTTCCTAAAGCCTGCCCTAGCCCTCCACCGCGGGATGTATCACAGCGCGATGGAAGGTCGTAGCAGTAGGGGTGCATAATAATTGGGCATGGTGCATAATCTCAGTGGATTCTGGTAGTAGTAGGGGTGCATAATAATTGGGCAGGGTGCATAATCTCAGTGGATCCCGACCTCCCCTGGACTGAACTAGGTTCCAAACGTGTGACCTTGCCATCATGAGACCTTTGCATTGACCGATGGAGGCATCAGTGATCCTAACCATATTTAGAGATGCACTAGCACCGGTCAGTGGGGTCACTACATATGCGAGATCATCGCCTATTCTAAGTTTGGCTGCAGGGCCACTAGAAGACCCACATTTGTGGGCTTGGCTCCCTACTATCCTACAACTAGCCAGCGGGTGTTAGGCGAGTACGCGTCTTGCGGGAGCCACCCAAGAGTGCCCTGCGGGTGCCCTAGAGTAGCAGTGCCTAACACCCCGCCACCACCACCCAAGCCGAGCTAGAGTCTAGCATGGGTGTCACATGCCAATGCCCACCCTATGGGTTGCGGTATTTCCGTTGGCCCTCAGCCCTTGGAGCCCCATTGTAAAGCGGTGGGTGGTTCAAGGGGGGGCATGACGCCCGTAGATGGCAGCTGGCCGGCCTATTGGCCTCTCACCACTCACCCTTGTTCTATCCTTGGACCGTTTGCCTCCATAGGTGGAAGTGCCCTCGATCTACCGTTCTTTCCTACCTTCATCTCCCTATACTCCCTTCCTTTCTCTTGGTAGCTTGTGCCAACACTCTGAGAGCTCCATTGTCCTTCTTTCACTTTTTGTCCCTGTTTCACCGCTCGTTGTTGGCTGCACACACAAGAGGGCAATGGCCCTCACCATTGGCCAGGTGCATCCAGGCCAACACCCATGCCGGCAATTGGGGGACCCCAATACCGGCTGATAGGCTCGGGGATGTCCACTTGGGGGGCCACTTCCCCAACGGGGGCACACAACAACCTTCTTCCTACCCTTCCCTGCACTCAGTCCTCCTTGTGGCGAGCACATCATGATTACCCCACACCCCATCCCATCTCCCTATGTCCACAGTGTGAGTACCGCATATCCATCCCCTCATGCGGCATGTGCACTACTTAGGGTGATGGGTGGGTATTGGTGTTGTCGGTGATGTGGGTTTGGCCACTTGCTTCTACTAGCCCACATATCTCAGCATGCGCCGGGGGAAATTCACGCTTAGGCTGGTGTTTCCCATGCCGGCAACACAAGCACAAAAGAATCCGCGGGATCAGCCAGCGTGTCGTTGTTACCTTAGCTGGAGTGGTGGTAGTATACCTTAGTGTAGCGCTTGCTGGCGGCCAAGGGATCAGGACCGGGCCTATTTCCCCTTCATCCGCGTCCCCACGATGGGGTTGCACCAAGTCGGCAACCTTGGTACTTCCCCTCCGCTTTCTGCTGCTTTATTACTCTAGGGCCACGGCACCCACTTTTGAATCCTATTTTATGGCGGTTCTTCTCCTCCCTATCAGGGCACCTCAATGAAGTGGGATTCACTTCCCCGATCAATGGTCCCCATTTTTTGTTGGTTTTTTGCGTGGAAGAGTCCCACTTGTTCACACCAACAAGACGGACTGCTAAATCTAAATCTGACAAACTACAAGTCTTCTTTTCCCTTCCTCAACCTTTGCGGTTTGGTGTCCACATGATGAACACTCCTCCTTGGCTTACAATTCCACACCTTGACTTCCTAGTCTCCTTGTGAGCCATCATGCTCCGCTCCTGTGCTTCCCTCGTTGAAGCCTTTTGGTTTGGAGGGACCTCACTTAGATGTGAACGCATTGAACTAGGTATGAGGTGGCATGGTTGTAGCTTTCTGTTGGGGTTGGCGTGTGCTGGTGCTAGAGTTTGGTGCCAAGCAGTGGAAGGGGGCACAGCTGTGGTTATCTTGGGGGCCTAGCACCCCAGTGAGGAAACAAACAAAGGAAAATGTTCATGAAATGACACACCCGGCACCAGTAGCATGAATCAACACTGAAATAGGATCAGTGGAATGGGAGGATAAATGAAGCCAAACGGCCCAAAAAACACCTCAAGAAAATACTCATTAAAAAAAGAGGTGATTGGTGTCCCAAAGTGCACATCCAGTGGCCTATGCGTGCATCATCGTCAACTGCTGTCTAGGGGGTCAAAAACGGCCGAATTTGTGCACAGTGCAAAGTGCACAGTGCATTGCCGCACTTAGGTGACCCATTTCTTGCTTAGCCCCACAGCAGGCTGGCTTTTCCGTGCCCATTCCCTGCACTTCTCTTGCCCATCGGCCCAGGAGTGGGTAGCGGGCATGGGACACCAGTTCCTGCAAGTCCCTGCAGAGGCTTGGGTCCAGCTGACAGGGGTGACAGGAGTAGGCCCAGAACCCCTTCCCTCACTGGGTGCTCCTCGCAAATACTGTCCTCTCAGGGGTGTGCGCACATACCCAAAAGTGAACTTGGGGAAAAAAGGAGGGCGGGGATGTAGAAATTGATACAGGCAACAGTCACAACTTTTCCATTGGCTGCATAGTGGGAGTGGAACACTGCCGAATCCTTTGGCATGAAGGTGTCAATGGAGTACCTGCATCTGCGCCAAAACTGCAAATCTGTGAGCATGATACAGCCCCAAGCGGGGAACTGCTACAGTAACATAGGGTGCCATAACTGGATGCAGCGCATGTGCCATGTAAGTAAAGTGCATGTGCAATGTGAAGCTGCCAGTGGAAACAAACGAAACCCATCGTGCAGTAAGTGGTGCATGACACAGCCGCTCTGCGTTCGAGGACCAACTCGGCACTGCCTCGGGACCTGCAGCACATCCGTCATCTACGTATCCTCGCTTCCGTCTTATAAGTGCCAGGTCTGACCACAGTGGTACCACACCCGGTCCGCATCCCCAAGCCCCCCCTCCCCCACAAGTTTGCCACATCATGCAACCGCTCGCTGCTCTATCTGTGGCTTCTTCTGCAGCACAGCCCCTGTTTTTTTTACTCATGCCCAGGCTTCACCGCCTCGTATACAGCGCTGATGATCATGACCACTCCCATCAACACAATGCCCCAAAGTGCCACCGTGTGTCTCACTGTTTGTCCTTTGCCTTTGCCATAGATGGTCAACAGAGGAGGCATCACGAATGCCAGCAGTGCCTGGGAGCCGCCCGCCACCACTCCGCTCAGGATCCCAAACGCCGGCAGTGCCCCGGCCGCCATCCCCGAGCATAGCACGAGGGCGGCCCGGATCGCCGGATTGTACGTTGTGTGCTTGCCCCCGGGCACACGGTGAATAGGGCCCCAGTAGCGTTCCGCTATCTCAATGGCGGGGCGCAGCGTCAAGGGGTACGACGCCATCAGGTCCGCCGCCAGCAGCACCTTGCAGACGGTGCTCAACGTGCCCCCATGCACATTAAGGATCACAATGTCCTGCAGTGAGGGGGGGGGGGATGCCAGAAAGGCTAAGTAAGTGTGCCGGTTCGTAGTTCTCGGGGGCATTTTGGTAGCTGGGAGAGGGATAGTTGTCCCCCTGCTCAGCCCTGCCCAGGCTTCCACTTCACTGCTGGCGCCAGCAGCCTTCACTTTCAGTCATGAAGGTTTGGAGGGCGGTTGGCGCCCTCCATTAATTGTAAATGGGTGGGGAAGGGGGGTCAATGAGTATGAATGTCTGGGGCCCGAGGGGGAGGGGGTGCCATAAAGGCTAAGCAAATATGCCGGTTGGTACTTCCAGGGGGGGGGGGGCAAATTGCAAGCTCAGGAAAGCACTTCCTGCTGATGAAGGGAGTAGATGCAACAGATCCTGAGAAGAGGGTTTGCAGGGAAACAGAGGGGGTAGAGGCAGTGGTGGCGTCTTTACATTAAAACCGGAGGCCACCCCACGACGGGCCCAATCCCCAGGCACAAAGACACACCCCCCGAGGCGTGAGGGCTGGGAGGGGGGAATGGGGGGCGGCTTGCCTGGCACCGGCTTGGCACCGTGCGCCGCAAAGGTCAACAACCGCAGTTCCCCGTGGCGGCCCTGTCCCTGACAAA
Source organism: Eutreptiella sp. 'Long Island Sound 2002' (assembly GCA_964036045.1). NCBI lineage: Eukaryota > Euglenozoa > Euglenophyceae > Eutreptiales > Eutreptiaceae > Eutreptiella > Eutreptiella sp. 'Long Island Sound 2002'. The sequence goes on along the minus strand of OZ038391.1, from coordinate 38,741,302 downwards.
TCGCCGGACCCACCGAGGCTGCCTGGGCCACGCCTCGTGAGGACCTCACAGAGCCTGAGCCCACCGGCCCTTGCCTCGACGTGGACGTGGGCGAGGACAAGCAGCCGAAAGGGGCACGGCTGGCTGGCACGACCGACCAATATCCCTGGGCAAACTCAACTACGACCCGGTTGCCGTTGCCAGTGGTTGTTCATGCGCCGACAACGCTCAGCGTGGGGCCCTCAGCATCTGTTCTGGCCTACTCACCTCGTTTGCCAAAAGACGGCGTGTGATAAAGTGCCGACGCCTTGGGAGCAGACCGGGTGCCTCAGGTGCTGAGAATGGACTCCGAAGATGTCAAGTTCGTCAGGAGCCCCCACCGGCGGCTGTTGAGAACCGAGCACCCTCCACACTTCTCGGTCTGGGAACGGTTGCATGTGAAGCCTGCCAGCGCTGACAGGGGAGTGGACGCCACAGGGACAGCACGCTGCAGTTGTGTGGCGGAACACAGCATCGCTCACCATGAAATTGCATTCCTCTCAGTCCCCTCCCATGTGAGGTGCTCCCATGTTCATGAGCCCCCCCCCCCCCCCCCCACCACTTTCCTTTGCTGCCCCCGACATGTATCCGGGTTCCTGACCGATGCGCGCATACCACAGCGCCTTTTGGTATCTCGCGTGCCTCACAGCGTATGTCCAGGAGGGTTTTGGTGCCCAGGAGATGGTGGTTTTTTGGTGGTTGGTGGTTGGTTGGTGGTGGAATCCAATTGCCGGTCAGCCTGCAACCGCCCAGCAGACCACCATTCAAGGGACCACCACCGGGTGGAAGGTGGTTGGCTGCCGTGTAAAACAACCCATGCCCAGTGCCCTGTATTCTCTGTGGCCTGCAATTGTTGACAGAGGTCAATTGTGTCTCGGGCGCGGGGATGAGGCGAGGGCACGCACACGGCAGTACCTGCGGGTGCGGGCCGAAATACAGCAGCCCCAGGACGCCGAACACGGCGCTCCAGACGCTGCAAAAGAAGAACGCGCCGGCGGCGGCGGTCCGGAACTTAGCCGGGTCCCGCATGGACTGCTCCACCGGGAGCATGACGAAGTGCACACAGAACAGGAAACTGACGGACCCGAAGGAGAGCGGGTACTTCTCCCAATTGAAGGCCGGCAGAGCTGTGTACAGCTGGAGGTCCCGGTGCTGTGCGCCATCGTACAGGACGCAGAGCATTGCCAGGACGACACTGATGTCCCCCAGGGCACTGACCTGAGGCATGGATGCGGGTGAAGAGGCTCTCCACTGACACACTGAGGGCCAGACGAAGCCTTGGACGGCCTACATCCTCAAAGCCCTTGAGGGATGAGACCAATGTGCAGGCCAGTACATGTGGGGATGTGATGGGGTATGTCAACGAAAGGGAGTGCGGCAGGTTGCCAATGGCGGTGCAGCTGTGGCAGACAGTGTCCGCCGGAGGTGTGGGGCATAGGCAACAAACCATCGAGAGGTACCGGAAGTCTTGGATCCAGCTCAGCAACACCACAAAGGGCAGAAGGCCGGCGATGGCCGTTCTTATTTTCAGAGACTCCGCTACAATGGAGACGACCAGCGACGCGATGAACACGATGTAGGCCCCGCTGACGCCGATGCTGCAGCCCAGCGTGGCCATGTTGGCGCAGCGCGCAGCCCGAGGGCCCAGCACCTCCCGCACCACGTCAGCGTACGTCAGTGGGCCGGTGGCATTGCCATGCTCCTCATCGGCTTCCTCAGCGCGATGCTCCAGCACGGACTGCTTGGCCTCGATCAAGAGCGTCATTGTGTAGAAGGCCAGGCCCGTGAGCAGCAGCAGCCCTAAGGGGGGCGAGGGAAAGGGGGTATCATAGGACGCACAATGGAAAGGCCAAAACTGCACAGATGGTACAGTGTACCAGAGATGTAGAAGTGTCCAATTCTAGACATGAGGACACATCCTTGAAGACACGTGCATCTTCAAGGATACGCCCATAAAGAGGACAATGGATACCATGGTGCCATGTTCCCATGGTGAACAGGAATCCGCTTTCAGCAAATCTTCACCATTACTCCCACCATCTGAGGAGCCGGAGGTGATGGCGGTGGCGGGGAGGGGGTCTGGCTACTGAGCTGGATGGGGGTGACTGAAAAGCAGGCCGGAAATGTTTTTTGCAATCAAAAACAGTACCCAACTGTTTTGTCCGGCAAAACAGACGTGGCTGGACGTGAGCTCATGTCCCAGCCGAATGTTGCGTAAGCCCACACCCTTGCCGGATGCCGTGGGTTGCCATCAATGTCAAAATGATGGGTATTTTCAAACAACTGTTGCAGTCAGGGGCAGCATACCGACTTCACACTGCCCCTTACCCAAGTGTTTACCCCATTGAAGACAACGGGAAAACCATGTGCATCGATGGCACATCTGCGCAAGGATGCGTGCGCCTCAAGGCTATGTGGTGTTGTCCAGTTGAAGAAACAGGACACAAGGAGACCGTCACCAATGGGCAGATGCCCTCCTAAATAAAGTCCCGCCGTAAAATCAATGGTCGGTACTACTTGTCTGAGTGTGCCGCTGTAGACACAATTTCACGTGTGTGACTTAGGTTGCAGTACAATGCTCATATACAACAATTTAGGCCACGGTGAGCGGTGCATAATGTAGTCTCAGCAACTGCTGGAGAGCATGTGCCGTCCCCAAAAAGCTTGTGACCCATGCCGTGTTTCTGTACCAATTCGCACCAACTCACATGACGGCTTCTTCCCAGCCACTCAATGATTTGACGGGAGAAAGACGAAGGGAACACTACCTACAGGACCCAGTACGGTGCCAGCGAGGGAGAAGGACCATGGCAGTGCGAAAGTCCCAGCGCCCATGATCGCCTTGCAGATGTTAACGGCGGTCTGGAAAGGGGTAGTGCCTGAGGCCTGACGGGAGGGCGGTGTGACGGAGGCTGCTGTAGCCTGCATTCTGCAGGTGGCCAACTATGGATCTCGGCTGATGGTCTACTGGAAAAAGGTTGCACGTTGAGCACTTGTAGCTGTTGGTAAGACGGTTGGGGCTTTCGGGATGCCCTTTAGAGCCTCTTGGGAAGCAGCGCACATGCCACAGAACAGGACACTGGCATGAGAGACCACATGGAGCGTGAAGCAACCAACGCAAAAATCAGAACACAACGCCACAGCATTGCTGGGTCTTCCATAAATGCTACTCCTGGCGGCTCGGCCTCACAAGCCGCCCAGTGTATTGGCTACATTTCCCTTGTAAAGCTGCGACTTATAAAGCGGAAAGAATCACCTACCAGCAGGCTGGGCATACCTATGGACGTGCACCCCAGTGATTAACGAGGATAGGGACATACAACACCACACTTGAAATCATGTAATGGCTTTTGAGTTTCCAGGGTTTGGGGCAACATAAAAAATCAAACAGCATGAGCAAGGATGAGACACCAAGCAATTGCAATGAACTTTGCCGCCAATCAGTACCAAAAGGTCCGCTGCCTTGCCATTTTGGGGCTCTTTGTCCAAGGTTGCTTCATCTGATTTACACAAAGGGGGTGTGTTTGCCCAGCGCACACCCAGCACACTACTGTTGGGCAAGTGTGCTAGACTTTGGTTCCAGATTTACCATCCCCTACAGAGGCCCCAAAATAGACCAGAAAAATGCCACGCTACCAACCATCCCAACCCCAGAACCGTCCTGGAGTACATAACACATCATCCAATTTTTCAATAGGTTGGGTTATGTTGCCCAAAAATTGAACAAAAAAATGTGTCACCACACACGGGCTGTGCATCTTTGGACAACCTTGTGCTTATAGATAGCCACGCGTGGCATGCACATGCATGTGCAAAAGATACATAAGCCATGGCATGACAAGTACATGAGAATGCTTTCCCTTTGTCTACAGTACAACTGGCAGCGCAAACACCACATGAACAGGTCATTGTCCCATTGTCCCATATGTGCACACATATAATACTTACCATTCTTTGATGAGCAATTGGTGTATCAGCCCTTTTGAACCGTGTCTTCACAAAAAAAAATAGTGTGCGTGGTGCCGCAAAAATGTCTGCAACGCTGCCAATAAAATGCCTAATTCAGCGCATTGCTGTTACCTTGTGGCTCACTTATGGCACCTGAAAATCGTTCTTTGTGTCCATAGACTGTACATCCTAAATTCACCACCAGGATAATATGCGTAATTGGAAGAAAACGCCGTCCCTTTTACGACATATCCTCACCACAACTGGGCACAACTTCACCCAGAGATAATGTATTCAAGATAAGCAAGCGCCCATATTTGTAGTACAATACAGTGTGACAATGCAACAGCCCAGCCAAAAAAAAATTGAATCGTCACATAGGTACAACAACAACAACAACTTCGCACAGAATCACAACACACCTGAAATGCTGAGCCCAATGCCCCCTTGACAAAAGTTGACGGTAGTGCACAGCATCCCCTCACACCCCAAGAGAGACAGCTAAAATGACACCACTAGGGATGTTCAAAGACGTATGGCCCCTGGTAAATCGTGCACAGAGCATGGGTGCAGCGCACACAATAGCAATGTGGAGGAACAAGGTCAACATGTCACTTTTGCTGATAACAGTACTTCACTGTGAAGAGTTGACATGCTCGAGAGAGGTCATAGACATGTCGTTGATTGTTAAGCTTTGGTCCCAGGCTTCGGGGGGCTTTGGTGAGCTGAAAAACAGCAGCCCCCTCAACATGAGGGAGGGATGGCGGTTATAGAAAAGCATCCATGTTCAACTGCAACTTCTTCAAAAGCTGCCTCTGTTGTGCCTGGTAGGTAGAAGGCACATGATGGTGCGGTGTGGGGGTGCAAACCTCAATGACGAACATGCATATAGTGGGGGCACATTCATGGTGAACCACCACTTTGATAGACCCCTAATTGTGGCAACTGCAATAGTACCCTCTGAAAATAGGATATTCGCTTAGGCACCAGCCTGAATTGGCACCTTGACCTTTTAGTTTTGGAGCAAAAGGGTGGTTTCAGGGTGTCAGTAATTGCCAGTGGTGCTGGTGCCTTGTCGGCAAATGCCTTGCTTGCACCCATGGGTGTACATTCTTTGTGTATTATGCAGTGCACTGAAAAATTTTTATTTTTGCAATTGTCGCTATCAGTGTTGTGTACCACCCTTGCCCCCGTATAAATAATGTGCAAGGGTGAGCATCTTTTGCGGTTAGGGTAGGGGTGGGGGGGGGTTGTGTTAAACACACCTGGAGATGTGTACAGTGTGAGGATGCAAAGGTCTTAGATCTGCTGTGTAGGGTGTACAGGGATGACGGTTGAGGCATCGGACGGCTTTGGACCGATTTTTTGAGGTAGGGGGCTGTGTCAACAGCTTTTTTATCTGGCGTATTACCAGTGGGGTAGATGTAGGCTTGGGGGAGGGTATACAAGGGTCAGAGCCGCGTCGTGCTGGGAAAAGTGCACCTGCTCCTGTAGGGTTTTCGCTGTTGGTTGGGTTGTATTTTCTGGGGTGCAGTGAAGCAAATCAGGCAGAAACAGATTGGGTAGGGACAAGGGACCAGTTTACTGAGGGGGCATGGGTAACTCGCCCCGAAGGGCCGTTACCGACAGCAGCAAATGATACTGATGATATGCAACACGCTCACGTAGATTGTCGTGGTCAAGGTAGACTGTCTACAAACACTTGAGGGATTCTCAAGCAGGAAATATGTATGAGATTATCAAGTGTTGCCTGATCATACCAAGAAGTGGCATATTCAGTCCAGTCACCCCCTGCTTACTCATGCTGGCTTCTCTCCTTATTAGGATTGCTTCACAAGGTGTGCACGGTGCAAAAATACTCTCTGTATGTTCACAGATTTGTGATATTCAGGTCAATTTTTAATGAAAAAAAACTGTGGTCATCCAGTGACTAGCCCCTTTTTGAGGCATACAATCCCATCCAGGATGGCATTGGTAATTTCCAGGGTGGTCTAGTATGCCAGTGCTAAACACCAGGGGGATCCAGGATTGCACTGTCAATTTCCAGATGGTCTGCCAACAACACTCCTGACCTTTTGGTTGGAACACCCCTTCTTGTGCCCCACAAGCACCCTCTTGTGACCACCAGCCATTAGAGGCCCTCTGAAGCCCCATAGTCTAATGTTATGTTATGTTGGTGGGTTGGGTTTGCTAGTGTGTAGTGACAGAAGACCCAAATCCACATCCACATCCACATCCAGGATCCCAAAGGTGTTGGCCCTCACCAGAAGTCCAATCCATAGGCGCAAAACACAGTTCTTCGGTTGAGTTTTTTGCTAAATCAATTGAGGAAGTCAGGCACACTTTGGCAACAAGTCCTGTGCCACACTGGAGATGAAGCGTGGCCTGCACTACCTGAGCACAACTACCAGACCTGTACAGCACTCAGCAGATCCAAGACTGTCAAAAGAAGCCACAAAAATAAAGCTACCTGGCTGTCCCAGACGACTGTCCCCGATGCCCACAAAACCCAAAATCATCAATTTAATCACAGCAAACGCTCTTGAATAAGCATTTTACTTCTACAGATCTCGTGAAACCAGCTAATACTTTCGGGATAATACACTTATTCAGTTTAGTGAAGAGAACCGTCAATACTGTTGCAATGCATACGGAGCAGTGCAGCACATGCTGCGGAGGAAGGGGGGAGGGCTGACATTTCTTTTTTTTTGCATAAACCATACATATTACAACTGGGTTTCCTTCCAGAAAATTGACCTACAACACATGCAAGGCACCAAACGTGAAAAACACTGGTCACACGGAATCCTCCAGTACAGCCTTCAGCTGCGATGTGGGACAGCCAAAATGGTCTGGCATTTCGGCCTGGCGCAGTGTCGGATGGATGTTTGGCCTACCGATTCGGCCGAGACCGCAAGATGCCCCACCAACTCCTTTCCAAAACATTTTGTCCACTCCATCTTTCAAAAAACGTGCCTCCTACCTGCTTTGGGGACCCAATATGGCAGTGAAAAACGGGTATCCAACTGCGTGTACCCATATACGCCCCCCCCCCCCTGATTCTAGTGCTGCGCAGTGGCAACATCAATAAGGTGTAAAGTGGTCACGGTTTACCGCAGTTGTAGATCGTATTTTATCGACGCAAAAAAAAATATCAAGGAAGTAGGCCACGGGGCCCGTTGTTTTTACACTAATTGCCCGCAAACAGCCCACCCTGGGCTCGCCAGAAGGCCAAGGTGAGAGAAACTTTTGAAGTCCATTACCCGGGATGGCTCTGGTGAGAAAACAAAGGGAATGCACCACTGTATTGCATGTTTGTTTTTGCATTGCAACTGTACTTTTGATTCAGTTTGACTGCTCGACACCCGGTGGCTCATTTTGAAGTTATTTTGGTGGTCATGCGGCTGCACGCTCGCACACAGCCTCAAGGGGGAGTTTTGGGGCAGAGGCGATGCCTTGGGAGGGGAGGAAAATGTAATGCGAGTGCAAAGAAATTCGTGATAGCAGTAATTTTTTTGTTCGCTGTCAGAGAAAACCTTTTTTTTTCCCGCTGTGATGCAAGCGCTTGTCAAAAAAGTCGAAGAATCCCAAAAACAAAAAAAGTGTCATGCGAGTAATGTAAACAAGTGCAATTTCTAAGTGCTTCAAATGGCGATAATTCTTCCCTTCGGGGGTGATCCAGCACAGGGGGCGCGCAGCATGCATGGCAGATGCGTGAAGTTCAAGAAGCTTACACCGGTTCACGTATTTCCACAAAATTGTGGCCCCCCCATGCATCGATTTTCGATCCCTGTCAAGGCGCGTTTTGTTGCTTCGTTGAGAACTGGTTCCGCAACAAACAAACCTGACAAAAGCCCCATTTCAAATTTACGCCTCTGTAATATTCCAATGGCTTCCAATGGCCCATGGTGATGCTTCCCCAGGCTGTATTGCAGCCCCCTTCATTGCCCTCCAGTGGGGGAGGCGGGGAGAAAACCACCACAGCCAATCCATCCACCAATCATGAATAAAGAGACAGAAGAAAGTAAAAGGTTGAGCAGACCATATGTAGCCAAACTTCCTTCAGGCGGATGCCCAAAGCAAAAGCGTTGACGACTACACGACAACAGCCTATGGTGAGTGTCGTAACTGGCACAGGCAAAATGATTCTGTCAGTTGAGGCAAGGGGGGCAACGAGTGCAGAAGGCATGTTGAGCACCTCTTTACCCAAGTTCGTTCCAGCTGGATGCGTGGCTTGCTGTCGGTTGTTTTGGCTGGATATTGCTGGGGTCTAATGCATCCTGAGCACCACTTGCAGCGTCACAGATTCCGCGCAAGGCATTCGTGCCATGCCTTCCAAAGGGAACACAAATGTACATATGACGCGAGCCTGACCCTGATTCTGACCATGCAACGATGCCAAGCAACACTGTGTTGCAGCAAGGTGGCTGCTCAGGAGCACCCTTGCCGCAAATTCTGCATCAGCCTGAACACCATAAATCTTTGCATCTTTACTCCTGCCTATTGCTACATTCACTCTGGGTTTCGGTACCTCATGGTCTACGCCATAGCCGCACAAGAAAAAAAACCTGATGCTGACACCAAGGAGACGCCGCTGCACCAAAAGACTCTAAAACACCCATGCAACGGGGTGGTGGTGTCACATGGTGCCACATATGTGCAACCTATCATCAGACAATTGTATCTCGCCCAACGTGGGAGATTTTGCAGAAAATTGGGGCATCATATTGGAGGCCGGTTTCAAGGCTTTCAAGACTACTGGGGAGGAAATAAACGAGGGTTGGGTCGGGTCGGGGGGGGGGGGGGACCCCAAATATGCCTCAAACTGACCGCCACGACATCCGGATCATTTTGAGGCACATACGGTGGACTGCCGGACTGCCTCGTGGCGCGCACGGGTCCAATCCTTTTTGACAGTCAGTACGCTGCTTCGTTGACTGGGCCCAGAAATTGGGGCAAATCAGTGGAATCAGCCCCCGATGGAGCGGGGGGAGGGCGGGGGGAGGGATAACGGTGGAGTAGAAAGGGGGTTGAATGTGGCGTATCCATCTGCACATGCACGCGGAGATCAAAACCGTTAAAGTGAGGTCAGGTGCTCCATCCCAAAGGGACAAGCAGTGCTCATGCTAACGTATTATTGGCAGGGGAGTGTCTAACATCGCGAGCTATTGATGTCGAACTAAAGTTCGACCTAAATTTCATTGCATCTTGCCCTTAATTACCTGCATACTACAACAGGGCATACTGCGACCAGAAGGTAATGTGCTCCAATCAGTGCTCCCTGGCCCTTGCAAAATTTACGCCATGTTGAGGTGAAAATCTGCAAAACTGCGCAAAGGTTCGCAAATTGTGCAAAGAAATAAAATCAGAGGTGAGAATCTGCAAAACTGCGCAAAGGATCGCAAATTGTGCACAGAAATAAATCAGATGCGGGGTATTTTCCAAAATCAGTTCAGCGGCTGGACAACTGTACCTTTGTGTGTGAAATTGCCAATCATAATGATCAAATGCATGGATGGCATGGTTGTTAGAATCCATAGATGTTGTCTTCTGCCGAAAAGAAAGTGTGTGAAGAAGAAGAGACACAGTACACTTCTTGGGCATACCTTATTCTGACAACACAGCTCACACCAGCCAAGCACTGTCTGCCAGTTCTGTCACTGAGGGTACAGCTCATGCTGCTGCCACAAATGCAGCCAATGGGCTCGATCGGATGGATGGTCAAATCATTTTGGAGAACAGCCCCCTGCATGGACTGGGCACTGCATGCTCACAAGCACACAGTGACATGTGACAACTGCAGGACGAGTGCACAAACAATCTGCACAAGAGAATCGACGTTGGATTTCGTGTTGCAGGGATCAACGGTGAACTGAAGGTCACTAGGGCTGTTCAACAAGCACAACAAAACTGCTACAACGACCAGTGGTACAATTCCATCAGAGAAACCACAACGTGCCTGGTCACAGACCTCATCTGCATAGTACATACCTGAACCAGAACGGGGCAGAAAAGGGAAGATTACATGACCATCCAACGTGCGCACAAAGGGGGAGCTTGTGCACAGCGCACAACGCCCACCGTCCAGGGCACATCCCATCCCCGTGAGCCGGTTGTAAACGCCGACCTGATGAGAGGGAAACTGAAAGCCCGAACTCAGAATCGAAGTGGGCCACAAAAGGCCATGAGGCTGCATCGCCATCCCCCGGAGGAGGAGCTGGATAGCCCCTTGGATGGCGCCGGTGGGGCCTGAAAGTTTGCCCTTCAAGTGCCCTTCACGGTTATGCCCACCTCACGAGGGAGGGGTGTGAGGGAGGGGGTGGAGCAGGGAGGGTTTGAGAGGAGGGGTGTTCGAGGAGAAGCATATGAGGGAGCGGTTGAGAGAGGGGTAAAAGGCAAGGGTATGGGGGAATGTTTCCCCGGCGCGCGCCCGGCGCACTACCTTTGTGGTAAATATCGTGGCTCTAGCCCCAAGTTTATCCTCACCTAGGGCAGTCCCCCACGTAGACCACACTGGACCGCAAACCTTCCGTGCAAAGTTACTGAAACCACCGAAGCATAGGTCAGGACGGCCTTGGGTTCCCCGAAGGAACTTCCTTAACAATTGTCCCCAGAAGCGCATGACGTACGTACTTCAGCTTCCTTTGTCACTCAAGAGTGGCTGCTTAACCCCTGCCGTCTTGGGGGCCCATGTGTGGGCAGAATGGCTACATCACCCCTGCCTTCTTGTGGGTGCCCACACGGGGACAAAATCAGAATTGGCTACCTAACCCCTGCCTTCTCGGGGGTCCCCAATAGGAAGGGGCAAAATCAGAAAAGGCTACATCGCCCCTGCCTTCTCGGGGGCCCATGCTTGGCTGGATTGGCGACAAAGCCCCTGCCTTCTCGGGGGTCCCCAATAGAAGGGGAGAAAATCAAAAGTGGCCACATCACCCCTGCCCTCTTGGGGGCAGATTGTTTGGTGGGGGGGGGGGGGGAGAGGTACGGGTGGGGAATAGTCAAAAAAGTACCTGGCACGCGCCCGGCGCACTAACACACCCCCTATGACGGAGGGGTCTGCAATGGCGCAAGAAGCATGCGACGCTCCTGTAAAGATCAAGACAGTCTAAACCAGAGAAGAATTTATGCCTGTCCATACACATTGTGTGCCATTCACAGCCACTTGCGGGTCGACATCACACACCAACCGCGGTTGGTTTGCAGGTTGTTTCCCGTCAGGTATGGGGCCAATCGCGTAAGTTGGCTGAGATGTGTCATTGCAAATATGTGCCCACTGGCTGTGTGCCACCCTAGGATCAGCCACCCACCTGTGGCTGAGGTTCTGGACGTGTCTACTGATGGTGTGGAAATGCATGACGATCCTGAGAACTCTCTTAATGCCCAGACTATCACATGCGATGTGAAGCATTTGTCTCTGTGCTGGGACATTGCGCAGTGAAGAGGGTAGACCACACCCCTCCGTATTTTGAAAGGCAAACAACCCATCGACGGCGACACAACACCCTGACGGGGGGGGGGGGGGCACTTTGATGCAGGATTATATCGAATTCTCAGGATGTGCCTTCCATCGTGACATGCATTGCATGGGGGGCGGGGATTCCATGTCAGCAACCCCTGAGTGGTCTTTGAATGGCTTGTTTTGATTGGAGGTTCATTGGTGCTGGTAGCTGGAGGGGAGGGCAAATGCGGTGGCAGACGCCTTGCACTCTGCACAGCCAGGACTGCAAAGTTGTCTGACATGTGTGACTCCACCAGGGGGGGGGGGGGCTCCATAAAGGCTTGCAAATATTCGAGGGGAGAGGGGGGGGGGGGCGAGGCCAGTAAAGCCAATCTGCATGCTCTGAGCACAAAGCAAGATTTTGTTTGTGCACAGGAAAAACACACGACTGGAATAGACATAGAGTCAGTGGACGAAGCTTCCAGAAGGCTGACCCTGTTCGGGCTTCTGGAATCGGTTCACTGGGAGGCACACAAATGATATCAGTTGTTTTTCCTGCCCTGGAGGGGCACAGCAAGAAGGGGAACTACTGGGAGTCCCCTGCTGCCCGCTGCCATGCAACGCCAGGAATCAACAAAGATTGTGTCTGTGTGTCTCAGACATGCACTTGGAGGAAAAATAGGCACATTGCGGGAGGTTGGGGGGGGGGGGGGGCGTCACGTCACTGAAGATTTCACCTGGCCCACTCAAATGTCGACATGCACAAGAAATTCTCCAGCAATCTCGGGTTCGAATGCGCTGTGCGCAATGTGAACCACAGTCGCATCCGTTTCCTACTCTTCCTAATTTTGTTCAGGTCTGGGACTGCCATCAGCGGAGGTGTGGCGGCTGGACACGTAGCCAACAGAACTCCCCCAATAGCAGCAGAAAACACTGATCATTGGTTGCGCAGAAAAGGGAAAAAAACGGCAAGCGGGAGAAAGAGGAGAAGGAGGAGGAGATGGAGAAGGAGGAGGAGGATGAGGAGGGGCAGGAGGCAGTGGAGGACAATGCGCCAACTGCAGGCTGAAATGCACCATATGATCGTATGTGATCTGCAATTCGCTCGCCGTCGCGCATACCCTGCCCTGCCTTCTCCATTTTCCCCTTCTCCTTCCCTGTCTCCTCAATTGCATCCCTGTCGTCAGTGCCATCAGGGTAGCAATGAGGAGGGCCCAATGGGGTCATACACGTTCCATGAATACCACTGGACTCACATTGTCGAATCTCACAGAGAGGCAGGTGTCACACCAACGGCAGAGGAGTGTCAAGGACATCAATGACCTGGGGGTTGTCAAGGGCCCTGTTCCGCATCCGCTGCGGCTTCAGCACAGCACACAAGAAGAGCACAATGCCAGCCAGGAGCCCCACCAACACAATCAGTAGCACCCCCAGGAACAGCAGGATGCCAGCTGCTGAGGCTACGACAGCCATGTAGCAGCCGCCCATGATGACTTTGATGGTTTGCCATTGAAACCATTGGCGGTGGAAATGGTCATCGTCCCAAATGGCGCAACATCCAAATACCGTGAGCAGCAAGAACAGAACCTATCAAAACCATTTGGATGGGACCCAAGCTCTTGAATACCACTCAGCAGTGCCACCAGGCAGCAACACGGCAATCAAAACACTGATGGGCACGCACGTGAGCGCGCCCACACACACACACACACACACACACACACACACACACCTGCACCGCAAGCACACCATATTTCAGTGCAAGCAGCTCCTCAATCCAGTCAGGTCACAGTCAACGGAAACCTGCAAACAACTGGTGATGCCCAACATAAAACACTGAATGCTGAGCCCAGCGGAGGCATCTGCACGCGCATGCGCGGACACACACGTGCATGCGCACCGGGGGACCGGGTGCATGGTGCGTGCACTGTGCGTGACCTTTGGGGTCTACAAAGTGTTCACCCTCAAACTGACCCTCACAGGAAGGCCCCAGATAACGGCACCAGCACCACAAGAGCAGCGAAACATGGTCATCTGATCAACCTTCCACTGCCAGAAGTGTGCAAAGATGTGCTCCACATGGGCACAATCCCAGCCATGCACATTATTTTATTCTCGCTGCCTACCACCCAACTTCCATTCTCCCCAAAAACAAACCACAGTGTGGATGCCTTTCTTGTTTGCCGCGACTTGTAGAATCAGGAAAATTGTCCACTTGATGGCAAAGGCCCTTCCTGTCCAAAGTGGAGAGGGGTGGTGTGGCCCTCTAAAGCGGAGAGGAGGGACGTGGCTACAAAATCCCTGTTGCATCAGGGCCAGCCCATTTCAATAATAGGCTACGTCAGCCCTGCCTTGTTGGGGGCGTAAACATGAACATGGGAATAGCATGCGGACATGAAGCGCTATAACCTACCAAGGAGGGGAAAAAAATTCCATGCACTCAAACGATCGCTCACAGCACCTCACGGGCCATCAACCAAGCCATGAAATTGGGTCAAGTGAATGATAGAAAGATTAATGTCCCGCCCCCCCCCCTCCACACACACTCTGTCGGCCCAAATTTGAGCCACCACAAAGCGAGGGTGCAGGCCGTGGGCTGGCCCCCATTGGGGACCAGGAAACAGGGGGCAGACTTTTTGCTGCCCCCCCCCCCCCCCCAGGGGAAAAACCAAACCCACACACCCAGTGCCACATCCTCGCCTTTCGCTCTGCAGGTACAGACAGGGTCAGAGGTCCCGAAGGAGCGTGGGGCAATTCTGGCGGTAAGAGGTAGCACAGGTCTTGCCCTCCTTCGCTCCCTCGCCTGTGACCCACCCCCCCCCTTGCCGCGAGGCCCCCCCCCGCCCCCACCTCCAACAGGAGGGGTTAAGGACGTTGGTGCCCTCTGCGCCTGCACATGGTGGTGGCTGTGGAGGGCTCGCAGCGAGACCGCTATGAGTATCCCTATGAGTATCCCTGTAGCAGCATGCTTGGGGAACCTCCAGGTGTGCAGGCGCCCCCCCTACCTCAACGCAACCACCCGCGCTTGCACAGCCCCGTGCACTCCAGTGCAGTCATGGGTGGCCCTTGGAGGCCAGACAGCCGCCAGCTGACCCCTACCCCCTCCCCCCCACCCTTGGAGGGGCCATTCAGGTGGTGTGCCCTCGCGGCCCCCCTGTCTACAGGGGCTGTAGCGTCGCATCCGGGACATCCCTGGCAGGTCCCATGGGCAGGGAAGCGCTCAGCGCGCCCTGGGACCCCTTCAATTGCCGCGGTGGCATGCACAGGCCGTGGGACGCTGGCCCCTGCCGTCAGGCAACACCACCTGTGCCGTGCGGCAATCAAGGAGTGTGGGGCCTCCCCAGTTGGACCTCAAGCCCCACCCGCCCCCGTGCCCCAGCAGTCATGGGGCGGCCTGGCAGTATGTCTCTGTGACCTGGAGGCTGCGTTGCCCTGGCCCGTATCTCCCCTGGTGGGCTCAGTGTCAGGCTCCCCTAGCCTCCCCACCAGGGCCCGGAGCACCGGGCTTACACACTCCCCACGGCTCCCCTCCAACCGTCATGTCCAACTGACAGCGCGTACACCTGCACCGGCACGCGCTGACTGTGGGCTGGGCCAGGCGCAGTTTCACTGTGTGACCCGACTTGCCTGCATTATGCCCCCGTCCCCTGAGCGCGCCCGCCCACACACACCTGCACCATGACAGCATCTCCCGCTCACCTGCGCTGCGGTGTGGTCCATGGGGGCTGTCCTAGTCCGCTCGGCCTTGGAACCGGACAGCCAGGATCTGGGACCAGTGCCGCACAGGGAAGGACGTGCTGGCCTGCAATCCCCGCCTGTGTGAGGCCCTGTCCCAACCCAACCCAACCCCCTCCAAACACACACACACACACACACACACACGCACACACACACACACACACACACAGACACATACCACATCGGAGACACACACAGAAATGACAAAAGAAAGGAGCACCAGCTCTCAATACAGGCAAGCAAGACTATCCCAAAATGGAAGGTTAAGAGCATGCATGACACGGCACACTTTTGGTCCAACTGCACAGGTCATTGTCTTGCCCATTCCTATTTCTCTTCTGTTCTATTTCTCTGTGCAGCGGGATGTGGCAGGCAGAGCATTAAATATCTAACCACAAACAGCCACTTTAGACACTACGAAGGCAACGAAGTGACACGGTACCAAAATGATACTATGTCCATGACTACATCTGCTTAGATCTGTCAGCAGCGCAGGAAAAATTGACCATAGGAGGTCGAAACGTGTGGCCAGCTAACAAGAGTCGCCTTCTACTGCCACACGAATGGATGGAACCTGCAGCCGCATCCCCCTGTTTGACACTGCCATCCAACTGGTGCTGCAGAGATCGATTCTCACGCAGCTACGTGCCCGCAAACACACACACACACACACACACACACACACACACACACACACACACACACACACATACCATCGCCAGGAGGTAAAACGGCACGGCGA
Source organism: Eutreptiella sp. 'Long Island Sound 2002' (assembly GCA_964036045.1). Classification (NCBI taxonomy): domain Eukaryota; phylum Euglenozoa; class Euglenophyceae; order Eutreptiales; family Eutreptiaceae; genus Eutreptiella; species Eutreptiella sp. 'Long Island Sound 2002'. The sequence continues at coordinate 38,725,418 of OZ038391.1, read as the reverse complement.
GAGGCGAGTAGTACAGGACAACATGGCACCACCACTGGCAGCCTGCCACAGGCTCTTCGGAGCCATCTGCAGCGAACTGCATCCCGGCACAACTCGAAATGGGGATCCGGGTGTCGTAGTGCGCTGGGGCAAGGCCACCGCCAGTGACGAGGATGCGTTGGCCGCACAGCCAGCACCAGTCCTCGCCGCACTGCGAGCAGCGGATGTGGTTGCAGCCAGTGTATTTGTAGCTGGGGATCTGGAAAAAAAAGGCGGAGGCAAAGGAAGGCAGTGGTACATAGGTGCAGCAGCTGAAGCGGAGAGAGGGGGTTGGCTTATGGTCAAAGGGGTTTGAGACACTCCCCTCACCCACTTGTGCCACACGTGTAGCACCCTGCATCCCCACGGCCCGTGGTACACCATGTTGCCCTTGGGGGCGTGGGGTTGTTGGTCACAACGGGGGAAGCCTGGCAATATGCTGCCCTGGCCCACTCTCCTCAGCAAGTACACCCGGATAGGGCAGCCCTTGGTGCTCGGCCAGCAACCAACATAGGGGTTGGCAATATGGAGATTAGTAATTTGCGAAAGTACCTCATTCTCAGTCCAACGCAAACTTCAGTGAAGTGGGGGTGAGGTCGTTAGAGCCCCTTGGCTGGAACACCCTCCTGACAAAACAGACTTAATTGACGCGACCCCAAAACTGACCTGCGGACTACTGTGGTTACAATGCTGTTGCTATTGTGTTTACGGGCACTTGGCCCCTGGTCCTTTCCGGCCACACATGTGTAGCACCCCACCATGGCCTTCCATGACAACCACATAAGCTACCAGCTACAAGGAATCACAGCGTGTTATGCAGCTGACTTACTGATCAGCTGTGTCCGTGGCTCAAAACCCCAGGCAAGCAACAGCAGGCTGTGTTGAGTGCCAAGTGTCCACTGTGACTCCGCAAGCGGAAAGAGATTCGCTTGCACGGAGTTATGATCATGATCCGCTGAAGTCTGGAGATCACCCGGGGACTACAGCTCTCTGCTTCTGCCTAGTGCCTTCCTTTATGTCCCTGCTCGCTGCCACATCATCTCTGCAGAGGTTGAGGCAGCGGGGTGGCCCAGTGGAACCAGCCCAAAGTAAGTATCAGTGAACATGGGGCAACGGAGCACTGGACCAACATGTCTGTCACAATCCTGGCACAGAAGCACGTGCCGACGGATGGGAAATGGTATCAGGAGATGGACACAGAGAGCGGGGCAACAGGGCAGAGGACCAGGAGCCAGAAGTGCAGCCCTAACGTTTTTGAGCGGTTGGGGACATTGACTGATGCAACACTGCTTAGTTAGCACTAGGGAAGTCAGACTTTCCCTTGTGGGAGGGGGGGTGTCAATAGAGCCCCTCCCCCCCAAAAAAATGGGTGGGGGCTGGGGAAAGGGCTCAATTGACAGCGGCCATAATTTCCATTGGCGCCAAAGGCGCCTCCTTCTCTGTCAACTCCTGGAAAGATGTCTATGATGCATGCATGTCCACCACATGTTGCTGGAATGATACAATGCATGGTTCTCCCTAGAAACGTTGACTCTGACTCCAGTTGTGACTCCAACTTGACTACCACTATGACTTTGACTTTTGACTCTGACTCTACCTCTGACTTTGACTTTGGCTGGCCCATGTAGGAAACGGCACAAGGATTGAAGGGCTACGGGGCACAAAGGCCCAGGGTCCCTACCCTACATCCACCTTGCATTCAGGGCAGGGCTTGCTCGTGCAGCAGCTCCCGCGTGTCCGGTCCAGTGCAGCGCGCCTCGTACGCCTCGCAGGGCTCCTCCGGCGGGTGCGCATTGCTGTGTGCAAAGCAGTAGATGGCCCCGCATCCGGCACAGCACATCTGTGGGGCCTCCGGAGATCCGACCTGGGGATGCTCGCATTTGGGGCACTCCCGAAGGTTGGGGTTCTCCCGGGCCGCCTTGAACCGCTTGAACTTGCGCACCACCTCCACGTTGTCAATCAGTTCGAGAACGGCGTCTTCTGCAATCAGTTCTGTGCATCGCTGCGTGCCCCCTTCCCCCATGGAGGGGCACTGAATGGCGACAATGCTGTCCTGGATCTGCGACGTCACATAGCCTTGAAGGCAAGCACGGCAGAACGTATGCTGGCAGGGCTGTACGGCGTAGGCTGCTGCTATGTGCTCCAGGCCAAGGCAGATCTGGCACGCGAATGTGTGCTCAGAACCCCCTGACGTGATGGGCCAGAGGCTTGAGGTGGCCTGTTCCATTGTCGCATTGAGGCCAAGGGACTGGTGCAGTGCTGTGGAAACCCTTTGGATGGCACTGGTCACGTGTGATAGGACCGGGCCGGCATGAGGGGATGCCGGGGCTGGGGTCTCCACTAGGGGGTCTGGAGGGTCCATTGCACAGACTGAGTCAAATAAAGACCAAAGAGGCATTACAGGGTAAGGGTTTGGCTTAACAAAGTGTGTGGATGTTTTGCATAGCTATAGTTCTGCCTGCTGTCTTTCTGTATGTTCCGTTCTGGTCTGTTCTGTCTGACGCCCATGATCCCAAAGCGAGTCAAAAAAACACTTCATTGAACTTGGGAACATGGAATATTCTTGTTCATCCGACATCAGTCCATTGCAATGGCACTATGTAGACATCACTGTTTGGCTGCACCTGGCACTCATGTGCCACTTCTCGTGGCACTAAAGTGGCATGCTCGCAACAGCCACTCAACAACACATCAACTGTAAATGCAACACATATAATCAGGACGCCCTTGCACTGTCTGATCTGGCTGACCATCTGAGTCCTCCCTGTTCTGTCTGTTGACCCCCCCCCTCCCCCCTTTGGCAAAATTAAAATTACTTGCGCAACGGCGGTTTGGATTTTTGTGTCTGAATGCTCTTGTGTTGTCATCTTGCGGTGCTGCTGTGCCATTGGTTCTCATGTTTTTTGGTTTTTTCCTCCTTTTTCTGTTTGTGGCGGCGGCTCTGTGGCATTCAACGGTTGCGAGGCAGCCCCAGGCAATGGGCAACGGGCAACACTATTTGAAACAAGTTGGTGGGTGCTTACAGGCAGGGCATGGGTTGTTGCATGGAGTAGGGCACAGCTGAGCACAATGTTTAAAGCTTTGGCTGCAAAGAAACAGAATGCTGCTTGGTGGCCGATTTCCATTCCATCACCCTGTGTTGACCCCTGCTTTGAGGGCGTTTGTGTACAGCGCGCACACAGCACGTGCAAAGCGCGCAATACGCCCCCTTTGCAACCATGACACTCCTCTCCCTTCTTCATCCCTTTTACTCCTGTGCACGTGGAAGTTGGACCATGATCATGGAGAATCACCCGATGACACATACATTCACTTCTCTCCATCCTCAATGGAATTGAACTTATGTCGCACCCCAAAAACCTGGTAACTTGTGAGAAAGGGCCCAAACCTGGGTTGGAGTAGTTCCCAGCATGCAACAACCTTGCACTACGCACTGGGTGAATGGCATTCCCTATGGTCAGCTGGAGTTGGCGTGTGCGGTGCACCCCTAGGAGTCTGCAATGCCTTCTACCCTTCCCCCCTCCGCCACCCCAAGATTGCAGTGTCACTCTCTACACCGTTGAGCCCTGAGACCACACAACAAAACTGGGGGTATGTGCACCACCCAACCAACGAGTGGTTTGGCGATGGTGGCGCTAGCCATGACAGTCAGAGTGTGACTGTCCTCTAGAAAGGATCACGGGCCCAGGGTGCGTCGTTGAATCTGCCCAGGATGACTCAGCTGCAGAACAAGGTCAAGCAGTCTAAGGAGGTCTTGTTGTGCTATCCAGCATGCCAGAAGCTTCTGATCCTACATCCACAAGAAAGGAATACATTAGTGTGTACTGTGGACAGTGAAGAAAGCCGAACAAAAGCTCAAAAAAGGGCACAAACTGTTAAAAAAGAGCGTAAAAAATACACTTTTACTGCAATGAGCTCTTTCTCCTATTTGTCAGTGAAGGGGGTTGGCAGTTTGCAAAACCCTGCCATCTCTAGAATGTCTCCTTGGGTGTGCATTTGATTTGGTCTTCGGCAATGTGCCAAAAGACCAGCTGCAACTTCACCAGTAGACGTTGGGTCTGATTGGAGTGGGCTTCTTGATGGGATGCATCCAAACTTCAAAGCCTCCACCGCAGTGCAGGAACAGTTGCAGCAGCTAGAAAGTTGGATTCTAGTGCAACTTTGACAAAATTTGGGGAAATTGCTGGCCTGCCCACACTGATGTGCAACACACCTCCGAAGTATAGCCTGGGCTACAATCTGTGAGCAAAGCCCAGCGAAAAAGAGTGCGAAGAGTTCAAACGTGCTGTCTATAAACTAGTCATCAGCCCCACCTGCAGCTCCCTCTGCAAAGGTGGGGCGCCTGATGGATGACACAATGCAGCTGGTGCCTGTACACACCAACCGGGCGGCCCATGTGCGCTCCAAGGGGCGCCCAAATGTAGCCATGTGCAATTAGGGTGCCAATAACTGGGCGTTCATGCGCCCTTTTGGGATACACCCAATTGGCCAGATCACGCTCATTGCTGGCCGCAGTCTCAAGCGCGGGTCAACTTTCCCACCAGAACCAACCTGGAACCACCAACCACTCAAAAAGCCTGATGCACAGCTGATTGCTGTCCACGTGGTTTTCGGGAATATGCCCCTTGAGCTTATGATTTTTCACACTGGCTAACTCACCCTTGTAAAGTTTTCGGCATCCTTAGCCCACTGATCCCGTCGTTGGCCACATCCTGTGCATGTGGATACCCACACAGCAACTGACACAGCCTGGCGGTAACGTCAGAGTGATGATGGGGGCGAGTCAGCAACCAGGCAGTATGTGGCCATGCATGAAAAATCACTTCATCTCCACTAAAAAGCAGCATGACACACACACAGTTTCACAGAGATTAGCAATGGGGTCCACCAGAACAAGGAACATAAAATCAGGATCGAGGAATGTACTCCAATTGTATCAACACATTCTCATTGCATGAAGAGAACGATTGATCTACCAAAATGCATCATCGCCTATGCTCCCCTCGCTCTGCGTTTGCTTCTAGTCGGGGGGGGGGGGGGGGATGGCCGATTTTTTGCACAGCACGTGCCCAGCGCACAGTGCGCCCCCTCTGTGTGAGTTGTGGGCCAGCTATGTAGATCCTCTGCACCTCTGGCTGTCTTGTAACAGGGATTAACTGCCCAATCTGACCTGAACTGTGTTTGAAGGTGGAACATCCCTAGACACGAACTCCGATCCCCATACCCCAGGGCACAGTACAACATCATCACAAACCACTCATCCACACTGTGTTGAGAGGTGCTGATATCCGACAGCACTGGGATGTTCAACCTCTGCATTACTTGGGAGAGAGACCTCCAGAGCTCACAGGTACAAAACCCTCTTTGCCAGCAACCCCAAGTTGCCAAAACCCAAACCCTGCGGTTGCTCAAATTGCCCAGTTGAGCACTGCAATGTGAACAATTGAGGAGGGGTGTAGGAGCATTCAAGAATGCTGGTGCGGACACCAGGACCAACCGAGAATTGCAAAGAAAAGCCCACCCAAAAAAAAATCCGGATGCCGCACAGAGGGGAAGTCAGAGTTCTGCTACCACGTGATACCGTCCCTAGACCAAGTGCAATTTGCACAAGGGCATGAATTACAAACGGCACGCCCCCTCCTTGCACAAACAGCAGTAAATGGACGAAAATGTGCAGACAGAGCACCCTACACCCTTTCTGCTGTCACGCCCTTGGAGACAACAGAACAACAGCATAACTTCAGCCACGGAACACCTGCACCTCGACACCAAACTTGTCGCAACACAACTCAACGGGTGCAGGGCTGCAGGTGCAGCAGAGACCATGTCAAAATAGGAACAGTAAATGTCATGGTTCGAAAAAAGACAGAAGCACCACCTCCTCTTCAAAGGCAGGGAGGGGGCCGTGGCTCACGGGTATCAGCACAGCGTTCACATTGCGTGCACTGTCTTCAGAGGTAACGAGCACCAGATCCACCACAGAATAGCACACCCCAAAAACCGTCTCAGTTGTTTGAGTGAGGGAGAAGGGAGGAGACATTCAGGCTCCCATAGGGGTACATTGCCTGCCATTGCTTGTTCGGCAGGCAGACAAAAAAAAACATGGTGTCTCAAGAGCTGTGGGAAAAGAAAATGATGCATGCACAAAGGGGCATTTCTATGTAACAAGTATGGTCAGGGGATAGTGATGGAGATTTTGCACGGTGCATGCACCGTGCCAACTTTGCTGTAAAAACTGTGGTGGTGCCGCCTTCGGCAAATGCCTTCACACAGTAACAGGCAAAACAAAACAGTAACTGTGACTGGCAAAAATTACAAAACAAGTGCCTTCAATCAACAGCCTGCCCGCCACATCTGTCATCTGCACACAAACGATTGTGACATCATTCTTGTACACTTTGTACACAAACTAAGCACTAATATGTGAACACTGTGGGCTCTATGCCCATTGTAGACAAGGGTGTCGCTAATGGAAAAACAGAGTAGAAAGCAGCCTGCCCAGAACCGGAGGTAAATTGCACAAGGCCAATGGGTGAGAGAATTTGCAATATCGACTTTTTCTGATATCAACTTCATGTGTGTTAATCTGGTGGGCAATGGTGTTGCAGTCCATGGGGACTACCAGGGAGGGGGAAAGCCGTGTTTGTGGGTGCTGAAGGCCGAGGATGCGGCCGAGTGTGTGCCTTGCAACTTCGGTCTGAAGAATGGCCAGGCAGAGAGCACAGAAGTGCACCGGAGAGGTGGCGCGGCTGCAGAACTGCAGGTGCCACATATAGAGGTCCTGATGCACCCTCCAGCTCCCCTATGCCACTGCATGTATTGTCACGTTCCAACAGCAGAGGACATGTGTGGGGTGCTCAAGTGGGCATGATGTGTGCAGGGTGTGACAGACAATGAGTGCCGGACAGGAGCCAGAACGACGCCCCCCGCCCCAACGGAGTTGAGGGGTCTGGACCAGGCAAGGGGTTAGGGAAGTAAATTGCTGGAAAGCCCAAGGGGGACGTTGCAATTTGAAGCTGACCTCAGCTTTACAACTTGTGCCCAGCGGCACTGCTAATAATCACTCAAAAAAAGGGTTACGCCGTTGAACAATGAAGGGCTGCCGTTGGCAATGGATTGATGGCGGCGGGATCCAAAGCTTGGGATCAGGTCAGGCAGTGCCGAATGGGGGGCCTTTTCCGTTTCCTTGGTCAGAGCAAGAGATGTCCCTCTGGATCAGGTGGTCAGTGAAAACGGGGGAGTGTCGGCCCTCCGCTCCGTGGGGGCGACCGGCATAATGATGACGTGTGCAAAGCAAGCGTCAATTAGCCCCCATGAGCGCATTTCTTACCTCAAATTCACGAATCTGCGGTATCCAAAAAATCTCCCACCGGATTACTACTGCCGCTGCCTGCGTGAAGGGCGCGCGCAGCACAGTCACGCCCTCCGTCACCATGCTGGCCTAGACAAGTGTAATTGCTAGGGCTGCGACATCTTGCGCTGCGCGTACTCAGGCTTCATTTGCCGCAGCCTTTTACTGTGCAGTTTTAATGACATTGAGGTTGCTCAAAGGTCCATCAGGCAATTTGCCAAAATAAACGAAATCCACAAAAAGAAAGCGTAGGTCGCGTGCAGAAAAAAGCGTAAGTCGCGTACTTTTAGGTTCGGCATAAAAAGCGTGCCCTTTTTTTTTGGTGCAAGGTGTAGTCCGCACATCTCAAACTGTGACCCTCACCCTTCCCACCTAAACCCTGGCTGATGGACTTCCGTTTCACTGGCAAAATTGGGTTGGGGGCTTCCAAACAGCAGGCGTGCTCCCAGCAAGCGCTTCCTACAAGGATGTGAAGGATGTAACGGCCTGAGCCATGATATGTACATCTAAAGGCAGTAGAGAAGGGGTAGCTGGTCATTTGCAAGGGGTATGCAGAACGGATAACGGTCAGATAGATAGCGGGCAACCCTCATGAATTCTGTATTTCTGTGCGGCGACAGTGGGGTCAGGTAGGATCGATTTGAACAGGGAAACTGCGAGTGAGGGGTGCAACTAATATAAAAAACCTCAATTGCCCCAAACCCACGAGAAGGCTCGTGAGGTTGGGGCTCCGAGAAGGAAGAGGGGCGACGATCCTAGTGGTGGCAGAAAGCCAGTTCGCCTGCGTACACCCCTTCTTAGCCATGATACGATTGGTCTCTGCGTCCCTGGAACGCTTCTGCAGAATGCAGAGGGAAGGGCGATCTCTGAAGCGCTAATGCAATCTGAAAGAGAGCCTGCAAAGACGAGCAGAAGCCAAATGGGCCCCCAGTGTCTGGACGTGCCAAGTAGGGGCAGGGGCAGGGGCAGACGAGTGGCTGGCTGACCCTGCGCTCATCCCTCTCGGCGTCACTCTTGCCTTTACTTGAACGCTGCGTCGGGACAGCCTCTGCCTGAGACTGAGAGGGGTAGTGTGCGGTGTGGTGGTGCCATGAACCCGCTGGTAACGGTCGACTGCGCTACAAAAAACAGTCACCGAAATTCTTCTGAAAAAATGGGGAGGCGAGGGCAGGGCCCCGGCTGGGCCTGTACCCATCCCCACTCCAGGCCCAATCATAATCCCATACCGATGTTGTTGGATCGTGGTCACAGGCAGAAAATCGCTGTCTTTCATAAAGGCACAAGTGGTGGGGGAGGGGCATATATGGGCTGCCCCATCGTGGTAGCAGCAGACCACTGGTGCACTGTGTCAATGCAGGTCAACGCATGGCTATGGCCTCTCTGATCATCGCAACTACACCACCAGTCCAATGTAGTAGCCTGGGCGATGACCACTGCACAGCAGCCAGCGACACAAGCCTCAGTAGTTCCAATACAGCAGCCAACCAAATACTTGGCACTTCACCATTTCCCAAAAGAGAGCCTCCACCGCGATGGAGATGCCGATGGCCAGAAAGTCCCAGGGCGTGGAAAACTGGGCCGTCCAAAACGGGAGCTGGGCGCACATGAAGACCGTGAGCACAGCGGCAAGCAGCAGCGCCAGCACTAGCAGGCTGACCGGCCACCAGAGAGTGCGCCGCTGTTTGAACCAGTGCAATCGGTAGGCCCAGCACGTGCGGGACACCTGGTTGAACTTCAGGGGGGCGCAGATGTCACTGGACTCGCTGCTGCGGAGGTACGCGGCATTGACATCGAACCAATTGTCATAAATGTCGACGTGGTGGCAATTGATGAGGCGGATACCTGCGCAAAGGGGAGGCGGATGGGTGAAGGAGCCTGTGCTTACCCAAGCCCTGTTCACAGACTCTTTCTCGCATACAACAATGGCAGCACACTGGCTTGCCAGCCCCCGCCCGCCCACCCCCTCCCAGTCGAAAACTGAGGTGTGCCCGCGGAGAAGCAAAATGCCAGGCGCCAGCCCCCAAAGTCATGATGCCAGCGGGTGGGGCAGTTCCAAAGTGGGGGGACGTTGTCACAGTGGCATCATGAGCAGGCTCCCCACCGCTCGCCGTGTTTGAACCCTCCCCCAAGCCAATGGGTGGACAACCCCCTCAAAAGGTGAACAAGTAAGTATGTACACCTGGAATTACCAACTAGCATGCTCAGCCTTATCCCCCCTCCTTCCTTGGGGAGGAAACATGGGTGATTGGATCAATGCACGAGGGTGATTGGAGTGTTGGCCGGCAACTGGGATCCGGCATGCATCTGGACTTGAATCGTAGCCTCAAAGCATCGGGGTAAGGGACGCCAACCCGGGATCACGGAGCCCAGCACCCTGTGTGACATTCATCCTTCGTTGGTTTCCTTAAGGGGCCCTGAAAAGTCACCTGTTCCCTTTGCAGATTGCATCAGGTGGTTGCTGCTCGCTTCGCCTTGGGGCCAGTACGTGTCGCTTCATTTGTGGGTGTGCCCATGGGCCATGAGCCCAACTGCCCCCCCCCCCCCACCAACGAGTGGGAGGCCAGTTGCCCAACAAGCTAAAATTGTCCTCTGGGAGAACCCCCCTCCCCTGTTCCCGGATTGGGGATTTTTGTCCTTGGAGAAAAGAAGAATGGGGGAAAAAATTCCCCATTCGAAAAACAGGGAGGGGGGTTCTCCTGTGGGGACCATTTTCAGGCCAGTTTCCAAACGGGGCAAAAATGTCCTCTGGGGACAGAAATCTCCCATTTCGGAACCCGGGAGGGGGGGGCACCCGGCGATTCACAGCATTCATCACTTTTCCCAATCAGGAATCGGTACATACTATGGCGGGTTCCCGAATGAGGGACTTGTGTCCTCCTCTTGGGAGCACCCTGTCCCTGGTTCCCGAATGGGGGCGTTTTGTCCTCTTGGGAGAAACACCCTCCCCAGTTCCCAAATTGGGAATGTTTTCCTCAACTTCCTTGGTTTTTCAAAACGGCACTGTTTTCAGGACCATTCCAGGACCTGGGTTTGCAAACCAGGTTATGCAGGTTGAATGGGCCAGGTTCAATCCCCAGGGTTACCAAACATCGCTTGGCTGCCAGGCTAGTTCCTGGGTGGAAGAAAATTGTCCTCTGGGAGAAACCCCCTCCCTGGTTCCCCAATGGGAGATTTTTGTCCTTAACATGTCGGGAATCGAACCTGATTTTTGAAAACACCATCGTTCTGAGAACAGTTGCATGACCAAGTTTTTCAAACAAGGTCGCACAATGGTGCTTAAAACGGTGCCGGTTGAAAAAAGACAGTTGAAAGGACAAGGTTCAATCTCTAGGGTTACCCAAATGTGTACATACTTGTGTGCATATGCATATGCATATGTTGTACATACACAGCGCACAATGTGCATTACATATGGCAAATATATTTCACCAGCCAAAGCCCATGCTCCAACGGTGATCACAGGGGCCGTACACGTCCTCTCCAGGTCACGGACGTGTAAACACCCTTTGCACCACCCTTGCTTTCACCAACGGCACACAGGTCCAACAGCCAAATGGTAGATGTGAAAATACATGCATATGCATCACATATGTCAAGTACATTTAAGTGTACATGGGCTGCTGAATCCTTTTCCATCGTTTTGTGCTTGCACATGTGTGTGCACTCATTCTGCACAATCCATTACATCTTTGCAACAAAAAATTAAAACCGAACCCCTCCCTCCCTCTTATCAATGCGTCAATCCCTCACCGCCCTTATCAATGTGCAAAACCACACAACCCTCCTCAGCTGAGCCCATGACATTTGAAATGGAATTTTGCTGATACCCTCCTGCTGTGCCACAACCAAACAAAAATCAAATGACAACAGGTAGAGGTAAGCTTTGCAAATACAGATTTCACAGGCTCGGCTGCGCTGCCTTGCGCATTGATAAGGGCGGTGAGGGATGGACACATTGATGAAGGGGGAGGGGGCTGGAGAGGAAGGATATAATGGGTTTCAAAAAACCAGAGGCAGCCAAGCAGGTAGGCAGGCAAGTAGGCAAGCAGACAGGATCAGCGACAGTGGGGCACCTCTCACCATTTTTCCTGCCTGTATGAGGGAGGTACTACAGTACCAGGGGGGCGACATTGCCCCAGAATGCTGGTTCATGGGGATGAGGGAGGTCAAGGTCCCCTGCGCCTCCAACTTTTGGAGGATATAGGCATGCGGCATTGCCTGAGGACCGACCTACTCTCCAAAACGCAGATCCCCCTGTTCCGCCTTGGCCCACCGTGCAGGAGGTAGGCACTACAGGCCTCCCTTACCCCAGACATTCGGGACTCCAGGCATTAGGTATCCAGGCAAATTGGCAGATAGGCGAGAAGCAGGCATGACAGACCAAGCGGCAAGCAGGCAGGCAGACAGCCAGAGGACAATTTTCCCCCAACCAATCAGAAGGGGGCGGACCTGTTGAATCCCCCCCTCCCCAATTGTACAACACACACAACACCACCACAACCTCCATCACAGGCAGATCACAACGGACCTTGCTGGAGGACAAAAATCCCCAATTCGGGAACCGGGGAGCACCTTATTCCTTTGTCTCCAGACAAGCGGGAACTGGCTCTGCTTCCATGCTGTTCTAGGACCAAGTGAACCCCCCCCCCCCAGGGCCACGTCCCAGCCCAAGCTCCACCGCCAGAGTACAGAGTGATATGTAGTCCACTTCGCCAGGGGGCCCAGAATCGCCCACCTGTGCGCGGCCTTGTCCTGGCTGCCCTTGCTGCGCTCACCTTCTCTGTGGCCCATCCCGCCGGTTCTACTGCCTCCGCCCAACTCTTGGTCACTGACTGTGGGGCTGACATGGGTCATACCCGTGGGGCCCTCAATTGACAAGCCCGAGAGCAGTAAGTGCTCAGCCCCAGAGACATAAATGGCTGCCGTGTTGGGGCAGTGGCTCCGGACGATCACTGCATGTCCAATGGCGGCCTCGACGATGAGCCGTGGCGGTGGATTGCAGAGGACAAGCGGAGGGTAAATGGCGCCGCCCAACAACAGAATCCGGTCGCCAGCTTTGCAGACCTGCGGGCACAGGGACCAGCTGAGGTGTGGGCTCGGGCCCTTTTCCGAACCCCGCCGTTGAATGTCCGGGGGCTGAAATCCCATCCCCTTCTCCCGCCAATCACCTCCCTGACACTAATCCCATTTGAACCACAGGCCTTGCGAACATTGGAGTCACCTTTGCCAAAGTCGTGCGACTCTGGCTCCGTGCGCCGTCCTGTGCTGTCGGACCTTTGTCTTCCAGCGTCTCATCTCGTCACAAGTATGTGAGTCTCAACAAAACTACGCAAACTCCGATCTCACCCCCCCCCAACCCCTGGGAGGACTGGACCACATTTGGCCCAAACCTGGCGCCAAAGGCGCCGGAATTTTTTTTTGGCATACGGTGGGGGGCTGATAATTAACTTCACCCTCTGTGTGTATGCTCAAAATGCTCAGAATTTTATGGGTAATTCAGATATGCATGCAAAGCAGGAAAACAATTTTCACCCCTAACCTTCCCCCCTAGCGCCCCCCCAAATCTGGCTGCCGGGACCAGACCCCCCGTGGGTAAATTCTTTTTTCAAAAACCCCCAAATATTTGTGTCCAAAATGATCAGCGTGACGATGGGATCATTTTGAGATATGTATGTTGGGGTACCCAGTACCCCCCCACCGGGCGCCCCCAAAGCCCCCAAGGGAGCCCCCCCCCAAACCCCCCCCCCGCCCCCCACAGGGCCCAAAAAGTTTGGGGGGGGGGGGGGATGGGGTCAGGATGAGTCTGAACGCCCCATGTGGTTGGGCTAGCACCATTAGGTATGTTCCCTGGACTTCGCACGCTGTAGAAAGGGGTGAGCATTAAGGCGAATCTGAACCTCAGAAAGCGTTTCCTCGCTCAATTCTCACAAATTTAGCATACACCACAGCCAAACGGGCACAGCCCCTGGACTCACCTAACAGTGTGGTCTACTGGATGACTTACCTCGAGTGGCAGGCTATGGGAGGCCCCTCTTGCATGCTGTTTCAATGGCATGGTGTTTTTGACCTGCTTCAGAGTTGGGCTCATGGGCTGCGTCCAAACTCCCAAAAAATTCTTTGTCACTCAGCCTTGCTCGCCACCACCACCACACCCTCCTCCACTCTGCAGAAGGGAGGTCGCTAATAACCTCCCTATAACTACACCACGTCACATGCCACCGTCTCCGAAGGGGTTTGTAGACCCTCAGTTGCTCGCTTGGGGGAGCAGCCACCGGGTCAGTCAGAGTCATGTGTGTTGGGTGATGCCAACCAGCCAACCAACTGCCCAGCCAGTCCTGTGATGCTTGAGCTTTGTGTGCTTTAATGGCTTGGAATTGGTGGAACGAGGCAAACAACAGCAATTCGAAATTGATGCTGGGAATCCAAGCCAATGTGCAACAATGGCCTCCACACCGGTTCCTGAACGCTGTGGCTCTGCCCAGGGACACGCACCTCATGCAACGCACCAATCACCACGTCCTTCACCGCAGAACAAAAAAAAAACGCAGAATTCCTCACGCTGGTGGACCCGTCTGACCTAAATGGTTGCACTCCCTCAACCCTAAAACAAAAAAATTGGAAGCCAGGGCTGTCATCAACAGAATACAGACGAGAGTAAAAGCAGCTGGTCGTCCACTACGGGGTGCCGCAAGGCTGCTCAAATTCCCGAATTTTTGTGCCGAAATTGATTCCGTTCAACAATCTACCTTTCAACCTACAAATCCAACGTGTCTATGTCTATATCTACACCTATGTCTATGTCTTTGTCTACGTCCATGTCTACGTCTATGTGCATGCGTATGTGTTTCTCTATGTCTATGTATGTCAATGACAGAAGAAGGACGGGTCTCCAAATAGGCACCTGTGGCAAAGGGTGTGCATCCTGAGCAATGTTGGCACGGGAAAGGACGGGTCCGTGCGGAGCATAAACACCCTCCTACACCCCCACACCTGAAGGGCTGCGGCCACACTGCGGAACGGCGCTGCGTACGTGCCATTGGACGTCGTAAGCCCGGGCCCCGGCCGGTGACACACCCACCACGTGGCCGTCTCCTCCGCCTCCCCCTCAGGCTCGGCCCCTCCGGAGTCGCGGTCCGGCGCCGGCGGCACGTCGGAGGCCGGGGCAGCCCCGGGGCTCTGGGGAAGCGGTGCCGCCGCACTCGCCGCCACGGGGCTCTGCGGGCCCACGGCGGAAGCGGGCGGGCTCAGCCGGCCAGCAGATGGAGCGGCTGCCCACGCGGGACCATCGCCCCCCGGGGGCTCCGAAGGTGGCGGGGCCGGCGGCGGCAGCTCGGACCCGCTCGGCATTGGCGGCGCGCTACTGCCGGGGCTCAGCGGGATCACGTCGTGGATGCCCGGTCCCACAGCACCGGAGGCGACGGACGCGGCCCCGACCACGCCACTCGCAGTCGGGCTCGCCCCAGGACTGGCGGTGGGTGCGGGCGGCACAATGAAGAGCTCCGGCACCGCCCCGGCGTTGGCCCCTGGCGACAGCAGCGGCGGCGGGGAATCCGGGACGCGCTCCTTCCCCTTGCCTTCGAGTGTGGAGCTGCGCGCGGAGCCCCTCCCGCTTGCGGGGCTGGGCCGGCTGGGGTTGGGGCTCGGGCTGGGCCGGCTGGGCGTAGGGCTGGGGAGTGGGCTCGGGGTGCGGCCCTCCTCTTCGCCGTGGGCGTCCGGGATGGGGGCAGTCCATGCGAGCCCCGAGCGGCTGCTGCTGGCCCGGCTGGCCCCGAGGGGAGAGTGCAGGGAGTCCAGTGCCGGGGGGCGCGCAGGCCGGTCGGGAGGGGCCTGCCTCTCCGCGAAGCGGCGCCAAATCTCTGCGACGTCGGAGAGATCGTCCGAGGGGTCGCTGTGTTCAGAGCCCTGTGGCATGCGGAGGGAATGCGTGCAAACGTCTTGACGTAAACAAGTAGCGCATTTGCCCTGCAAAATACGTTTTGAGGGGGGGTGGCAGGAAGCGTTGGAAGGAACGACCGATGGATGATGGCTTGTGACTATCAATCGAGAGGAGGAGGGTGTGCCTGGTGGGTCATTCATCGGTTACGTCGGGTTTGGAGGGTGGGAGGTCCAGTACCCATATCGATCTGCAGACCGGGCTCCATCCATTGACCGGATCCCTTAAGGCCCACGGGATGGCCCGGGAGTGACCCGACTTGAAATTTTAGAAAGCGTAAAATTGGTCTTTTCGGGATCAGCGCGACGAGGGCGTCCAGAAAACTCATCAGCGGGATTGAGCCAAAGAAGTGTTTGACCCCGAAGATTGTCTCCAGGGCCTTTGGTGCCGGATCTCATCCATTCAGCCCTCGGCTGGCGCCTCCTCCCAGTTCTGCGGGGGCTCTGTGCTGTATTGCACCCCCCCCACACACACACACACGCAATTGAAACTCCGGGTGAGTGTCTACCCTGCACATGCCCTGTGTGCGCCATGCGCGCTACTTTCATTATGACTTTTCCAGATTCAGTCCCCAAGTTCACCATTACCCAATGAACCATCAACAAGGGGGTCCTAAGGAACTTTTGGAGAGACGTCAATTGCGGGAATCGATGGGGATGGTGGTGGAGACTCGAGACTGGGGATACCAAAGGAGATGGAGTCCATGGGGCATCAATGATTGACAACCCGCACACCACCTTGATCATGCTCCAACTCCACATGCCCATCATGCAAAAGCCCAACCACCTTCGCGGGTACCCGAAGCCCATTAGACTTGGTGTAGAACACCCTGTCCCCAATGCTCAACTCCATAACAAATAGCAAAAGAGGTCTGAGGACACAAGGGGCAAAACCTGATGCTCCACAGCAGACACACTGAATATAGCACTATGTACCTAGCCCACTGTGCCCGTTTGACAATACACATAGATGCACCTTGTAGCCCTAAAACACATCAAACTAGGGACAATGGGTGAGGAAAAGGGGCTGGTCCATATCTCCAACCGCAAAGGGGCAAGTCCATGAGGAGAAATCATCCCAAATCGCCGCACCCACCCACTCACCCATCCGAGGGGTAGAATCTACCCCAAAAGCAGGGGTAGGAATCAGTTGCCCTGTGCGCGCCCTGCCCACTAACGCTCCCTCTCCAACTTCCACGGCACGCAGATGTCAGACACAAGGGCTTGCAGCGCCTGGGAGCCAGTGCACATCGCCGTCCACACCCGGGAGTGCGATATATCGCCTCCTCAACGCCCAGCACAGGCACATACCACCAGTGATGTACTGCGGGGGATGGAGTATAGCTGCTGGTTCTTGAACACCATCTTTTGGTCGGCCCAGATCTGTTCGAACTTCTGTCGATTGCCAGTGCGGTCCAGTCCGCTATAGAACAGTGCCCATGCGGTTCCAAAACTCTCAGCGACATGCTGCAACGCAATGCAGTGTAGAGTATAACGGGATGTCTGCGCAGCAATTCGGGAACTCTTCCGCATACGATGCCACACACACTCTCCGCGACTTTGAGGGCATGCAAATGCGCCCAGAGTGGCTGGTCAATGGCCTACGAATGACCTACAAACACTACCCCTCAAATAGCCACCAGTCCTGGTTGGAAATATCTTTCAACATCCCACGCCGCACCCCAGAGACCCTGTAACCCTAGCCTCCTGGCACGTGCACGTAACGCCAGACTGGTTACAGCTCCAGGACCGAACATTACGACGTACATTTGGCGAAGCTGCTGGGAGACGACTGATACCTCAGTCAGTGGCCACTTTAGAGTCGCTGGGTGACAGCTATTTATGTGCCCGCGTTGTCCACACTGAATACAGTCATTATGGCCTTATGGCCATTCTGGTGTTATGGCCATGATGGCAATCCCTCTCGCATTCAAGGATCCTGTGTTTTCCTTGAGGGACCGTTCACCATCACATAGAATCTCTGGTTGTCTTCTTTCAGCCTTCATGTCATTGTCATGGCTTGACTTTTTTTTCCAACGTTCCTTGGCTTGGCTTCATCCAGATACACCCTCTGGTTCACCCATGCCGTAGCACGTCCGCCCACCGAAAGGACCCTCAACCTACTATCGCTTCACCACAGGTCTGATTCAGTATTGTAGCCCATGGAACTGTGTCGCTATTGGACCTGATTTAGTGCACTTGAATGCGGTCCAACTCCCCTTGGCTGACCGGCGTCGACAAACCAACAACTGACGTCAGTGACTTGCCACCGAGGCCTTCTTTGAGGAGCGGCAACGAAATTAGAGAAAGAGAGAGAGAGAGAGAGAGAGAGAGAGAGAGAGAGGGTCCTGAAAGAATGTCCTGGATCCGGGTCTTGGGGCAAGGAGGCACCTGGGGGTTGTCCTCTGCTGCAGCCTTCACAAACAGGGTCGTCGCCCTATAGTACTGCCCGTTTTGTGCAGCTTTAATGCCTTGCATCCATTTGAATTTGGCCTTGTCACTGAGACGTAGCTTATCTGTGGGGGCAGACATTGCAGGGCCATACCGGCAAGGAGCCGGGGCTGGCAAGAGGCATGTCACACAGGGATTGCAAAGAGCCAGAGCAAGAGGGTGTGTGGGAGTGAGGCAGGCACGGGTAGACACAGGGGCAATGCATGAGCGGGGGAGATGCGTGCCAGTGTAGACTGCCTGACCCCTGTGCGAAGGGCTATGGTCTGGAGGCGGGTTTGTGGGCCTTCAGTTGCGGAATGGTGCAGGGCAGTGGCTTCTTCAACTTCGGACACACACGCACGCACACACACACACAATTTGCGATGCACAGCACAAAGCGTTGTTGGCTGAGTGAAAATCCTCGTCAGTTGGTCATCAGACAAGACAAACAGAACATGTCCGACGCCAATAGGCGCCTTTCTGCAGTACAGGGAGCGGAGACGAGGCCCTAACCAGGTGATGGTCAGGAAACCGACAGGGCATACCGAGTTCAGGGTAGACCATGGGATCCTCCTCGTCATCGTGCAGCACACCAGGGGGCAAGGCAGTGTGCTTCGGGGAGGCCCGGGCCACACGGTTGGGATCAGGAACGGCATTGGCCACCAACTCCCACAAATCAAGCGGAAACGGGCGCGACAATGCGCTGCCACCAGCGATTGAGTGCACGGAACGCAGCGCTTCGGATGCTGAGGGCAAAGAGGGAGGAGTAATCCACAAGAGCATGAGGGAGAGCCGCACATGTGGGTGCATCTACAAGCACGTGATCAACGCAGGTTTGATACAGGCGTAGGAATAATTTTGTGCGGGGATTGTTTCGCCACAGAAAACTCGGAGGGGGAAAAATTCGCCACCCTTGTCAATCCCAAAGCTCACACTGCCTCGCGCACACACTGCACTGCCAACGTGGTGTGATTCCGGGCGGGGAAAATTTCGCCTCCTTCCTTAAAGATGAAATTTTCCCATGAAATTATCCCTGCCCGACAATCTCCCCCCCCTGTGTGACATTCCGTCTGGTTGTTGCTCCTTTACGGGGCCCTGGACGGTCACCCGTTCTTCCCTTCGCATGTTGCGTCGGGTCGCTGCTTTCTGTCGGCCGCTGCGGCCGGTGCTCTTGCTGGTGTCGTTTCCGCGTTCGCGGAGCCCAGTAGTTGGTGTGTTGGGACTGTGCTGAATGTGGCATGGTGTGCCGTTTGCGTGTCAGCGGAGCCCAATAATTGGCGTATTGAGGATGCCCGACAATCCCCCCCCACCAGGTATGTCTGGCTAGCAGACAAACACTGTAGGCAGAACCTCCAGAAGACTGGCCTGATGTGACAAAGCCGTCCGCCAAGAGCTTCAGGAACCATATCAGCACATCACCGTGCACCAGTGTTGTTCTGCATCTGGCACCTTTCCTGCTATAAGGAGAAGGGTAGGGGCACCCAAAATACAATATGACTGCATAAGCCAAGAAAGGAGAAACGAGGCAATTGTGCAGGCACTTCTGCGGGCACAGATGTAGGTGATGCCGACACAAGCTGCGGGCACTTCTCCGGACATCAACGTCGGTGCTGCCTAATTGCAACGGACGTTTCACGGGCCGAAATGTAGGCGTTGCCTACACCAACTGCAGGCAATTTTCCAGGCACTTTTGTGAGCACCATATCTACCATTTGCCCATGGGGCACTTTTGCACAGTGTTGCCAGCAAAAGGTCTGGAATTTCAATTGCCGTTGCGGGTCTTTCTGCCCCGACATTTCATCATACGCATAGCCTTCTGTGGCATGTGGTAGAAGAACAGAACGTTTTGGAAGCCAGCATTGTTCCCCTGCCACATCCTGCCGTCGATCTGCCCTTCACACTTGCTGCACACTCCCTGCACACCCGTTAAAACCCGTCGCACACCCCACACCCTTCCACCAGCGTGAAGGGTCGTGGAGGCCAGCAACGAGGCAGTTTCTAGCAAAGGATGCCCACACTCACAGGCATTTTGGAACCCCATCCTTTGTCCATGTGTGCAGAAGGTGAATTCAAAACCACGCTAGATCTGCAGGGCCGAAACAGTTGTGTGTGCCTCATGAACAAGGCGCTGAGGGTTTGGAGGGTTGTGGCCAGCTCTGCTCACCCATCAGAACGGCCCCCAAAAGCCCAAGTGGTCCCGGCGGCATCCTTCAACAGGTGCACGCAGCAGTGTGTCCAGCACATCTGTTGGAGCACTCGGCCCGTGAAAGAAGCGTGACCCTGCTCAGGAAAAGGTGCCTTTCTTCAACCGTTGGCATTGGCAATGCCATGGAGGTTGCAGCCGCATGGTGCGGGTGGTGCAGCACACACTTTGCAACTGAGAACACCAAACAACAATGAAGGTGCAAGCAGGACCCACCGGAAAAAGAGAAACCACAAATATACAGCAAAACTAGTAGCAACCTCCAGCGCCATCTACATGCCAGAGGCATGCCTGATACAAACACTGCTCCCCTTTGCGAAGCCGGGCAAGCGGAGGTGAGGGTCGGAGAAGCGCTCAAGAGCCACAGACCCATCACGAAAATCACCGAGGTCTTGCGAGGGTTCAACACAGGACGGGGCGGGGGCGACAGTCCGTGCCCAGGGACGAGTTGGTGGTATGAGTGCACAGGTGGAGACTAGCAAAGAGTGGGGCCATGCGGCGGGCCCATTGATATGACGGATATTTGGAGGACGCTGAGAGCTGCTGTTGTTGCGAAGCCTCAAAGTATGTGGCACTCTGTCGTGCAGGCGCGTCAACCTTGTGGTATCAATTTTGTTGAATAGTATTCGTCCCGAGACACCCATATGAGCATGTGCATGATCCACGCTTTGTCGAACCAAACAAAGGGACTGCGTTGCTTTGGCCGCCCCCCCTCCAAGGCCGGACGGGTACGTGCCCGCCGGTTCTCCGAACACCTGTTCACCGCGGCAAGGTCAGGTGTACAGCAGGGCACATACCAGCAACAGGCACGGTGGCCGACGTCACTGATTTGGCACTGGCATCCATGTGCTGGTCCTTCCACATCCCCCAGCCGGCCTCCGCGTCGTCTTCAGCGTCGCCTGTCGGGCATAAAAGAACACATGAGGCTGAGGTCAGCTCAGCAGTAATGGAGCCATGACTGTCCCTGTTTACAAGTACAGCCTTCTGCCCTCGTGGCGTTCACTCCCCTGCCAGCACTGACAGGATTCACCTTCAGAAACTATGAGATTGCAACAGTGTGGAGGCTGCTCTCCACCCCTCAGTGGGAACTTGTAGCACACGGCCAGGGTGATTCCAGGTCACCAAGTGTTGCACATCAGTGGTGCCCCACAAATCCAGGCATTTTGCCTGAGATCATGCTTAAACAAGCTTGCATCTGCAGGTGTTTGCAGTGTCCCTCCCCACCTATCCTGATAACCCTGTCCCTTTGGCGCCCCTGAATGCTGCAATGCTGACCAGTGGGGCTAATAATTCACTCTCACCCCCAAAGCTGCGCTTTTCCTCCCCCGCTCCACGACCTCGATTAACAAAAGCAGGTCACAAAAGACATGGTGCTGTACACCAGCCTCTATAGAACCTCCCTCCTATCTCCAAGCAAAGAAACAAACCACCTCATCCCAGCCCCACTAGAGTGTTATTCAGGGACCGCCCCAGGAGGTAGAGTGGAGGCCTGCATGCTGTATGCTAACCCTGTTTGACACCGTGTCCCTGCTACAGGCAACAAGTTCACATGAATGCATCAACCAGGCGTGCCTCACTCCTGTTTCTCCGCAAAAGGTTCGAGCAACACTCTCACAAAACCCCTTCCAACGTGAATCGTTGATCACCAAAGGGGAGCTCTGCGCACGTGGGGTTTAAGGCACTACAGATGAACTGCTGACAACCAGAATGAGCCGGAAACAAGCGTAACCGAGGAATGGAAAAGGAGGGGGACGGGGAGAAAACCGCGGCTCACAACCTCAAAGCCTTCAGGGTATGGAGTTCTGCGTTCAGGGTATGGACTGTCACCCTTTGTCCAGGGGGACAGTATCCAGATGCCACTCCCCTGGCCAAGTGCCAAGGAGGCAGTCCCGCTTTTCAGCCCCACTACACTCCCACAGACTCTACTCATAGGTCAAGACTCATAGGTTAAGAGAGTGCAGGAGAGCAGTGTTCACAGCCCACGCAGCATGTGACAGCAAAAAGCACAAGAATATTGAAGAAAGGCTCACACTGTTGTGTGCATGTTCTATGCTGCGCCTCAGTGTCGAGATAGCCCCTTCTGAGGTCGGCAATGAAGGTTCTCGTCAGAATGTGTCAGCTGGCTTAACTCCCAGTTTGACCATATCTGAAGAGCACGTGGTTTGTACCTCTGCTCAGGCGCTCAAGTACGACATTTTCAGAAAATATTGGCTGTCTGTCTTGGCAAGCGGGACACAAAAGGGCATGCAGCTGCCCCGACGTGCAGGAGAGGGCGGGCACCTGTCTGGAATGGAGATGCGGGATCCTGCGCGGCCTGATCTCGCATGAGGACACGGTCGTAGTACTCGAGCCAAGGCTTGACCTGATACCAGGGAGGGCAGTGCAATGCACGAAGCAGCTGTGCAATGAGCTCACCCCCCTCCCTCGCACATTGGCTTTGGTGGGTCACGTCTTGGGAACAAGATGTGTTGCGGCTAGAGCCCTTTGAATACTTTTTTTATCGTCATGCAGCCAAACCAGATGAAGCGTTGCAATTTTACGGTCAGCATGTGGGGGTCCATTGAAGACAACCTGTAGCCCATGTACGTCATGGCAGATCTGCACCAAGGTGGCATGCACTTTAAGAAATGATCCAGGACCGTCCTTGGGGTCCGAATTCGGGCAGAGCGTGCCCTGCGAAGAGGCATCCTCTCGGCAGATCAGCGTCTGTTTCACTGTGTTGCCCTGTGTCCCGAATGCACCGGGGCCCGGCCTAAGCCTTTGGACGTGAAGATCCGTATCGATGGTTTTGGACTTTTTGTCAACTCAAACCACCCGTTGCCAATTTCATCACCGGGACCTGACCTGACCTGACCACTTTTCGTTGCGTCTCTGTCAGGTCTGACACCGTTCATGGCCTGTGGTAGACCCAGGCGCCAGGCGTTCGTGAGAATCCAGCTACTGCACGGCAGTTCACCACATGCGCAGGCTACTCAGAGGCAGTCTGCGGCGGACTGAGGGCGAATGCCAACCTTGCCTCTTACAATTCTCACAAAAAAATCACTGCCCTGACAGCTTGCCTTGGATTTTACTGAGTTACACGAAAACTCTTCGGGTCTCATCCCTCTACATAGACGAATGGATTTTGCGACTGGTGGCCTGCGCGAGGCAAACGACGGACGACACAAACACGCGTGGCGTGGCCATACCGTATCCAATGATATATCCACTTCGAAATGAGGATTGAGCTGCACGAGGGCATTCCGGAAGCCCAAGAGTGAGGGCCCACGCTGTCCCTTTCTCACTGCAAAGACGGCACGTGAGTTCTTGAGTGCATCAGGACAAAAGCGTGGAACGTGAACGACACGTTGGGCAACAAGCGTCAAGAGCACACAGCTGTGGGGGACCAGCAAAGAGGACACGAAGACGGGTATTTGCCCGACTCCGTGTTATTGGCGAACAAAACCCAACGCATCGGCAGACAACATGGGCAGAATCGTCAAAAATCAAGCATTCCTGAGGGGTGCACAAGTCGTCACAAGGCATGTTTTGGTGGTGGCAGGTTGGGACACACTTTCCCAGGACTGTGTGTCTCATGGATGGCATGATCTGTTGCCCTAATCCAGCCTAACTTGTCTTGAGAGAAGTCCTGCAACTGAAATTGAGTTCATAGACAAATTTTGAGAGTTTGGAGGTCGTTGGGTGAACCTGGACCCACCAAATGAGCTCTCAGGCAGCGCTTGCGAATCCCAAAACACGCTTTCCAGGCTGCTGTAATGCCGCAATCGGGTTTCAATGCCACAACGCCCCTACGTATGTGGAACCAAAATGCATATGGGAATTACAAATCGGAGCAAAAATGTCCAACAGCACATGTCTCAACTACCAAAAATCCTAAAAAAAATCAGCGAAAACAAGCAAATTAATGAGACTTTGACACCATCAATACGTGTGACTGGGATACATCAGCAGCACCGAACCCCACCCCCCTCCCCACAGTGCTCATTGTATCTACGATGATAAATGGGCGCATCGTAGAAATCTGACTTGCACAGCCCTTCCGTGGATGCACTGACGGTCAGTAACGTCAATTGTACATCCCAAGACACGACGGACGCACATCTCTGTCAACAGTCTGATAAGAGATATTGGCTGTGGGGGTGCTGGTATAAGCACTACAGAGCATTCCCCGTCACTCAGTCAACGAGAACTGGGCTAGAACGCACTGCACGAATACCCGAATTGATGGCCACCAGCCAGTCTGGAGCTTCCAATTCCGCTTGCCCTAAATACAACACAACAGAACATTGCCACTGCAGAGTGGTGCCAAATGACACTGAAGCATGCGCCCCACACATCACGTGACATGCTGCTCATATATGCACCCTCAGCATCAGCATCATACACATACTGCACGTATGTGCACATGCAGAACTGGTTCAAAGAAACTTGAAGTAGCAAACAGGAGGATGCTCCACAGTGGTCAAAGCGGAGCCAGTTGGCAGTACACCTACAGGTGCATGTTCAGGTCAAGTTCGACTTGTCTGGATGGCACACAAACAGTGCGACCGGAACCCCTGGAAGACTGACCTTGCGCAACAGAGCCGTCCCCCAAGAGCACCAAGGACCGGTTCTCTGGAATGAAAACGTGGCAGCCTTTTTTAGGTGTCTAGCATCCTCCATGGTGCCCCGGCTTAAGGTACGAAAGACCCAGGCTCACCACATCCAGGACAAAACATGGCCGCCAACCGTCAGTTGGGGCAAGGGAACCCATATAACAGCTCGATTTTCCGGCACCACGACACTTCGAAGGCACCCTCAAGCCTCTTGCTCAGCCCCTACAAACATATGTGGCCCTCAACGCCACCCCACCACATCCCTTTTGCCTTTATGGTCCACCCCCGTTTACTTCTATATTCCTGCTCCATACCTCCTTTCGAATCCGGAGCCCCAAAATCCGACAGTTGAGACTTCAAGGGTTACCCACTGGCCTGAATGGGGGGGCTTTGGGAAAGGTCATGTCCACACGACGACTCTTGTGGTTTCGACGGCCTTTTGACACAGTTCGGGAACTGGTGAAAATTTTTGATTCTTGTCCAACTTCGGGTGCCTTTGTGACAGCACTGCCCAATGCAGGCGTATGTGAAAACAGGCTAATCAACAGGGGAACACAACTTTGGGCTTGTGGACCCTTTTTTTCTTCTGCCCCTTCCCCCTTTTAACTGGAGGGAGGGCTCGAAGGTCCCCCTGATGCACCAGTACATCACTCGGCCGGCCGAACCACCGGGCCGCCGAAAATCCGGCCGACACCACCGGTTGGTTCCGATACACCCCCACCCCCATGTGCCTTTTGCTCTTGCTCTTGCTCTTGCTCTTTGCTGGACCAGGGGACCAACCGCCACACCCCCCTTAAATAACAAGACTCTTGTGCTGGCCACAAACCGCCTTGTGTGTGCACCGCATTGCATCTGCACCGCCTTGTATGTGGATTGCCAAACCTCCCTCTACTTCGGCTCACTTCGGTGCGGGGGACACCCCCGCACCCCCCTTAAATAACAAGACTCCTGCGGTGGCCACAGACCTCCGTTTGTGTGCACCGCCCTGTGTGTGCACCGCATTGCATCTGCACCGCCTTGTATGTGGATCGCCAAACCTCCCTCTGCTTCGGCTCGCGGACACCCCCACACGCCCCTTAAATAACAAGACTCCTGCGGTGGCCACAGACCGCCTTGTGTGTGCACCGCGTTGTGTGTGCACCGCCTTGTGTATGCACCGCCTTGTATGTGGACCGCCAAACCTCCCTCTGCTTCGGCTCTCTTCGCTCCATGCGGGGGACACCCCCCCACCCCCCTTAAATAACAAGACTCCTGCGCTCGCCACAGACCGCCTTTTGTGTGCACCGCCTTGTGTATGCACCGCCTTGTATGTGGACCGCCAAACCTCCCTCTACTTCGGCTCACTTCGGTGCAGGGGACACCCCCGCACCCCCCTTAAGTAACAAGACTTCTGCGGTGGCCACAGACCTCCTTTTGTGTGCACCGCGTTGTGTGTGCACCGCATTGCACCTGCACCGCCTTGTATGTGGATTGCCAAACCTCCCTCTGCTTCGGCTCTCTTCGCTCGATGCGGGGGACACCCCTGCACCCCCCTTAAATAACAAGACTCCTGCGGTGGCCACAGACCTCCTTTCGTGTGCACCACCTTGTGTGTGCACAACCTTGTGTGTGCACCGCCCTGTGTATGCACCGCCTCGTGTGTGGACAGCGGAATCTTGGAACCTTGTCTTGCCCACCCCCCCCCCCCCCCGGTGGTCTCGGCCGGCCGACACCACCGCCGAGCCGAACCGCTGGAACCTAATCGGCCGAGTCGAACCACCACCGAGGGTACCACCGGTTCATTCCGTCCAGCCACTGCACACAATTTGTACACTGGACGCAAAATGAACAAGCACCAGCACACGGATGTCGCAAAAGGGAACAGCCTTAATGATCAAGCTTCTAGGATAACACCCCACGTCACAGCAAGTAGGCACTCCCATCGGCAGGCAAACGGACATCGATCCTCCATAATGCCGCCGTGAAAGGATCGTCCAGGGTTCATAAAAGATAGATAAGATCCAGCTCGAAATCCGAAAAGAGTACTTTGCTCCGGGTTGGAACCCGGCCGTAGCTGGTTCGACTTCTCCCAGAGATGTGAGTCATATGAACTTCCTCCAAGACTCTGATAATTTTACTCTTTCACCCTGGTGTTACCAGCTGGATCCGCACCTTGTTTGGGTGGAAGGGTGGACATGCTCTGCGCCAAAGTGACCTTCGCAGCCAAAAGCTTGATGCCTTGGTTGGTTGCAAGGAAATGGGGCCATGAGCAACACGTGGATGAGCAGCACTTTTTGGGGGGGGGGGCTGGGGGGGGGGGGGGGGGAGCATGTTCACAGCCTGATAACCTGACGAATTGAAGCCCAAATCACTGGCAGTGGCTTAATACAGCCATCAAGAGCTGCTACCACTGTCGAGAAACGGAGGACCAGATCACGGCAGAAAAGCCACACTCTGCACGCGCAACTGCACATCTCGTCCCCATCTCGTCCCAGGCAAAGGAGCTGCCCTCGTCAGATCACTGTACAGGCACTGTGTGTGCCTTTGTGGCTGCGGACAGGAGCAACTGTACATTGGCTAGCAGACACAAACCTGGGGGCATGAGCAGCAGCACACGTACATACCAAGAAGGTTCTGCATCTCCAAATACGGTAACTCCATCATCACGGCAGCACGGGCAAGTGCAGGCTCTACTCCAGACTCATACGCCAACATTACCAAATGGACACCTTGAGAAGCGGAAGAAAAGCCACTGAAGTCTGCGTTTGTCTTTTGGATAGATCCACAAACGGAAACCATGTCAGCCCCTCGCCCCCTACAGGAGGTCCTAAACTGCCCCCCCAATTGTGGCAGCACCCCCCACTCGCGTTGCTGTATTGCGGCGCAGATTGCAGAAAGCCGCCAAATACATCGGGAGACTTTGGGCCCTGGCTGCAGGTGGATTGATGGGGATTTGCTGCTCAGCAGGCATCAGCGTTAGCCGCAGCCGAATTGGCCAACTAGCCGCAGAGGTAACGAAAAATGGGGAAAATGGAAAAATGGGGGGAAATGGGGGAAAACGGGGAAAATGGGGGGAAATGGGGGGGAAATGGGAGGGAGCGGGGAAATGTGGGAAATTGCCAAAAATACATTGTGGGGATTGTAGAAGAAATGTGTGAAATTGGGAGGAAACGGGAGGAAAATCGGAGAAAAGGGGGACAATTTGGGACAAATTTCCCATTTTTCCCAGTCCCATTTTCCCCACTTTTCCACAACCTCGCCACCTCTCCCTCAAGTTCCTTTGATGAATTTTGCGAGCCGAACTAGCCAACTGGAAAAATGGGAATTTCGGGACTGGCCGGCATTCGCCGATTTTTCGGCCAGCGCCTACGGTTGGCTCAGGGAGGGGACACTGAGAGCATACTTTCTCAATTTACCATTATGACCCCTCATGCGCGAACAGTGCCCTGTCTAAACAGCGGAAGGTGCTGTTAGTCCAAATTTGTGCGAGAAGCCTGTACAACAGCCTTGCACCTGCACTACAGCCCTACTCCGGTGCTACAACCCTGATACTGCAGCGCTCCCCCTAAACTGCCGTCCAAACCCTGTACTGAAGCACTACCCCTGAACTGCAGCACTACCCCTGTCCTGCAGTTCTACCCAGGGACTGCGGCCGTGCCATGTACTCCAGGTCGTGTACTGAGTACAGCCCTACCCCTGTACTACAGCTCCACCCCATTCCAACCTCCGTACCACAGCCCATTCCCTCCATCAAAGCCCTACCTCTGGTGCCCACACAGCCCCAGCCTTGTTTGACCGCCGTTTTCAACGCCCTTTCCCCATCACAATACCGAGGACGATGTTGCCGTGCCACAATTCTCCGGACGCCAAGTCCAACAGTTTGCGCATGGCCTCGGTCATGGGCTTCACGTCAATGTCTGCGGCGTCGAGGCTGGGCCCGGGCTTGACGGGGTCCACAAACGTGGGCGCCGCCAGTGCGTTTTGGTTCCGGGCGGCCGCTGCTGCGATGGCCTCAAGCGCCGCGCCGCGCAGGAACTGCCGCTCGGTCTGCGACTCACGGTACGCGTCGGCGGTCTGGACGTCTGGCGTGTCAGGGCCCAGCAGAGAGAGGTACCACAGGGGCAGCACGACCCTGGGGAGAAGGGGAGGCCGTGGACCAGTTCCGGAGGGAGGGCGACCAGGGAAATAATAGAAGACCGGGAGGGGGGGTAGGGGGGGGATGGGACCCAAAAGTTTGTGTACCAAAAATGGCTCGACAGGATTTTCCCTACGGTAAATTTCGTTGTTTCCCACGATGGTCACTTTGGTCTGGAGGGGCAGGGTCCGGGGGGGGACCCCCCCCCCTCCTCTCGGGGTGTACGGCCATTCCAATACTTCCCCGTGGCCGACCCCATGGCTCGCAGGAGGCGACCTTACGCACTATCCCTCTGTACCCCCGCCTCCTTTTGCACCAACGCTGCAAAACGCTGGTGCCTCAGCCACGAGGCCACTCTGCATATGCGCCTGCCACGTGCTTCTGGCCCCATGTGACCTTGTCTGTGCTCCGATTAATGCCTGCGCGCTGACGCCCCCTGCCTATGCCCCTGGGCTCTTTAGCAGTCGTGGGGGTGCCCATTCTGGAAACGTGGACAGCAATAGCCACCTTGGGAACACCACCGCTGCATGCCCTACCACTGATCCGTCGCACCCTCAGCCCATAGAGCACGAGAAAAGTGGAACACAGCGAAGCACCTTGCTGCAAAGGTGCTTCCCTGTATTGGGCAAGGTTAGGGCTAGGATTGGGCAAGCAGGCAGGCACGCACTGCGTATCGACCACAGTTCCCTTATTGACTCACACTGATGTGCACACAGCCGGAGTTCCAAAATCTCCCACATCTTAAAAACAGACAAACCTGACCGAACGACCGAAACCGACAAAACTGATACAAATGGACAAAACGACCAAAGCCGATCCAAACACGCCTCAAACGGCCCCGTTACAACGACCCCCAACGCGCTATGGGGCCGCCTTCTGACACGCACGTGCCCACGGAGTGGCGAAGGCCCGCAGGCGGAAAGGGGTCTACCAGAAAAGGCCCGTACCAATGACGCAGCCGCGCCACAGCGCAGAGACCACGAAGGGCGAGCACGGCCACAGCAGCTGCACCATGATGGCGCCCAGCACCACCAGAAGCACATGGGCCCCTGCCAGTGCAGCCCCTGCCCACGTGTCCTGGCACCACCAGCCCAGCCACACGTTGTACAACTGATTGAGCCGCAGGAAGTGCAGTGTGTCCGGCACCACGATCGACCCGGAGGCCGTGAGGGGGCGCAGGCGGCGCCACAGCCTCGTGCGCAGGGCCACCATCGCCAGCGCGAGGGCGTACACGCCCCAGAGGGCGCTGGGCAGGCAGCAGACGCAAAACGGGTAGTGTCCCGTCTCCTCCGCCGGGGCGCCCCGGACCGTCGGGTAGTAGGATCCCACGAAGACGCCGAGGCGATCGGCGAGGCACGTGATGGCCCCCAGGGGCCGATCCCCGACCGTGAGGCCGTCGCTGGCCCAGCGGCCCGCAGAGGCGTCGTACCACCAGCAGCGGGCGTGACGGAAGGGGTCGGTGTCGGCATAGTGCGTGGTGATGGATACGGGCCTGTGCAACGGGGCATGGGGGGGGAGGGGGTAGGCCATCAAAGGAGGAGTAGGTTTGCCGGTTGGCACTTCCGGTTCAAAGCGCTTGGTTGTCTCTGGTGGAGGTTGTGTCGGGGGGGAGGAGGGGGAAGCTGCAGAAATAGAAGAACAGGCACAAACATAAACACTCTAATATTCGTAGACACTCATATCCTAACTTTAATTCAAAACTTCTTAAGACAATATTGAAAAAAATCTATAACATCATCCTCTGCATGGGGTTTTAATAAAACGGCTTTAAACTCTTAACTTCAGTTCGAAATAAACTACATTACAATATCAGAAACTCTAATTTTAACCTAAACATTAAACAAAGCAATCGAATCACACGACCAATCATAAACTTTCTCATAAGAAAAAACCTCCGCAAACCTGCAGATGAGCTCGTTTGGGGGGGGGATCCTTTCATGGAGGACCTCCCCTCTGCTTGTGGCCTGCGCGCTTTGCAAGCCCACGCCGGGGGGTTTCGGATCGGCGGCGGGAAAGTGGGAATTGCGGCGGCCCAATACCTCCGTCAGAAGGGGGGCAGGTGCCCCGGAGAGTCCAGATCGCTGCCTTGCGGGTGCCCCTCCCTCCTCCTCCTTCCGATGCAAAACAGCAGCGGTCACGTGCCGCTGCACATTCTGTTTGCTTCTTGGTTGGCCTGCGCTTGAAGGGGGTGTTGTGAGGGGGGCGGCGGGTCTGGGACCCAAGAGTTTGTGTGCCAAATGGCGCGAGGAAAGTTGTCCTTCAGTGAATTTCATTTGCTCCCGCTCTAAAAGGGTTGGCCCATGCCAAACAGACTGCAATGCGGGCCTGTTCCTGCTGCTGCGCTGGCAACAACCGTCCCACGTCTGTTTCTCCCCATCGCGCTTCCTTCATTGCCACAGTGCACAGTGCCCAGCACAACACTTGGCTCGCTTTGCACACGTACTGTCAGTGGTTTGTTTTATGTTGAGGGCCTCCGAATGTTGAGTCAACAGAAGACTCTGTGGGAGGGACGGATGTGACTGGGAACCAATCCACCCATTTACTCTGAATCCGACCCTTGGCAACCGCAAATCACTGTACCATAAGTACGGATGTGCTCACAGTCAGGGAGCAGCTGCCGCACGACATCCACCGACGACGACTGGCGACGGATGCGCTGTGCGGCCGGCAGAGCGCGCGACCCGGCCACACGCGCAGACGTGGCGTCGGTAGCCCCTGGTTGTGCAGGCAGTTGCGCTGTGCGAATCCCCTCAAGCAACAGAGTGATGGATGGTCGCGTGGGGGCACGTAGCGTAGCGTGGCCAGGGGATCCTGTTTCTACATGGAAACGGGTGGGCAGGAGCTGGGCGGCACCAGTGGTGGCTTCCGATAAGTGGAGGGATGAAGAGAGGGAGCGACGGGACGACGGAGCGAGGGAAGCAGGGCGAGAAGGAGGGGCGCTGCATCCACACCAAGACATATTGGGGACCCGATCCAACCCAATCTCTGCACCCTCGGTCTTGAGCACAACCCTCGTGATGGGGATGGACTGTGAAGGCGTCCAGAAGTACGGCGTGTCAGCCATGTACAGCAGCTGCAGCATGACATCCGGCCCCAAAGTGCCATTGGCATACTCCTGCCAGCCCTCGCCCACCTCCGCCTCGACGTACGTCCGCTCCTCCCCCACCAGTGCGCACTCCACCTCTGGCGCGGTCGCATGCGCACGGCAGCCGCCGAGCTGCAGCCCCGGGACGCCAACCCGAAAGCTCTCACCTGGCACCAGCCCCCGGGTCTGGCGGCCTGCGAGGGCGTCCAGGATCTGAGGACGAGATGAAAAGACCGAGGAACAGGGGAGAAGAAATATCAGAAATGTGCACACGGCAGAGGGTGTGCAAGGCAATTGGGGGTGGGGTGGGGGGGGTAAAGCCTTGAGATGTTGCTTCTCTCCTGGCAGTTGGCGAGGCCGGATCCCCCCAGCCGCAACATGCCAAGGTTGTGCAGGCCAGGGAGTTGTGCAGAGCCACAAGCCCCATCCAGGAGGCTCCCATCCACCCGGCAGACCCAGTCACACACTGGCAAGTGCAGAGCAGCAACAAGCAGCAAAGCAGCAGCAGAAGCAGCAGTGCAAAAGCAGAGGAGCGGGAGGCGGCAGCAAGGGGGAAGGAACCCCACACCCAGACATTCCAGGAATCGAACCTGGGAATGTCGAGGACAAATCCCCTATTCGGGAACCGACCCTGTTATACACCACTTCCCCGTCTGGGGAAAATGATTGCTGCTAGTGGACCTTCAGACCCCCTTGTCCGGTCCCCAGATGGGGGAATCGGTCCCCAGGGAAACCCCCCCACCCCTCCTACTGTCGGTGGTTCAACAAACCACCGACAGTACGTGTGCAAAGCGAGCCAAGTGTTGTGCTGGGCACTGTGCACTGTGGCAATGAAGGAAGCGCGACGAGGGGGAAACAGACGTGGGGCGGTTGTTGCCAGCGCAGCAGCAGGAACAGGCCCGCATTGCAGTCTGTTTGGCATGTCCCCAACAAGGGAACATGGTCCCCAGGGAGAGACCCCCTGCCCGGTTCCAAACGGGGGATTTCTGTCCTCGACAAAACTGCGAATCGAACTCGGGTTGTCAAAATGACCAGGACGACGGTCGGGAGAACCCTGCTCCCCGGTTGCCGAATTGCGGATTTCTGTCCTTGAAGACAAAAATCCCGAATTTGGGAACTGGGGAGGGGGAAGGGGTCTCTCCCAAAGGACCCCAAATCAGGAGCCGGCCTCCAGTTGGCAGCGTCAATCGGCTTGTCGCCAATCACGAAGATCCACCAAGCTGCTGTCTGGGCCTACCGTTTCTGCTTCTCGATGGTGGCGGGTTGTGGTACCAACACAGTAAGGATCCACACAACAATAGTCTTCAGTGCGGGGTGCGAACACTCTGCCACAGCCGAGTGCCCCGCGGCTGTAAAGGAGCACAAACAGTGGTGCAGTCTTGACTTCATCGGGCTTGTGTAGCATTAACGGCAGCTGCCTTCTTTCTCCTTGCCTTGGAGCGGACCATCCCTTGCACCGCTGACACTTGCCCAGCTGTTCACTGTAGCCATACCCCCATATGGGAGGGGGGGGGGGGCATTAAGGCTGGATGTTTGCCATGTAGTGCAAGCAGTGTCCAGTGCCATGTCTCTCATCCAACCTGCTTTTGTTGAAGGAGATCATTTTATGCTGCTCTTCGGGGGTGGGGGTGGGGCAAAAAGGCTGAGTACTTGTGCGGGATGCCATTTTGTCGGTGAGACTGTGAGAGTACCCTAACGCGGGAATTGTAACACGGGGCCATGGGGTTCCAGATCACCAAGTGTTGCACATCAGCGATGCACTGCACTTCCAGGCACTTTGCCTGCAGAGTTGCGAGCAGAGCATGTGTGCTCTCTTTTTTTGGGGGGGAGGGGGCATGAAGCAAGGGTTGCAAGGCCAAAAACCGCGTCAGGTCACACATTGCGGCTGGCAGACAAACAGTGTGGGCGGCAACTCGGGAAAGCTCACCTGGTTCAACAAAACCGTTTGGCAAGAGCTTCAGAGACCGGTTCCCTCGCAGGTACAGTGACTGTGGCACGTTCCGACAATTTGATGTACTGTTCTACACTGGCTTCCCCTTATGTCTCAGGATCCCCCCGCTCGCCAGCAACACAATTTCATGCCCCTGACACCCTCCAGGGTGCCCACACTCATAGGACATAAAAGTGGGGCAGGTGACTGCATGCAGAGTAAAGCATGGCTGTCACTGTAGAAGGGGGGGCAGGTGCTCGATAAGGCTGAATCATCCAAAACTAGTGGACCAATGAGACAAACCACGCACTGCCAGGCACGATGGGCACGACTCTTAGCCGGGCGCGGGCAACCGGGATGACCTCCTCTCGGACTACATGCCGGGGAGCCCCCATGGCGGCCGTTTGAGGTGTTGCAGACCCCGACAGCGGAAGAGCACGTGCCGCCTCCCGGCCTTGGGGCCACCGCGGAGCCTCAGGTGAGGCCTGGGTTTTACCCGCAGCCGGTGACTGTTCTGCACCACGTGTCACAAGTCTTTGGGACGCTTTGCAGTGCCCCCGGGCAGGGGGGGGGCGGGGGGGGGCCATCAGGGCTGAGTGAGTATGCCGGTTGGTACTTCCGGGTACACGTACTTGTTCATCTTTCGAGGGGGGGGGGGGGGTCTTCATAGCAACGGAGCAGACAACAGATGCCGGCACCTGGTCAATGGTCTGGCGCTGGCGAGGGATGGGGTCTTCGGTGGCGGTCACATTCGTCATGAGCCGCAGGCGCCCGCGCTCCTGCGGGTACGAGTCGGGCGCGTATTGGTGCGTCAGGGCCCTGATGTAATCGGAGACAACGTGAAGGACAGTGGCAGCGGAGGCGGCGGGGAAAGGCTGAGGGCTGGTGGATACGGCCACGGTCACGAGCTGCATCAAGACCTCGAAATCGGCCTCGGAGAGAGCGGCGGGGGCGCCAGCGGACAGTGCGCGGGCGACATTCAGCAGCACTTCCTGAACGGAAGGGGCGGGGGGGGGGGGGGCAGAGGTGTGTGCAGTGGTGAGGCAAAGGGCAGGGGGCCCATCGCTTTGGCTGCTTTTGGAACTAAATAAATGGGGACAGACAACAGGGCCTTAGCTACGCCCATACAGAACTGCGTGGTCCTCACCGGTGGGGCACCGCAGGGGGGCGCTGAACGGGGGTACCGGGAGGTAGGACCCAGGGGCCCCTGCCATTTGTGAGGGGGTTCATGTAGAAAGAATAAGTTGAATGGGAACTGGGTCTGGATGAATGCGCAGTGGCCGCATTAGGGCAATCAAATGGTGCATATCAATGGTGCAAAACAGCCCATAACCGCCGCACCACCTTTTGGGGTGGTTATCCCGGCTCGGGCTGGATTACTTCCCACTGTTCTTTCCCACCATTTCCCACTTTCCACTGTATTCTTTCCGCTGCTGCCCGTTTGCCCGCAGTTGCCCTAATAGCCGCGCTTCGTCAGGTGCTCCCTCTTCCGAAGAAGCAGAAGCAGCCGGGCTGCATTTGTTCTGATAGTCACGCTAAATCCGTTCCAATAGTTGCGCCTCACGCACGCCGAGCCACGTGTTCCCCCCATCGCTGAGGAAACACCTGATCCAAAACATCAGCCAGTCCGGTATGATGAGTGCAAAACCAGGGGGGAACCCGGGGAGTTGCAGAAAACGGGAGAAACGGGGGTAAAAGGCAATGAAGCGTTGGATGATGGAGAGGGGGGGACGGGAGGGCGGGGGGGGGGAGACGCTGTGGAAAGTGAGAACCTGTGGGCAAATGAAGGAACTTACGGATGCAAAAACAGAGGGGTGGGCAATTTGAACGGGGGCGGATGGGGAGTGTGGAGAGGAAGATCCACCTCTCATGAACGACATACATCTGTTCACCTCTGCTTCAGATGCAGAACCTTAAGCGTTGCTTGTAACCCCCACTGGGAAACAGTGAGAGGGAAGAAAGCAAAGAGGCACTCTGACGCGATGCAGCATTCCCCGTTCGGGAAGTGACTCCGTTCGCTCCGCTACCCCATTCACGCCGTGCCGTGCGCGCACCGCGTCAGGTGCTCCCGATTACCTTGCCCTGCGAGTCACGTGTAAGCACGGCCTTGTCCAAGAAACGCAAACCCGGATCCCGCCGGTTCCTGCGCGTTTCCCGGGTCCTTGCACAACGGCAGGGCACTGCGAGAGCGAACACTGGCCACATGTGGGGCCCGGCAACACCTGCTGGCTCAGGGGCATCAGAGGGCCACTGTCGGACACGGTGCCGTACACCGTCATCAGCACCTGCCGGGCCTCCGCATCCAGCTCCGAGGGCTCGGCGCTGCTCAGGTTCGCTAGGACCGGGAGCAGCGACAACACCGCGAGGGCCTCGTTCAGCACGAGGTCCGTGCTTTGCAGCTCTTTGGCCTCCCCCAGCAGCTGCATGTAGTAGCCCAAGGTGCCCTCGGGCACGGGACGGGCAGTGACGTGAAGGGAAAGGGTCACGGAGGTGCTGGAGCCCTTGGGGTCGCGCACCGTCAGGCGGATCGGCAGGTCCTGGTCCTCGGCGACGAAGGGCAGAGTGACGACCGCGAGGGGGTGGCTGGACGCGGCGGAGTGCATGGGGAAGGAGATGAAGGCGCCTGGACAGAAACGGGGGGGGGGGGGGGCAGAGCATGGCAAGGGGGTTCAGGGGCGACAGGACGCGCAGGAAAAGTCTCCGCCGGCCGGACAGGGCCACAGAACACGTCGAAGGACCTGGAGGATCTCTGCGGTGTGAGAGTGTCGAGGCCACCCAAGATACAAACGTGAGCCGTCAGCAGACCCTCTGCCAGGGCAGGGCAGCAGCAATCCCAGTGAATGCAGAAGCTCAACACCCGCATCTTATGCGCCGCAAACGTCCCAGACCAGTTCGAGGAGGTGCACGAGGCGTGCCCTTCAACGGGGGGATGGAAGGTACGGCAGGGATGGCCCTCGGGGGGACGGGGGCACGCTTTTTGAGAACACCGCAGACATTCTCGTGGCGGTGTTGAGGCAAACGCCTGTTGGTCCCGGGATTGCAATCCGCAGAAACGGCACGCACCCACGGAGGTACCCACAGATATCATGCACAGATATCATGCACGACTGTCCTTTGCGTGACACATTGACCAGGGAACACCACCGGTATGCCATCTCCTTCTTGTGGTTGCAGGGAGGACAGGGGTCAACACGGGAGGAGGCTGCGCATCAGACCCCATGGGTGCCGGTGCCACAAACCAGGACCCCCGCGAGCGGGGAGGGAGGGTGCCACGAAGGCTGAGTAAGTGTGTCGGTTGGTGCGTCCAGGCGTGCCCACCGGACTGAATTTTCGGGAGGACTTTGTCTACATCACTTGTCCTCAGCCACTGGGGGAGAACCCGGGGGGGGGGGGGGGTTGGCACAAGGCCTCGGTATCTGATTGTTTGCCTTTGGCGGCGCCTATTGGCCTCTCGCCACTGCTCATGCTGACCCTCTGTGGGCCCGAACATGTTTTGGTTGTGTCAACGGAGCCCCTGGATGACTTGTCCTGTTTGACTACTCCGCGGGGTCGGCTGTCCCGGAGACGGGCTGTTGCCCGTGCCGTTGACCAGGTGCATCCAGATGCACACTCCGAGTCCATGCGGGGTTTACCGACTCCAGCACTGACTTGAGCGCGCTGGGGTGTGCATCTGCAGGATAATTTTCCTGACAGGGGCTTCTAACAACCACAATGATTCTTTCCCGTTTTTCCTTTCCTTCTCCTCCTTTTGCGCTCTGCACCGTTTTCGGCGAGCGCGGTCTGCCCTGTCCTGTTACCCTCCTTGGTTCGTCCCTTTCCCCCTGCCCAGACTCTTCCCCGCCCTCTCCATTCTTTCTGCCCTGGGAGGCATTGAGTGGCGGGGGTGCGTGTTGCTGTAGGGAGGGGGTAGAGGAGGGGGCGGGGGAGGGGGAGTGGGACCCGGGGTGGGGGGGGGGGGAATCATCAAGGCTGAGCAAATGTGCCGGTTTACAGATCGTCTTTTCAGGAGGAGAGGAAATTTTCTTGGGGGGGGTCCGGTTCTGGTCCTGGATATGGGGGGGGGGGGGTGACAGGTCTGTGGTTGTGCTGCACAGGATGCGTTGTGAAGTACGAGGGCCAAAGGGGGACCTGAGACGGGGTCCAAATATTCAAATTGATACGACAAAGCGTCCTCGCCGATGCCCGGGTCTGGGTCTGGGTCGTACCAATCGGCGGCCTGCATGACAATCGCGGTGCCCCCGAGGGCTGAATGCAGCGGCTCAAGGTCCGTGGCGTTCTTGATCTCCAGGCGACCGGCCGCCGGGGCCTGATTGACCGGGACCTGTGGAGCACGCGGAGCAGGAGGACACTCACGCCCGCGGAGGTGCAGAGGCCCGTGGTCCGCCTGCGTAGTCGCAAATGGAGACCATCGACGGCATATCCAGTGCAGAGCCTTGCCCAAGTGATGTTGGCCAGCGGCGGCAACAGCATCTCTTGTCAGTGCCGTTCTTGATTGAAAATGTCCATCAAACACACTGCCAACGCTGTCGTCCGCCAACTGCACACCACACACGGTGACAATCAACCACCATCAAAGGCAGGGATGTGCCTATCTACGGGGTTGGGGGGGGGGGGTGTGATCTGGCGGACCTGCCCCCCCAGGCCAAACCACGCACCCACGCAAAAAAAAAAAGTTTTCCTCCAGAGAACAATGAAATTTTGAACAGAGAGCCAAAAATGAGAGGCCCATTTCAGGTACACAAACTTTTTTTTTGCCCTCATACCCCCCCCCCCCCCGCCGTCCCGTACGCCGAACACTGAGCACAACCCTGATCTTGGGACCCATCATTGCGGTGTGGACGCCGATTGCCACACGGTCAATCCCGACCGACTGTCAGCGTTGGCCAACCGTTGGCCAAACTTATGCCGGCGGGCCTCAGTGCCGAAGGAAAGGGACCGTGGGACACCCTCCATGAACCGGCAGGTGGTACCCTGCTCCCAAAGCCCCACTGCAAGTGCGAGAGCACCTACCGCCCAACAGCCCAATGGGTTCACCCGTGCGACGTCGCCCCCCCCAAACCCCCCTCTACTCCACATCTCTGCGGTTGGGTGGTCACAGACGGCCCCATTCCCTTTGGAAGGCCAAAAAGCACTAATTCAAAGCCCGCAAACCCAACATTGGTCGTGCACAGAGACGTGATCAGGCACGTGAGGCGTGAGCAGGAGGGGCTACGGAGCCACACACGGGACGCGGCTGCCTTCAACGGGCAAAACGGCGCAGGAGTGCCGCACTGCCGCACACAAGTCTGTGCCGCATGCACTCACGGTCCGAATGCGCTCGCACGGACGTGGGACCAACACTGCGTGCGTTCAACGCGTTGTGCGACTGCCGGCAACGTCAAGGCAAACGAAAAGGCGGGCTGCACCGCTCACGGTCGCCACTCAGCCGTGGCCCGGTCCTGAACCAACTCTGGAACAGTGACATCAACGCAGTGTTGACCCGTTCTGGCCCTGTTTGGCTCCGACTTGACATTGTTCGCAGAAGTGGCCCGCCCTCAGCCTCCGGAGAAGGGCTTTGCTGTGAGGGCTACCCAATGCCAACCCCCCCCAGGGGGGGGGAGGGGGGGAGGGGGTTTTGGACCCAAAACTTGGTGTACCAAAAATGGCCCGACCAGATTTTCCCTTTTGTAAATTTCGTTTTTTCCCGCGATGGTCACTTTGGTCTGGGGAGGGGGGGAGGGGGT
Source organism: Eutreptiella sp. 'Long Island Sound 2002' (assembly GCA_964036045.1). NCBI lineage: Eukaryota > Euglenozoa > Euglenophyceae > Eutreptiales > Eutreptiaceae > Eutreptiella > Eutreptiella sp. 'Long Island Sound 2002'. The sequence goes on along the minus strand of OZ038391.1, from coordinate 38,686,037 downwards.
TTTGGGGGAGGCCCCCCCCCCTTTGGTTTTCAATTATTCTAAAGAAGCCCTCCCCCCCCCCCCCACCCCCCCGGGCCGACTCTGCACACCGGCCGGTCATGCAGGCGGTGCATCCCCAACACAGCCCTCACCCCCGCACACCTCAATCCACGCCACGCCTGAGCGCAACTCCGAGGTGCCCACCAGCAGTTGGATGACCAAAGGGCCACGCCACGGATCGCGCGGGTGCACCACCAAGTCCGGGCCCTTCGTGCCCAAAGGCACCATGTCCGGCAGCAGCGACACGGCGCTGTTGTTGTCCCACAGCCGCCACGAGAACTCCTTCACGGCGGTGCCAGCGGGCGCATCAGTCGTGGAAACCAGCTTCAAGACCTGCGTACGACCACGGACAAGGGCAGACGTGCGCCAAGGGCTGGACCGAGCCCTGCGCCACCCGTTTCAACACAAATCGTCACCGCCCCAACGGCGTCCTTCCAACTCCAGCCCCGACGGCGGCTACAACGGTCAAGACACAGCCGACTCCTGCTCCCCAACCGCTTGCCCAGCCGTGGCCAACCGATCGTACGCATCCATCGCATTCCCCTGTGCCCTCCCTCTCCTTCGCGCGCAGGCCGGTCCATGCGTACACGAGTGTACAGAGGGACGCTGGGGCAAAATCAAGTGGTACGGAACGCCCCTGCACTACAAATCACCAGTCGGCAGCTCACGCGGTGGGCTCATCCTGGGTCAAACCCGCATGTTTACGCACCAATCGGGGACGCATGCGAAAAACACAATTTTCGATCTGCGTTGGACCGTCGTCGGACCCATGTTGCGCCCCCCCCCCCACCCCCCCCCACCCCCCAAAGGCCCCATAACAGTCCAGGATCTGGGCGATTTGGCTCGAAACAGCTCCAAACCGAGATTGTGACATGTCTAGGGCAACGGGCCTCAAAATCCAATTTGTGGGACGCCCGCTGCACCCACAAGCCCCCACTTTTTGTGCCTGCCACCCCTCGCAAAGGATGTTGTTGTTGTGCGGTAGATGGTCCCCGTGGGGGCAGAGTGCTGCCACTGTCCGCCCGCGGTAATACCGCCATTCCACCCACAAATGTCAATCTTCTACACTATTACTCTGAGAACCCCCCCTCCGCCCTAAGCCTTACCGCCACGTTCGTGGCTCAAACCCTGGACTTGAGAAGGGCACAGGCCAATGCAAATGATCGGTTAAGTAGAGTAGAGCCCGAAGCGCTCAGAGTTGTCAGTCAAACGGCTGGGAGACGTGCATGCTTGTTGGGTAGTATATGCGCGTAGATGTCCATACCGACAGGGGGAAGGGGGGGGTTCGTGTAAATGTCACGCGAAAATCAAGGAAATTTCAGGGCCGCGGCCCTGGAATGGACATTTGTGGCGCTAAAAGGCTCTTGACATGCCGGTACATCAGCATGGGCATGTGGTGGTCCGCACAAAGTGTCCCATGCCGATGCACCACCCGCTGCACACAAAGGGTCCCAGGACGGTGCATTGAACTGTGCACATCTGTCGGGCAATGGGGATGAGGGGCCTGCACTTGCACCCTGCAAGCGCGCCCCCGCATCACCACGCACTGCCAGCACTGCTCACCAGGAAATGGCTGCTCGCCCCTTTGCTGTAGCCCTTCTGCTCTAGCCCTTCTGCTGTCCCTTCTGCCGTCGCCCTCCGCTGCAGTGCCTCCCTTCTGCTGCTGCCCTCCACAACAAATCCTGTAATGAGCCCCGCACACACCTCTCGGTCCTGAAGGTGGGCCTGCTCCAGTGAGCTTGTCACCCAATTGATCAAGACCTGTGGCGAGGCAGCGGCCAACACTGCCACCGTGACGGAGGTCGAGGCAGAACGACGGCCTTTGGACACTTGCATAACGAAACGATAGAGCCCCGGTGTGATCGGAAACGATCTCCTGCACAGCAATCCGCAGCATGGGCCCACTGAGAGCAGGACGCGAGGGTATAGTAAGAGATGGGGGGTGCGCCTCCAGAAATCAGCAATCCCATACAAATGCGGTGCAGGACGCATACAAATGCAACAGAATACTCACAGAGGGGCATGGAGATGGGGGACAGCAAAAGAAAGCCAATACATGTGGAAATCGATGGCAGGCGGCTGGATCTTTCTGTTGGATGGCGATCCAAGTCTTCAGGCTCAATTGTTGAGTGGTGGTTATTCGACATGCAGCTCCTGCAACGTCGTTGACCATCAAAACCGACATTGTCGGTTGAGCACCAAGTGCGGTTCTCGGAGCCTCCCGGACGGCTTCCAGTGAACATCTTACAGGCGCAGACGTGTGCAGATATGTGCGTACTTCTTTTTGTTGGGAGTGGGATTCGGGGAAGAGCGAGCTGGCGAAGCCCGCTCACCAGAAGACACTCGAAAAATCTCTCAGAATCAAGGATCAGAGCTGTCCAATGCTCCGATCATCCCACGAGTTGTGCAGATATGTGCATACTTCACAACAGGCACACAGAGACAAGCAGGGGGCAAAGGACAGTTTGGCCTACTGCTGACTGAGGCATCATGAGGCGGAGTGCACAATACAGACCGGGCTTCCGCAGAGTCGCCGTGCTCAATGGGCACGTCCCATATGAAGACGCCTTCGCCCGATATATTCGTGAACGCTGTGGGCAGCACTTTGTGGGGGTCACAAGCAGCGTCCTCCATCAGCTCCGGGGTCATATCCACTAGGGACGTCCTGAGGCCCAAGGGACAGGCCCGCCAGGTGTAATGCAGGGCGCCGTTCTGCAGGTCGCGGGTCTCGGGGTCGAAGGACGGGGTCGCGTCCAAGTGGAGGGTCTGTAAGAAAGAAGACATCGACTGCGGAGGGGGCGGCCGCCGAGCGCAAAGCAAATACAGGCGGCAACGCGGCCACACGACGGGCCCCCCGTATGGACGTCCAACATCGCCCCCGTACACCAGCACAACGCTGGAGTGCGAAGGTCGGGCCTCAGCTTGCCGTCTGGGGAGTCGGAGACTGCAACATCTGTGAAACAAGCCACCCCTCCAGCAACTGGTGTGCAATGGTGAAGATGATGTTCAGAGAAGCATGCTCCTCATCTTCACCATTGCACACCAGTTGTTGGAGGAGTGGCTTGTTTCACAGATGTTGCAGTCTCAGACTTCCCAGACGGGAAGCTGAGGCCCGGAATTTCCTTTGCTGCCGGCTGTGGCGCGCGCGGTGCCCACAGCTACACGAATTACAAGAACCTCTCTGACGACCAAACTGGTAAATCGGTGTGTGCCCACATGGGACTGCTCGATGCCTCTTGATTCGCCCCCCGGACACATATGGGCCAACCAGTCATCCTCCACCTACTTAACTTGACCCCCCCGCCCCGCCACGCTCCAGCGTCACGAAAAACAGAAAAATTTCTCGGCCGAATTTTGCCTCAGGACAACAATCAACAAAGAAGCCCTTCACAAGACCCCTCCCCCGTAACAACCCTGGCATTCCATGCTACAGGCCCAGGCGGTTATCCGGTGGTTAATAGCCGTTGCGTACACGTCCGAGTACGAGCCACACATACACAACGTAGCAGTACAAACCGCCCTTCTCTTCGTGAAGGCCCCACTCTGCACCCAGACTCTTAGTTCCGCCGCTGGGGTGCGGGGCGGTGCGGGGCCTTGAAGAGGTAGGGGCAGCGCAGGATCAGAATGGGGCAAGTTTGTGTACCAAAAATGGCCGGACAAAATTGCTGACGCAAAGTTCATGTTTCCCCACCGCAACACTTTGGTCGGTGGAAGTGTGCCATAAAGGCTCCGGGTGTACGCACGGGTACTTCCGGGTGTACGTACGTGTTCGCCGTTGGAGGAGGGAATCCTCCACTCGTGGACAAGTTGCCCGCCTTCAGCGAAGAGGGCCTTAAGGGCCCACGGTTTGCCTCTCAATGGGGAAGCCAGGCTCAGGCGCACCTCACACACCCGGTGGCCACGACGCCGGCGGGCAGGGAACACGCCTCCGAGTCCGGTCGGCAGAGGGGGGGGGGGGGGTGATAAAGGCGGAGTGAGGGTGTCCGTGAATACTTCCGGGGGTACGCACTGGCACGAAGGAGTGCCACAGTGTCTGTCCACGAGCGGTGGGGAAACGGTTTCGTGGGTGTGAGTGGGGCTGTGGTCCCTCTGTTCACGACTGCCGCTTCAGCCCCTTGGCGTCCCTCCCGCGCCGGTACCGGCAGCCTCCCCCGAGGCCCAGGAGTGTACCCGGTGGTCTGGCTCACAGCGGCACAATGTTCTTGGGGGTGCTGAACTCTGCACCATTTTCCGGTTGGGGCCCCCCTGTGTGACATTCCGTCTCGTTGTTGTTCCTTTACGGGGCCCTGGACGGTCACCCGTTCTTCCCTTCGCATGTTGCGTCGGAGTGCTGCTTTCTGTCGGCCGCTGCGGCCGGTGCTCTTGCTGGTGTCGTTTCCGCGTTCGCGGAGCCCAGTAGTTGGCGTGTTGGGACTGTGCTGAATGTGGCATGGTGTGCCGTTTGCGTGTCAGCGGCGCCCCACATCCCCCATTTCCACCCATTCCTGCGCCATGTCCCCCCATTTCCCCCATTTTCCTCCACCGTCGTCGGCCCTGATGCCACGCAGCAGTGCAGTGTTGTGGAAATAGGGGGGAGGGGGGGGGGAACCCACATAAGCTCCGCAACCCACACCCACGTGTCAGGCGGGCGGCCCGCTTGCACGCTCCCCTGCTGCGTAGGTACGGCAACGTGGGGCGGGAGCAGCAGAAATATGGTCGGCGAGGGGGTGGTCCTGAAGGGCAGAAAGGGAAGCCGTTCTCTCCACCCGGCAGGGTACAGCTGCAGGTCCAGGTAGGCAGGCAAAGAGACGGTTGGGAGGGAACTTACAGGGGATCGACCCAGGGGGAACGCAGGCATGTCTGCCTTTGCCTCGGGTGGTGGCACCTGTCCATACGATACTTCGCGGCTGCCAGCCTTCAGCCTCGCAGCCAACGGCAGGGACAGGGCATTGATATGGAACATCATGTGGGCGTTGAGACTGCTGCTGCCCTCGGAGGCGATGGCCTGGAACACGTACAGCTCCCCCCCCTTCAGAGAGAACGCAGGCATCACAAACTCCGGGCCGCTGGTGTAGAAATCCGCGGGCACTTTGGGCAGTCCCGGCGGGTGCGAGACCAGCCGCCAGTGCACCCGCGTATTGTACTGCTGGAACGTCCGATCTCCATCACATCTGACACAAGAGGGACGACGGACTACTTCGCTGCATAAAGCGTTGTTCGCATGTGTGTCCGTGGGCATTGAAAAGCTTGGGAGCGTCCTGTGCTCAGCCCAGCACATGCGCGCGGAGACAAAACATGGCCGTCCTTTAAGTGGTCTGCGCAGCGGCTCATGACGGCATCCGAGAGCAACCGACGCTGGAGGGAGGCCCAACGGCAGTTGCACTCGACGTTGAGGTGTCCACGAAACCCGCCCTGGCGTTGCGCTCGTACGAATTCCAGAAACGCTGAGCATTGCCCTGCGGTAGCCACTGGGCGACGGTCCGCCTCAGACCCCTGCCCCCCTGCAATCGACGCCGCTCGGCACGAAGCGCTCCGTTGCCCCCCTGTCGGCCCGCTTTCTTCCGTTCCTCAATTCAGAGCTGCGGACATTATCAAACAGATACCCCGAAACGAAGCCCTTTCCCTGACCCGCTTGCTTCCATCCGGCCGGCAACACAGCGTCCGCCATTAGCGTCCAGTGTGTCGGAGTGCTCCACGGCACTGATGTTTGCGCGTGTGTCATCGTCCTACCGTCGGTGCACGGTTGCCCTCCGCCCCTTATTGCCCTAAGCTGGCAGTTTATTGAAGCCTTCTTCAGCGCCCGTTGTGCACCGGACCACCCCCGAGGGAGGGGCTCCACAGCACATGCGAGAGCCACAGCAGTGGATTTGGGGTGTTTCGGTGTCCATCTGATGGGGTGTCCAACTCTGGGCCTCTTTTGCCTCCGACGCGATGTTGAATGGAGTTTCCAGGCAACTGAACAGTGGCATTTCTGGTTTCCACAGGAAGAGTGTCCAGCCAGTGGGATGTCCTTCACGTGGGGTGTCCATCTGATGGGGCGTCCATCCGTGGCCCTGCCAGTAGCTGCCGTGGCCCAGGGTCGCGGGTTTCAGGCTTGAACTCCCAAACTCGCAGGATCATCATCAGTCGCGGGTGCGGGCGTGCAGGCACCCGGGCTCGTCGCTCGCTGTCCCAACTGCCCACGTCGCCCAGGTCCCTGATTTGAGCGGGAGGTTGCAGCAGTCACATACCGTCGGGCGTAAAGGGCCGTGGAGATGGAAATGGGGCGGTCTGGAGGGGTCGCGAGGGAAATGGGATTGCCCCACGCAGTCACGAGGTCCTGCCCCTCCACCGTCACGTTCAAACCCACGGTGGAGGATCGGAAGAAGCGGTCCCGCACGGTCAACAAGAACATGGTCACCTCCCCCGAGAGCATGTCATAGGGCACCTTTGCCTGAGCGGTGTTACATGGGGGGCGGTAGCAGTGGATCAGGGGCCGACGCAGCGGCAGGGGGACGGGCAGCGGCGCTGGGATCAGAGCACGGGCAATGGCGGGCGCAGTGGTTCGTGCGGCGCAAGGCTGCGGCTGTGGCAGGGACAGGCGCAGTGGACAGGCGCACGGGCACAGTCCCGATGCAAAGGGCAGGCGTGGGGTCCATGTGAACGCGGGAGGATGAGAGGACAAGCGGCAAGAGGCGCCGCCGATGAGAGAGGGAAGAGAGGCGTCCTAAAACTTGCGTACAAACGAAGTGGGATTCCGCTGAAAGGGCATAAGTGAAATTCAGCTGCCATCACAGAAGGTGCAAACCCCATGAGGGGCTCCCGGATATTCAATGGCAGTGGAGGGGGGTAGGGGGGGCAGAAAGGATGAGTGAGTGTGCCGGTTGGTACGTGCAGGTGTATGCACTAGTTTGAGCTGGCTAGGGGTGGGGGCATAGAGCCCCCTGGCCGGACCCGTGAAACTGGACCCCCCCCCAAAAGGGGTCAGTTGACCGGACCTCTGAAAGCCCTCCCCCGTATTTATGTCAGCCCGGGTCTGGGTGTGCTGTTCTTCCCTGGTGGGGGGGGGGGGGGGGGTTGACATTATTGCGGGACGTAACACGAATGTTGTTTGCACGCCACCTCTCAGTCTGTCTTCGCTGCTTTGGTCTTGCTGGATCACAGTGATATACCTAATCTCAGTGTGCCTGTGACATTATTGTAGAGGGGGGGATCTAATTATGGGGTCGTCTTTCAGAAAGGCTGGTGAGTTATTGTGCCGGACAACCGGTGTCCAGTGCCATGTCCTTTGAACTACTTGTGGGGGTGGGAGCTGCTCTCTGGGGGGGTTATGCCACAAACGCGAAATAGCAAGGCCAATACGCATACACAACACACAAAAAGCAAACAAAAGTGTGGCAAAGGAGGTCACTGGGCACAGAGCAACCAAAAGCGTGCATGTACAGGGAGGATGATAGACACGTCTGGCTGGCAGATAGACAGTGTCCATGTAGCCAGGGGCAGACTGACCCTATTCAACAGATTCATGCACCGTTTGTTGACTGGAAGCGATTCACTCACAGGCACTGAAGTGTCATACATTATCGTGCGGATGGGGATTATGGCAAAGCGCTGCCACTGGACACACCTGCAGCTGATTGATCTGGTGGTGCAGAGTCTCCTGCAGCGCCACTGAGCCCCCGACCACACCCCAGAAAACCCACGCCCCATCCTCAAAGAACGACTGCGATGCGTCCAGCTCCAGTTCCCTGCAGGAGCCGAGCAGCACCGACCCCGTCACCCGCGCCACTGGGAACGGGAATGCGCCGGGATTCTCGGTGTGGAACGGTCCCAGGGTCGGCGTGATTGTCGTGGTGAAGGTCAAAGTGCTGGTGGAGGAGACGGAGGGCGTACATGTGGGGGCCGGAGTGGCCGTGATGGTGGGGCTCGGAGTTGGGCTTATCGTCGGCAAAGCAGTGAGGCGCAGGGAGCAGGTTGTGGTCGGGGTGAGGGTTGGGACCGGGGTCGCAGTGGGGACCAGGGTCGGGGTTGAAGAGGGGGTGGGGCTGGCGGTGGGCACCGGAGTGGGTGTCTTGTCGCCCACCACGACGGGGGTGGGCGTATGGGTCGGTGCACAGGATGGGCTACTGCTGGGGTGGCACGACATAGTGAACTGCAGGGCAGAGAGCGTGGGACTGGTGGAGAAGGTAGTGCTCTGGCTCAAGGGCATGGTCTGTGTGCTCGGCGACAACGTGAATCCGGAAGTAGACGTCAGGGTGAGGGGGCTGGACAAGGTGCTGCTGCCGGTGAAGCTGAAGGAATCGCTCCTACAAAGGGAGTGAGAGTCAGAGGGAGGCGGGGGTGAAGAGGGGGGGGGGGGCTGGCCCTTTTGGTAAACTTAATTTACGCTTTTTCAAAGCTGGGACAGAAGCATCCCGAGTACGCAAAACGCTAAAGATAATTCCAGCAATCTTTTTTTTTGTTCAGCAGTCTTTGTGGCCTGTGGGCAGTGGCCCGTGCCTGTTCCGGCAGTGCAAGCCAGCAGGTACGCTGGCAAGCTACCATACTGAGGGCTTTTATCAGAGTGCAATTGCAGCACATACCCCCAGTCCCCCGGCAGCGTCCACTCCCCTGCCAGCGCTGAGAGGCTTCACATTCAGAAGTTCCTGGACCATTCTCTCCACCACCGAGGCTGTGGGCATGGTAACACGAAGCCAGGGGTTTCCAGATCACCGCAGTGTTGCACATCAGGGGTGCACTGCATTTCCAGACACTTGGCCTGTGGTGTTGCCATTGGCGTGTGCTTGTTGCCATTGGTCAGGGGGTCCCTGACAGTTCTGTGCTCGGGCTGAGGGTTTGCGGGTCCTGGAACTCGAATGCAAGGCCACGGGGTGGGTGGGTGGAAAAACGCACGAAAGCACATTGACGAAAACGTGCAGTGCGTTGGGGGGTCTGCAATTGGTGTTGTGTGTGTGTGTGCGTGTGTGTGTGTGTGTGTGCGTGTGCGTGTGCGTGTGCGTGTGCGTGTGCGTGCGTGTGTGTGTGTGTGTGTTTGGGGGGGGGGGGGTTCATGGAGGCGATATCACAGCAGGCCACAGTTTGGCGGCGTCAAATACAATGCCTTTCCCAGCGGTAAATGATCCAATATACCGGAGCAGGAGGGGGGGGGGGAGTAAGAAGATGAGATACGCTGTACCACTGCTTATGTACGCAGCCTTCTGCCCCCAATGGCGCCCACCCCCCTGTCAACGCCCGCAGGCTTCACATGCCTTCGTAGAGAGGGGGGCCTCAACATGAGTGGAGTTGCAAGGGGTTCACCAAAGAATCATAACGAGGGCGAGGGGCGTGGGCTGTGGGACCCACGCTTGGCAACTTATCAAGATCCCCAGATGTGCGCTGTAACACACATGCACCGCAGAGTCACGCTTGCTCTGCGGTGCCTCCTTACGCGTGATTGTCATGTTGTGCCCCTGCCATCATTCACCGCCCAACCGTTCATGACCGTCCGCTTGCTGTCAGCTTCCGGCGCAGTGCCGTCAGTTTGCCCCGTTGCTTCAACTTCTGCACACGAGCCAGCCTTTACCGCCCACTCACTCGTCCCCCAACTGCCGCACGGACAGCGGGCGGCATACCCGGCAAATGCTTCACTCTTGGTCTCTGTCAGGGATAAAGATAACGCCATCGACATGGAGGCGCTGATGGGCACATGGCTAAGTGTAGCCGTTGGAGTTCCGGTGGGGGTCGGCGTGGGGCATGCCTTCAGGCAAACAGGGATGCCATGGCACTCAATAAGCCCCGGAAGGCACTCACACATTGCATTGACACACTGGCGGGTGTCATCGCAGGCATTACCACAAATGCCGCAATTCTTTTGGTGGGTCTGCAGGTCTACGCACTGAGGGAAGCACGACACTTTGTCTGTCAGACTGCAGTTCAATGCAAAGGACCTGTAGGACATGACAGGGGATTGAGGCAACCAGGGCCCAGACAACAGGGCTGGCTAAGGTTGAGGTGGGACAGCACAGGAGCAGCTAGGGCCATTGGGGCTTGGGCAGGCGCAGGCAATGGGATTGGTGCTTGTGCTGGGGCTGGAGCAGAGGTTTGGGCAGGGCTGGAGAGATTGGGTCAAGCTCCTGGGGGTCGAGGCAATTTGGATATGAGGGGGTAACAGTATCCTTGAGACACCAGTTGTCAGTTTTCGGCATTTTACCAATCACCCCCACACTTCCCTTACCCTTCAATTCCCGTCCTGTAGCATGTACAGCCTGTGAAACACTTTGGAATGCAGAATACTTGTGCAACATCCTAATGTCTATTTTGGCTCCGTGCTGTAGTTGGCGTTGGGGGGTAATAGGAACTCCGAGCTCACAGCCACCTTTGAGGCCCTGGGAAGGGGGGTGGCGGGGGGTCTGGATTCATATTTCGCTTCGCGCACTTAATAAACTGGTTGGACACTGCGACCTCTGAGGACTCTGAAACCGAGGTGCATCCGGTGGGCGAAGCAACAGGGGATTTGGAAAGAAAACAGCCCGCAGCTCAAAAAGGAGGCGATCTTGCTAGACGGCGGCCTTCCCAGAAGCAAGCATGGTGTTATCCCATATCCGATGATGAAGAATAAGGGTCACCCAAAGTGGCAAGCGAAGTGGAGCTGTGGAGAGCATCCCTTTGCTCAGTTATGCGTGTGGGGTGTGAGCCGCAATGTCTGCACCAAATTGGGGAGAATTCCCAGGAGCATATCTTGCGGCTGCAATGGATGGTCAAGGCTACAGTCTCCATCCAGCAGCAGTTCAAGGGCAACATCCAATACTAGCCCTATGGTCCATGGGGCCGTTTCTCAAACCAGATTGTGAGGACGAAGCCCTGTGACATAGTGGAAGCAAGCAAGAGAACAAAATTTTTACATGCAAATTATATATTCACACCATCACTCTCAACCCCCATCCCAAAAATAAGAAGCAGTTCTTAACTTTGGTCCAGCTGGTGGTGGTATCAGTGGGGGTTCTTGTTTTTTGGGGAGGTTGTCACGTAGTTTCTTGCCCATGGCACCTTCAAGAGAGCCCAAGGTGGTTCTTGCCTTTGGCACACTCCGTGGAAACCCCGAGGTAGTTCGTATTTTTGGGATGGTTCTTATTTTGGGCTCGGTTCTTATTTTTGGGGCGGAGGTTTACATTTGAGCAGCCAGGCCCCGGCTCAGCATGACGTCAAGCCAGACCCTGACCTGGACAGAGGTAAGAGCCCTCATAATTGTGGCGATGGGTGGGGAGTTAATTCCAGCAAAACACCAACAAATGGACATGCGGTCAAAGATTTTCAAGTGGGCTCAGGCTGTTGTGAAGTGCAGAATTTTGTATTTCCATGAAAAATGTCCGTGCCCCATGCCCTGCCAGTTCTCCAAAATCCCTGGTTCACGGAAACCTTGGTCCCACTGCCCAAGGGACACCAGAGTGTGTGGGGCTGTGGCTCGGGCAAGGAGGAGCATGGGCAGGGGCAGGGGGTTACCAAAGTCTGGTCATCCGTGCAGGCAGGGTTGGGCCACGAGACACGCGTAGTTCCTATGCCCCTGCCTCAGCAACCATCAAGGTTTGAAACATGGATCAGGGAGGTGCAGTTCTTTGTTTGGAGTCGGATTTGCTAAATGCATGAGAGTGTGAATTGTAATTCTGAACCTCCAGCTCAGGTGCATCGCCTAGGGCTGAGGATGGGGCAGGGGGCTAGGCTGGGGTCGGGGCTGAGGCTATGGGACAGTAAGGCGAGAAAGCTTGCGCACCGGATCTGATCCTCTTCCATCGGAATGGCGGACACTGCCATGACCACCGCTGCCGCAGGGACGATGACAGTGAACGGGCCGCTTTCGGAAGGCCGCAGTGCCTCTGAGAAGGCCTGGGTGTTGGTGTCAATGACCAACAGTTTCTCCTGTTCCCACCGCATATGTCCCTGACATGGAGGGCACAGGGTGTCATGGAGATGCAAGAGGTTGGGCGCAGTTTGGGGTCAGGGTACTTCTTCGTGGAAATGGTACAAAGTACCCCGACCGCGCCGCCCGAACGTGAACCTTTCGATGACCGGCAACTGCCATTGGTTCTGCCCCCCTGCGTGACATTCCGTCGGGTTGTAGTTTCTTTACGGGGCCCTGGACAGTCACCCCGTTCTTCTCTTCGCGTGCTGCGTCGGGTCACTGCGTTCTAACGGCCCCTGCGGCCTGTGTTCCCTGTGGTGTCGTTTCCGCGTTAGCGGAGCCCAGTAATTGGCACATTGGGGTTGTGCTGGTTGTTGTGGGGGTCGTTTTACGGTTTTTGCTGCCCACTCCCCTCCACGTTCAGGTCGTCCACCAAATGCCTCGCCGCATTTCGGTGTGCGTGAGGCCCGATTGCTCCCCCACCCCACCCCACAGCCCTATCGTTTCCGAACATTGCCATCGGGCATCCTTCAGTCGCCACCGGTTACCCATTCAACCGTCATCGATTCCCCATCAACCGCCGTCGAATGCCTAACAATCGCCATCAGTTAGTGCCCCAACAATCACCATCGGGTACCCCTTGACCGCCATGGATCCCCCCATTAACCCCCATCAGGGTTTTCGTCAACCGTTCCCCATTAGCCAAGTCATCAGTCCCCAATCAACCGGCTTCGGTCACTCGTCGACTGTCCCAGATCCCAATCAACCGGCACCGGTGACTCCTCAGCCTTCGTCGGATACCCCGCAATCGCCATTGTTTCGCGCACTGCAATTTGCTGGGGGCCATATCAGGGCACGGGCGACGCACCTGCTGCAGTTCCACCACCGCCCCTGCGCTGGTGTTCATGTGGATGGGGTGCTGCGAGTACGTGGCCCCGAACTGGGCCCTGCGCGAGAACAGGATCTCGATCCGGTCGGGGAACGCGGCGATGTAGGCCCCGCCTGCGGGCACCATCCCCACAATGACGAGGGGGAACAGCAGCGTGCCACTGGGGGTTGGGGTGCGGGTCCCGATGAGGGTCGTGGTCGGCACCGGGGTGCACGTCGCCGAGCCACTTCGGGTGGGGGTCAGCGTCGGAAGTGGGGTCACGGTCGCGGTGGTGGTGGGCGACATGGAGCGGGTGGGGACGAGGGTTGCGGTGGAGGTCGTTGAGGCGGTGGTGGTGTGTGTGGGCACGGCCGTGCGGGTCTGAGTCTGCGTCAGTGTGAAGCTGGGGGTCGGGAGGATCGTGGGGGTGGCGGTGAAGGAGGTGGTGTGCACGCAGGTGGGGCTGCTGGTGTAGCTCACGGTGTGGGTGGCAGTGGGCGTGCGGGACCTACGAACGGACATTGGGAAGAGGGGTGAGGGAGTGCGAGGGACAGGCCTCTGCCTTGCACTAACCCTTCCTCCTACTCCTTTGCGGAGAGAATACCGTTGTCTTTGCCTTAATGTGTCTCCGTATTCAGTGCTCCGTCGAATTGTCATCGGGGGCCTCGGTCTGCCCCAGTGAAGGCTAAGCATCTGGAATGGGGCTATTGCTGGTCTCCGACGTTCTGGCCCCTCTCTCCCAACGCAACCCCCTCCACCCGGACTGTGGCTCACCGATCGAGCATTCGGCTGATGACAGGAACCAGATCCCAATCAGTACTCACCCCGCGATCAGCTAACGCCCTGATATCTGTGACCGCAACGCTGCATCCAGACACCAGGCCATCCCACCCCATGGGGCAGGGTGGGGCAAAATGGGATGGGGTGGGGGAAGGTGGTGTGGAACGGGACGGCATGGGTCGGGTTGGGTGGGGTAGTATGATATGGGACCCCATCCCTCCAAGCCCGCTCATCCCGTCCTGCCCCGTCACAGCACGGCCCGGCCCAGCCCCCTGTGTGACATTCTGTCTCGTTGTTGTTCCTTTACGGGGCCCTGGACGGTCACCCGTTCTTCCCTTCGCATGTTGCGTCGGGTTGCTGCTTTCTGTCGGCCGCTGCGGCCAGTGCTCTTGCTAGTGTCGTTTCCGCGTTCGCGGAGCCCAGTAATTGGTGTGTTGGGGCTGTGCTGAATGTGGCATGGTGTGCCGTTTGCACGTCAGTGGCACCCAATAGTTGGCGTATTGAGGGTGTGTTGGTTGTTGCTGGGGTCGTTTGACTATTTTTGCTGTCCACGCGCCTCTGTCCACAGGCCGTCCATCGCCTGCCTCGCTGTGTTTCTGTGTGCGTGAGGCCCAGGTGCCCTGTTCCTCCACGCGCTGTCCCGGCCGTCCATCATCTGTCCTTTTCCCTCTCACGGCTGGTCTTCCCCTGATGGGCTCCTGCTCCTGTTGTGCAAACAGCCCATCTGGGCTGCGGGAGACACCCCCCACCTGATGCCGGTTGAGCAGAGGTTGCCCTGGCACCCGGTAGCGACGGGGCTGGCTGGCCAAGCCATCCCCTTTATTGCCGCTGCCTCCCATGCGCACGCTCTGCCATCCGCTCCATTCTGGTTCCCTGTTCCCGCTGTTCTGGTTGCCTCTCCTGCCTCGCTGTGCCCCTCCTCCTTGTCTGCTGTGCTCACCCTTGTCCCTCCTAGTGTGGCTCCTGCGGTCTGTGTGTCTGTGTTGCTCCTCCCCCTGTATGTTGGTGCTCCTGGGTGCCCTTGTCGCGCACCCCCTCCTGTCCCACCCGCCTGCCCCCCCGTACCAGGGTTTCACATCTCCATACAACGTGGACTGCCCCGTGCGCGGTTGGCTGGTCACAGCCCTGTTGCCACCCCCGTGGCGGGCACCTCCCGGCGCGCGGGGCGCAGCCCCCGCCCTTGTGGGGTATGTGGGCACCTTGTAGAGGGAGGGGAGGGGGTGTTTGCTGATGGCTCGCTCGGCGTGCGCCGCATTTGGTGGTTGCTGCAGTGCTCGCACCTCATGGTTCCCTTGTGTATTGTTGCGTGTCCTATTGAGGCTCGTCGCACTGCGGTGTGTGGGGCGGCCCTGTGCCCAGTTGCTTTGCTGCTTGCGTTCCTCACAATTTCGGGCTCTTTCTTTTTCTGTTGGCACGCTCACCGCTGCTGGTGTGCTGCGCCGGGGGGGCAGCATGTCGCACCCTACCTCCCATTGTGGCCGTCGGGTTGTCCCACTTGCAGTTGGGTGGTACCAGGGGCACCGGGCACTTTTGCACATGTCTCCAAATCTACAAATTGACCTGTCACTAGTGTTTGTTGGGGTTGTTCTGGGGTGAATGTGGTGTGTTGTTGTTTGCTTTTTGGGCTGTTGAGGGGCTCCCCGTTTGAGGACTTCACTCCGGGTTGTCCACGCCTCGAAGCTAGGGACTCGTGTGAGTCCACCCCCTGGTTGGTCGTGTGCACTGACCACCAATGGTTTGGACGATGTGTCTCATAAGCGTGCCCAAGGCCCCTTGACTAGGCCCTGGTGACAAAACTTAGCTACTTGCGGGCAGTACATGTTTTAGGTTGCTGCCCAATGGACAATCGCGTAGCCGGCTGCCAACCCCCTGCAGGGGCGACCCCCTTACTTGGGTTTGGGTTGCCTTCTCCTCCCGGTGTGGTCGGGATGGTGATAGCTCCCGGCAGTGCATCAGGGAAGCATCCCTTCTATGTTGTGTGTACGTGTGGCCTTGGTTGTTGTGTGTGTGGTGGGCGCCGTGTTGGCGATGGGGCGTGGGGTCGTGGGCCCTTGGTGATGCTCCACGTGCATGCCTTGTTTGTGGGCGGCAGTGGCTGTGTGTGGGTGAAGTGCCCGTGTGGTGGGTTTGGCCCCCACCCTGGGTGTTGGGTGTTGGGCTAGTGCTGGTGCTCGCGGCGGCTGGTGTGGCTGTCCCCCCCCCCCCCCCCCGCTTTCCGCACAAAGCTGCCCGCTGATTAGGCCCAACACACGCACTCCCACCACTGCGGCAACCAACTGCGGGTATTCTCGAGACCTTCACTGCACAATGGCATTGCTGCCCTAGCACACTCCCACCCACACTTACATGTAACACAGACGAGCACGGTAGGCGACAAAGGCACCACGGGAATCACGACAAACGCACAACAAAAGCAGTGAAGCGGGGAACAAAACACTCCTCAGGAGCGGCACAGCAGCTCTGGACATCTTCGTTCGAGAAAAAAAGTAGACACCCAGAAAGACAAACACACACACGGACGACAAACACACACGTATGACGCGACAAACAGGTACTTACAAAGGCGCTGAGTGCTCACTTCTCGTCAGGTTGACCACACAGGTAAAAAAAAAAAGTCATGACCATCGGCAGCAAACACACACACACACACACACACACACAATTTGCGATGCACAGCACAAAGCGTTGTTGGCTGAGTGAAAAATCCTTGTCAGTTGGTCATCAGACAAGACAAACAGAGCATGTCCCACGCCAATAGGCGCCTTTCTGTAGGTGCATGAAGAAGGAGATGTTCGGCTGCAGCCCGCCTCAGCGTCAGCTGTGGAGACGGGACGTGCCGCACTGCCTTGCCCAGCAGTGCCACAATGGTTGGGGTCAGACCAGCCCTGCCCTGCCCTCCTCAGCCGGTTGTGTTCTGCCCAGCCCTTGCCAGCCGAAACCAGCCTCGCTCAGCCCAGCCCAGCGTAGCAGTTCAGCAAGTCCAGGCCTCTCCAGCCCCGGCCCGCCGCCCAACACCTTCCTTTGCACCCATTTCAGCCCCCCGAGGAGTGTGGTACATTGAGATCCGACCTACAGATTAAGTTTCACCTTGCAGAAACATACAGCTGGCTTCAGTGCACCGTAACCGGTGCACTACACAGACACACACACACCCAAACAGAGAGGGAGGAAAAGAGGGAGGGAGGGAGGAAGGGAGAGAGAGAGAGAGGGAGGGAGGGAGAGAGAGGCGCCCACACATCACTAAACAAACCCGCACCATCCTGTAATTATCACAGCTTACACAGAGACGCAAACACATACAGTGTCTGCGTCACGGTCCACGTCACCGACCCGGAATACGTGACTGTCATTGTCCGAGTGCATGTGGTAGACACCGACGGGGTCCTCGTGACAGAGGGGCTGGCAGAGGGGGTGCTACTCACCGTTGGGCTGCGCGTGGGGCTGCAGGTGGCACTGAGTGTCGAGGTGGTCGTCTCAGTGCCTGATGTAGTGGCACTGCAGGTTGCAGTCGCCGTCAATGTGCCTGTGCACGTGGGGCTCACCGATCCACTGGATGTGGCTGACTCCGAGCGCGTGTCGGTCGTGCTTTGTGTGTACGAGGCAGAGGACGTGTAGGAGCACGTCACTGTGCGCGAGGGACTCGGTGTGGCTGTTGGCGTAACCGTCAGAGTAACCGTTGGAACGGCGGTAGTGGTCGGAGTTCCGGAGCGAGTGGCGGTAGCAGTGGGGAGAGGGGTGTTGGTAAGCGTGCGGGTGTAGGTGTCGGTGCGGGTGGGAACAAGGGTCGCCGTGGCAGAGGAGGTGGTGGTGTATGTGGCAGACTCCGTGGGGGTCTGCGTGGGCAGGGCCGTGCACGTCTGGGTCCG
The DNA here is from genome assembly GCA_964036045.1 of Eutreptiella sp. 'Long Island Sound 2002'. Taxonomy (NCBI): domain Eukaryota; phylum Euglenozoa; class Euglenophyceae; order Eutreptiales; family Eutreptiaceae; genus Eutreptiella; species Eutreptiella sp. 'Long Island Sound 2002'. Next base: position 38,668,651 of record OZ038391.1, on the reverse strand, counting down.
TGTGAGCGTCGAGGTCTGTGTGGGGACCGGGGTGCGCGTGGGCGTTGCGGTGGTGGTGGGGGTGTAGGTCGGGACGGGGGTGGCGGAGGTGGAGGCGGAGGAGGTCGAGGTGGCGGTGCTGGTGGAGGTTAGCGTCACGCACACGCCCGCGCGGCACTCCATGTTGGCCCCGCAGAGGGTGCCGCAGACGCCGCAGTTGCGCTCGTCGGTCTGGAGGTCTGAGCAGCCTCCGGCGCAGCAGGTCTGGGTGCTGTTGCACTGGAAATCGCAAGCCCCTGGGCAGCGGATATCAATCGCCGATGCGCGTGCGACATCTACACCACGCACGCGACATCGCGCCATGCACATGGGAGGGGGACAGGGGAGGGTGGTTGGTACAGACAAGCCGGCACCTGGGTACGTACACGGGAACGCGGGCTTACCAACTATTTTCGACGAAAGAGCCAACCAAAAAAAAATGGTACAGCGTCCCCCTCTCCAAAATAATGACCAACTTACCTCCAAAATACCCCCGGTGCTTTCTCACTGCCGAAGGCATGGGGCCCGAGGCTGACAAGACCCTTGAACCCGAATCTTCCCTCGGCACTACTGCGGTGCGGATGGTATTCGGGTTGTGCTTGCTTGGCAGCACTGCTCTCAAAAACCATCTTCTACGGCTCCACCGCCATCAAACCGCACACAAGCCCTACACATCCCTCCCCATCCCGTTCTGACAGTCACATACCGCAGTGCAGCTCATCCGACTGGGGGTCAACGCATTGGCCCGTGTCGCAATCCAACAGGTCTGAAAGCGAGAAGAGGCCGTGGAACTGTGTGGGATCGCCGTGGCCATAATCAGACTGAGTGGGGGGAGCGCTGCATTTCGGACGAGGGGCACAAAAATCCGTCGGTGCATCCTGCGTGCGCCTCATTGGGGGGCCGGTGTAGGAGGGGCGAAGCGGACAACCGGGGATGCCCTGGACCCCTAACTTAGCCACGAATGAACATGGCAGCGCAACCCCGTGATTGAGGAAGGGGCCGGTTGCGGGCGGGGTGAGGAGGTTTTGGAGGGAAAGGGAGGGAGGGGGATGGACCAGACTTTCCAGTAGGGCCCGCCAGGGCATACGCGATCAGGAGGAGCCCGATCCCACTGAGTCGGATATGGAACGCAGCTTGTTCCTACTGAGTGCCAGGTGCGACAGGAGCGGGCATTACCGAGCAGCGCATCATATGGGGCCAGTTCCAAACGAAATCCAGTCACTGGGGGGAAAGCTGGGATGGACGTAAAAGTGAAGTAGGTTTGCCGGTTGATCCCTCTGGTTTAACGCACTGGTGTGTGTTGTGTGGAGGCCTGCCTCCGGGCTGTACACAGCCGGCGCTTGACGACGCGGTGTTTCCGCTGGCTGCCGTTCATCGAGTCTCAGTCTGTTGCTGTGCCGATCGGACTCGGCGGCACCCAACGGGGCGTGATGTGGGCGTTGTATCTCAGCCCGCAAACCTAAACCCGCACTCACCCCACCCACCGAACAACGTTTGTTAATAAGAACCCTGTCAAACAATACCCAGTGTCAACACCACCATGTGACTCCCCATTTCGGCGATCTTGGGGCCCTGAGTGCCATGTACTTGGCGGATTTCAAGGAAGTGTATGCCTGCCACAGAGATCCCACCTTCGTCTTGGTACTCCCGTGAGGCTTGCCTCGATCTGTGTGCGGTGTGTGCTGCTGTATGGTGTGCGATGCTGTGTGCAGTGTGTGCGGTGGGGTGTGCTGTGTGTGGTGCTGCGTGCGGGGTGCATGTTGCTGCGTGTAGTCTGTAGTGCTGTGTGTGGTATGTGGTGCTGCGTGTGGTGCTGTGTCCGGTGTGCGGTGCTGTGTGCAGGGTCGCGCAGCCTGCGGTGTGTGGTGGTGCGAATCCTACTATGCACGGGCAATGCGAGAAGGGGCACACGTGCTCCTTTCGCCCTTGCCTACAGCCCCGACGACCCTGCCATGCCCCATCGCTGCGCTGCAACTCGACACATACTCTGGTCGTTGCACAGGCAGGATCCATAGAAACAATGGGCCTGGGGCACATTGGGCGCACAGACGCGATTGCAGGTGCCGCAGTGCACGTCACTGAACCTGCGAAACGGTGGAGCAGAAGCGGAGCATCGGCAATCGGGTCATCGGGGAACAGGCAATAGAGCGCGCGGCTGAGTCAAAGACCCTCCGCCTCTGTCGTCGAACCCGCAGTGACGAATCCCACGCCCCAGTCGGAGCCCCGGTGCCTCAATGATGGTCCATGCATCTCAATCCGAGACCGAGCACCTCAATCTCGAGCCCCACGCCTCACTCAAACGCCCCGTGCCTCAGTCATAGACCCTGCAACTCAATCAGAGGCCTCGCGCCACAGAAAGAGGCCCCGCGCCTCAAACACGCCGCACACCCCTCAAGTAGAGCCTCCACACGCCCGTTGCCATACCCCATTGCCGAAATGAGAGGCCCCGCGCCTCAATCATCGACCCTGTGTGTCAACCAGAGACGCCGCACCTCCATCGCACACCGCGCGCTTCAATCATAGAACCGCGCCTCAGTCAAACACTCCGTCCCTCGGTCATATGCCCTGCGCCTCACAGACCCTGCACCTCAATCATGGCACGCACACGCAGCCATAGACCGATGCCAGAGTTGTTGACCCCAATCGCATCCAGGCCGTTCAGACAAAGTCACTAGTGCAGGGACCCGGCATAACCCTCAGCAGCCCACTCACTTCCGGCATGTGTACTCACAGAAAACTGCCTCAGACTGTGGAGCTAAAACCAGAGGCTTGTTCGAGGAGACAATGAGATGCCTATGCAAACCACTAAGGGGCCTTGGTGGTCTTTGTGGCGCCCCGTGGGACAGTATGTGCTCGTTTTATCACCGAATGCTCAGCCAACTCGAGCCCAAGGCGGACGGGCGTCGCCCAGGGGCGCAAAAATAGGCACTTTTCGGCCTGGAAACAGCCCAATCCTCACCGGTGCAGGGGGCAGGGTCGAGTGGAACCCGGCACCTTGCCTTCTCCGGCATGCCAATGCCAAAAATTTGTCGCTTGCCTTAGGTTTCCAAGGATTTGGAGCGTATGGACCCCTGTGATATGTGGGTCCCCATGGGGTTCCATGTACTCATATCGTCACCAAATGATGACCCAGGCCCGGTCTTATTTCACGAGCCCCGTGGTCCGCTGCCCCTGCTCCTTCCCAAATTGATAGCCTGGCGTTAATGCTTAGAAACAGACCTTTCTGCGTGGAGCTCATGAACAGAACGCCCATGAAAAACAAAAAACCATACACCCCCCGAAACGCCAATGGCCAAGCATTTATTAATGATCGACAGCTGACCCAACCCCTTCTGAATGCATCACCATAAAAAGGCTGATAAAATTAGGTCCCAGATTTATACGGCCCATACACCCACTGTAACCTGGACAAGGTGACCTCCCGACCTGAGGGTGTCAGTTTGGAAGGTCTGCGGTGGAGCAGTGGGGCTGAGGAGGAAATTGGGGTGACCTGATATCAATGCAAATATTGCTGCAATTGCGGAACTCCACGGGGCACTCGCACACGCCTTGTAAGCACTGCATGCCCCGCTCGCACACGTTGTGGCAGAACCCACAATGTTGGCTGTCGGTCTGGGTGTCTACGCAGCGGCCACTGTGCGTGTGGAATACACGGGCATGTGGTCGAGGCTCCACACTACAATCCGTTGATAAATATCCAAAAAGACGGGCAAAACGAATCCGCAAAACGCCTTGACAGCCCAGCACAGCCTTCACAGCGCAGGCTGACCAGGGCTCCCTCAGGAAACAAACCAATCGCACATAAATGCCACACAGCACCTCTCTCCCGAAAAGGGAAACCAGCAAACAAGCGCAGAGCCCAGGGCAGGGATGCCCTGTTTTCAACCTCATCTGCATGGGGCACCTTGGGTCCCTTAACAACTTGCCCCCGTGCCGGCAACCCAATTTTTAGGACCATTGGCGACCCAATGCCCCAGCACACCCCTGCAAATGGCGTCGCAGAATCTTGTCCCTGACGCCCATCGTATGCCTGGGCTCCGTAGCTCAGGGTACGCACGTGAGAGGCTTCACCTGTCCTCTGGTGCTGGGGTTCACTGGCGGTCAACTATTTGGCCAAGCACAGGGACTCAAGAAGAAAAGTCTTCGTAACTTCGGTAAGCGACCTCATCCAATTCAAGAGAAGAATACGGTGATGCATGGCATGTGCGATTGGCCTTTTGCAGAACATCCCTCACATTGGTTGCATTGCCTGTGCTATCCAGGCGCATTTCTGCAACAGTGCATCGGAGTCCCGCTGGCGTGACATGGGGGCAGCCCCAAAGACCCACACAACAGCTGGGACCCAACTTGCAACGCCAGGAATCAAATGCCGCTCCAACTGAGTTCAAACTGGTACGCCGCCACGCACCCACTTGGCTCTGGCCACGCCCTGCCACCAAAACCCACCGTCGCCGCAACTACATCAGTTGGAACACTACCCAAGACCAATGCGCATTGACTCGCGACTTGGGTTTCTGGTCCAGCACAACGGAGGGATCCCAATGTAGGATTATTGCAGAAGCATTTCACCCTTCTCACATGCATCACGTACATCGATAGCAGCATTCAAAAATTGATGCAAAATGCCGCATCACAGGCCGGACTCGCACCTGCGACTCCGTGCCCAGGATTATCCACTGCTATCAACTGGGCGACGGAATTGGCCTGCGCAATATGCATTACAGGCAGTTCTTAACCACGCTGGTGACTACCCTGTCCCGTGCCTGAAAGCGCAAGGTTGCGGCATACTCACAGTAGGCTTTCCCTGCCTCGGTGCAGTTCAAGTGGAAGACGTGCTGCACAGTATCCTGCATCAGCGACCCATCAGCGACGGACCGCACTGCCCCGTCCTGGACCACGACCCAATAAGGCCCGTAATCCGTTTTGGTGAAAGTCTCGAATGTGCCGTGCGCTGTGTTGATGTACAACGTGCTGGTTCCGTCCCCCAACAAAGAACCTGCGATAAGGGGCGGATGACATAGGCATATGGACTGTCAAAGCGCAACATGGATAACGGCTTTGCAGCTGCGATATGCGGTTTGTCCCATTGGCGAGAGTCATCTGCAAATTTCCTTTGGATGGCCGTGATTTTCAGGAAATGATGTGGGACTATTAAAGTTAAATAAGAGTTTATTTTTAGGTTTTGTTGACGGGAAATTTTTCAATCAATGTTAAAAGAAAAGTATCTCGAGGAATTGTTCATGATAAAGCTACTTTTAATAGTGGGATGTGGGATGTGGGATGTGGGAATGTGTTCTTGTTGTGGAGAGATGGCGCCACTCCCCAGATCAAGGCGACGACGGCGACGTGCGCCTGAGCGTACACGGGCACATTGCGGCTCATGACCTGCCTCGTCGCTTCCCTGAGGTTTGAACTCACGTCACCCTGGAAGCATTTGTAGGGCTGCGGGTCAACAACTGCCACCCGGCAGCCCATCCTCACGATGCACCATCCGGTGTCCTTCCGATGGTGCAGACAACACAGAGCAATCACAGAACGAGGTGGGATTGGAGGGGACTGACAACCGGAACCACCTGGTCCTGTGTTACATCTTCGACACCAGTTGTTGCAAACACCTCCACACTTCACGGTCATGTGACCAAAAATGAACCATGAAACATGAAAGGACGCAAAGCCGCAGAACCAGCACGAGTAAGCAGAGAACCGATGGTTTGGGACAAGAAATGAAGAGAATTTCCTCCCAAAAATTCAAACCACCAGGAAATACCAGCCGGCAGGCAATATTACTTAGCACCTATGGCAGCCCGTCCCCCTTTCCAGCAACCCCCCCTCCGCAGCAGATAGGCATACCTCCGGACATTGGCACTATGCGCTTGCTGCCGTAAGCCACGTAGATCAGCTGTGACTGCAGCCCGGGGGCGTAGTTTGTGCGCACTGCTTCGGTGAGGTTGATGACGATGAACTCCGGGAAGGCGTCCAAAATTGTGTCATTGGCCGGGATGATGGTGCTGACAGAGGGAGTGGCCTGCAGAGAACACGCCGTGTGGGCTGGAAACCTCGTCTGTTGTATGACCCGTGACGTCGGAAACTTGAACATGCTCAAGTGTATCGAATCAACGCCTGCATGCCACGCATTTCCGACGCGGAGACTTTGATGGTTGTGAAGAACGGTTGCGTATGAACACAGTACAGACAGAAAATAGAAGAAAAGGGAAGACCGGGAATCGAACCCGGGTATCCACGGCCACAACGTGGTGTTCTGCCCCTAAACTATCTTCCCGTGTTGAAACTGCTGTTTGGGCACATGCCCAAATACCACAGCAAGTGATGCAGTTTCAAGCTTCAGCTGCAGTTTCTGAGGGGTAACACCTAACACCTAATTTACAGCTGGATCGGCCGCACATAGGTGAAACAGAGCGCTCCACACGTCTGTGTCCTGGTATGCATCTGCAGCAATGTTCGACAGTTCCACGCAGTCAGTATCACCTCTCTTTAGGCTCAAATGTTCTTTGGTCGGCCGTGTTTTGTCGGCCACACTCGCTGGCCTGCATTCTACTACTTCACCTTTGCATAACCTGCAGGTCCTTGCTCAGAGCTGGTACTTGATCCGCTGGATTGGGCGGGGGCAGGGAGGCTGAAGTTGGCGCAAACGCAATTCTGTAACACGTGGCGTCATGTTGGCTTGGCAAGAAGCAACCTGCACTGCTGGCAAGCCACAGGCCAGCAACCAGAAGATCATGAAGAGATACTGCATCGGCCCAGGCATACGACATTAATATTGGCGTTTTGAGAGCAATGAAAAGAATTGCTGTGCCATATGCACGGTCCACGGTCAACAACAGCCCTGTGAACGAGGAGTACTGCGCAAACAGTGGCCTGGGACGTGCACGTGGACGGACCCGGGCCGGACAGTGGGTGCGTACGGAGCACATAAAATTTGGTGCTTTGCTGTACCTTAGGGCTATCAGGTGAACATGAGTCGAAAAAGGCACAAGGCAGAAGGCAGGTGGAGTCATGGGGATGCCTGAAATCACAGCCCCCAGGAGTTTAGATGTTTGCCGTTTCATGTACAGAATTGGATGGCAGACACTGGGTTTGGCTCGGTTTGGAGTTTGCCCCAGGTTGGCTAGCGACTGGTTGCCCCGTGGGGAGACTTGCCCAGCGTTACACCCTGGACACGCACATACACCATACAAGGATGTTTCGAAAAATTCATCACCCAGTTTCTCTCGCCCGTTTGACCACGTTATGCAGTCATAGTGGGTGGTGAGGTCTTCTCACACCCTTGGGATTGCGATTGCTGTTGGAGGAGAGGCTTAGGTTTGATTCATCAGCCTGTCTTGGGCTCTGGAGAGACTTGACAAGAAGTAGGCGCCGTGTTTGGACAGACATCCTGGGTCTGGGGGAAAGATGTCTCAGAAGGAGGTCACGATGCTGAGACGTGTGTGAAAAGGCTACACTGAGGACAGAAATGAATGGGCAGGAGACGTGAGGTCAAAGAGGTGCCACCCAGGGTAGGTTCGTCCATGGGCTTGGACCTGAACTGAGGGAGGCATGTTCACCAAAAAATGCGATAGAAAGATGATAGAATGACCAAATCCAAGAGCAACCCATATGCACTAAAAGCCACAGAGAACTGGGGCTGTAAAAGCATGCATGGCCTGATGCCGTAGCATGGCGAGCACCACAAGGGGAGCTGGAGGGAGGGGCTCCGTCTTACCCCCTCTCCTAACCCCCTCTCCCCCCTGCCCTATCTGCCACCGTCGTTGGATACTGCCGATGAAACCAGAAACTTCAAAACGGGCGAAACAAAAGCACCCTGACACCTAGCCATCAAGACCTGGCAGCAGCAAAATGCAGGTAACGTTGTCTCGTGCCTCCTTCAACAGGAACATATGGCTGGATCAGATGGAGAGTGAGTAACTCTGACGCTTAACATACTTGCAAACATTAACCCGAACACACAGTGCACAGTAACGTCAGCCAAAGGCCCGGCGCACATGATGCACTGAGCAAAATGTTTAGCAGGAGTCCAGGAAACTACAGGGTCAGGGTCTGATCCAAATCACCCACAGACTAACATTTTTCCATTTTGCAGTTAAGAGATCCCCACAAAAAAAACGTAAACTATAGGCAGCAACACCCAACATACCGAAAAATACCCCTGGCTTTCCCCTGACATCTGTCAGCTTTACAAATTGGATTCCCTGCAGTTACAGGGTTCACTTTGGGGCAAACAACCATGCAGCATTCTCACAGACAATCTTTGCAGGCACTACTGCTGCAAAAGGCAGAGCCCTGGCAAAGGGACACCTCACAAAAATCTGTGCATCAGTGCGGGACACTTCAATGCATGGTGTAGCGGTCTTTCGTCTTGGTTCACCATACACTCGTTGACTTGTGCTTATTCTAAACATGACATGTGCGTGCAGATTCTCTGTTTGCCACACAAGGCGGCTGGGCCCCTAACTCGAGAGAGAACTAACACATGCACACTCACTGGGGTGATGTCCAACATGAGAGGTTCAACGAGATGCTGGAATGCCCAGGACGGAGGAGCCCTGGTCCACCTTGTGCCAAATGCTAGCCGCCTGCTGCGCCCTCCCCAGCAGGAACCTCCATACAATTGTACGCGTACACTGGGGGTCTGAGTGGCATGCCCCCCATTCCTGGATGGCATCCTGTTATGCACAAGGCCTGCACATGCTTGGACCTCTTGCCCCCTTGGGGCACAACAACATGCCTCGGTTGCAGCAGCTGTGCAGACGCAGGCAGACACGCTGCATACGAGGAAGAAGTCGGTGTCCTCGGCACGTGATTACACGAACTTGGAAGCACCAAGCAGTTCTTGCCTTTGGTGTGATGGGGGGGGGGGCATTTTGTGGGTCGTCTGTCACACTGCTCACCTCACAATTGCAGCCTGGTGCCCTGTGGCGTCCACTCCCCTGCCAGGTGCTGAATTCAGTGATTCCGAGACTGCAAAGTTTGAAGAGGGCACGGGAGGTGGGGGGTGTGGGACCTGTGCATCAGGGCTTATGGGGATCATAAAACAACAGCGAGAGGCTTGAAATAATTGCTCCACTGCATAGGGGGGCCAGTTTGAGAAATTTCGAGACCCCCATTGTTGGACAGGGGGTCCACAACTTTTTCCCACTACAGTGCAAGGAAGCCCAAAACGATGCCTTTGGGGACAGTGAGCCTTAATGGCCTCATTGGTGCTACATGCCCCCCCATGGATCCCCAAAGCAGACACATCAGTACAGCAGCGCAAAAAATTTGTTCTGTGGTCCTGCCAAACATCTGCACTTATTGTGCTCAAAAGGGTCAATACCAGTGCATCAACATGGTCAGCACGTGATCTGTTCAAACTTATGGTCATGGCGGTCTGCTAGTCACAGGTCTGCTGCCTCCATCCCGGCGCAACTGCCGGGCGTGCACTGTGGCGCGGGCAGGTGGCATGTCGCCGGCACTGGCGGGTCCGACGGCCCAAACAGCAATACCATCTTTGCTGCACAGGGGTAGTGTTTGCCGGATGCGCGCCCAACGCGCTACTTTTGTATTAACAATCTTGACTGTAACCTCAGTTCTACCCCCCCCTAGAGATCCCCTCAAGCAGACCAGAGTGGACCGCAAACCTTCCCTACAAAGCATGCTGCATAATGCGAAATAGCTGAATTCAACCTCCATGGACGTCACTTCTCGTTTGCCTAACAAACAGCCCTATCCCCACAAGTGTGGGCGTCCATACATTCAGCACAATAATGCTCCTTGCACTCACCACATCTGTCATAGTGGAGTGCTTTAGACAACACAAAGCACACACCTCTGCCTCATCCTCTCCCTCCTCGTGGGAGCTGACCTGCTTCTACCAGTCCAAACATGAGGCAATACATGGCCCATGGTCCATAAGGAGGGTGACGGGCATGCTGCCGAATGCAAAATCGCGCACACTGCAACAAAACCTGCACGGACTGGTGCAACTCATCAGGGCCGTCACTCCAGATGATGAGTCCATCTCCCCAAGGGGCCACACAAATTTGCAGATTAGGAGTCCATATCCCCAACTCACAGGGCCACTCAATTTGTCGATTGTTTGGTGTGGATGTGGAGTGAGGCGTAGGTAGGGAGTCAAAAATGGCCATAGTAGGGGAATGGGCCCGAAAAGATGCCCGGCGCGCGAATGATCCCCCGAAGGTCCACCAAATCACTGTTTTTGGCTGCACCCTTGCGTCTTTCCATCAGCGGTGGGTCGTCACTACAAACACATCAAGGAGTCAGGCGGCAAGTGACCCCCCCCCCCACAACTGTCCTTTCCAGTGGAGGTGTGGCTCAAGAGGCTATCCACACTGCACGTGTCAAAAAAAAAAAAAATCTGTTACATTTATTTCAATCACAAAAATTTTCAGAATTTTTTGAATCCAAGCTGAACAAGTCACCTTTGGTTTTGAAAATTTGGGCCTGGCTGTGGCTGAAATGAATGACCAAAATAACCATAACTCGGTCTAGGCATGTCGAAAACGACCAAAAAAGGGACCATCAGATGTGGATTCACAAAATCTACAATTCTGTTCCGGGAAATTTCGCTAAAATTGCACGCAGCCCCGGGAAATCACGGTTTTTTACCGGTTCGGGCTGTTTTGGGCCTGAGAATTTTCTAAGTGCCAAGGCCTGTACCCCCCACCCCTTCTCCACCCCCTCGCAAGATGCTGGGCCTGGCTGCGGGATTGGGCTGCCAAGCACAGCACAGAGCTCCAAATGCAGGCTCAGGCCACATTTCTGGAGCACTGGCCGACCGATGGCTGTCGTCGATTCAGGGCCAATGGGCGTCGGTTGATATTCAACTGCTGTCAGTTCACTGCGGGGCACCATTCTTTGAGCACCAACTGCTGTCCTCCACCCACAATCCCATCACTGAAAACCCAAGGCTGTCCCCAGTAAAGAAATGTCTTATTGCCAAAGGACAGCCCGCGTCGATGGGGCCCTGGCCGCCCTTAGTCATTGGCTTCCCTGGGAACCCTCCGCTCAGCAGAAATTCAGAGTGCCTGGCGACTGCCCGTCTGGCCCTCTTCATTCCCCGCTGCTGTACTTGTCCGCCAACAGCCATCTGCAGAACGCCTGCGGTCAACGAACAGCACAAAATTAAAACGGAAGGGGTAGGGGGGTGGCAGTTTTGTGGGTGGGAGTGGGGCGCCGTCGCGTCCAATCCCCTGCCAGCGCTGGCAGGAGTCGTTCCTAGACCCTGGAATTCCGTTGACAATTGTCCGCGGGCGGTCGAGATGGGAAGCGGAACAAACAAAGTGGGTGTGCAGGTGCAGCAGAAGCGGGTTTCGGACAGGAGCCAGGCTTTCCCCACCACTTATCCAAACCCATTGATCCAGAAAAGTGGCAGTTGTGCACTTCATGTGCTCTCGCATGCATCGAAGTGACACAACTTGCGGGAAACTGGGAGAAGAGGGAGTGGTGTGCCGGTGGCACGCACTGCGTTGTGTTTTGTGGAGGCGTGCCTCCAGGCCATAGGCGGTCGAAGCTTCGGCGGCGCAGCGTGTGTCGGCATGCGTTGGCGCGTGCTGCCGCAGCGCTTGCAGCCCCTGACCCGACGTGGGCCTTTCGGTCAGCCCACGGACTTCTCTCGTTTGCCTTCCGTCACGTGATTTCGGATCCAGGCCTACGGTCTCCTCGTCAATGGCCCGAGCGCCTGGATTAGGGGGGGGGGGGGGCGGAGGTTCTCACGAGCCCCTACCCGCGCGTCATGCCAACCCCCTCATTGGCGCCCCAGTCCGAAGAGGGTCAGAGGCGTTGGCATGGCCATCGTGCACGCCCCCACTCGGCCTTCCAGCCGCCACCCTCCGATGCCTCACTCCCGCTGCCAGTCCCCCCACTGTCCCTGCGGAGGTGCCTCTGTCTCGGAGCCCTGCTGCCCCTCAGAACCCCAGTGCCCTGGCCACGCCTGCCAGTCGCCGGGCGCCTGGGGTGCATTCCAAGCGCCATTGTCCGGCGGTGCATTCCAAGCGCCATTGTCCGGCGGTGCAGCCCAAACGCCATCGTCCGTCCAGTAGCGACCCTCCGGCCCCGCGCTCCAGCCCCCAGACGCCCATTCCGGAGTCCAGTTGTCTCCCCCGGGGCGCGCACTCCAGACGCCAGCCGCTGCCGGCGGTGCACTCGCGGCTGTTTGCGCATCCCAAGCACCCGCCGCAGATGGCGAATCCACCGCCGGCGGTGCATTCACGGATTGTCCACCCGGGGCCAGTGGTCCGGTCCCGCTGCTGCGCCTGGCTGCCCCGCACCGGTCGCACCACTCGCGACCCAGCAAATTCCTGTAGCCGCAGTGCGGACACCGCCACTTCCCGGGCACCTTCACCTTTTCGCCAGAGCCCTTCCGGGACGATCCGCACGCGAAGCAAAAACGGCGGCCTGCGAAGTTGACGCGGTTGCATTCTTTGCACCGCCAGTCCCCCTCGCTGGCCTCGTAGTCCTTGCTCAGGAGCGCGCCGGCCTTCTTGGTGCCGCACCGTTGGCAACTCGTTCGCCTGCCATAGTTGATGTGGTCGCATTCCGGACACCGCCAGTCACCAATGCGGACCTCGGCGAGCACCTGCAGAGGGATGCCAGGCGCTGGAGAGGGTGTTGGAGCAGTTTGAGGTGTACAACGCTGTAGAGAATTGCCGAAGGGTTGTGGGTGGTTGCAGAAAGGGGACAGACATATGTACACGCGCACACAGGTCGGGTATATGTATACACTTGCGCGTGTACGTGTAAACGCATGTGTACAACATACGCAGGTACAGAGGCTACGTCTCTGTGAGGAATCCCCTATGCAGCCCTCCAGCCAACTATGCCACTGTGCCAATACAGTGTGTGCAGTTCGTAGACACTTCATGCAGTTCGCAGGCACCGTGCACACACAAGTTCACCCCTGTACATTCCGTAGATACCGTGAAGCACGACATGCACATTTTGCAGACACTGTGCACACGTTGTAGACGTGAAGAGACAATATTGAGGAGGAGGGAGAGCGGCGCACCCCCTCCTCCCCAAAGGGTCGCGTAATTCCGTTTTCCTGTGTGCAGTCTGTAGACACTGTACACAAATTGCAGACCTTTTGCACAATTTGCAGGTTTTTCAGTGTCTGATCCATCTTTTTGGGACTATGGGGTTTGTGGGCCTTCGACAATTTTGGCATGTTTGGATGGAGGGTTGCATTGGGGACCCCCTATTTCGACGACTGCTGTACGCCCATACATGTATACGCGAAAACGTATGTGCAATGCATATGCGGGTATGTACGAGGAGTTGTCGAGGGTGGTTGAGGGTACCCTAACCCCAACAAAATGTAGTACCCTAGGGTACTAATTTCGGCAGAATGCTCAATAAGGCCGCAGGGGTACTGATTTTTGGGGGGGTACAACTGAAAAGTGTACCCTCAGCTTGTTCGTGTTCCGTTTGCTTGCGAGGCCCAAGGGGGTACTAATTTGTTGTTCAATTCATTGGCAGACTGCTTAATAGGGGGGTACTGAATTTGGGGGGCAGTAAATTTGGGGGGGGGGTATTGGACGAGATGTAAAAGGGTTGAATAGGGCTGTAGAGCGTTGTGAGGATTGAGAGTGGCGATAGAACACTAGACAAACTCAAGACCATCATGAAGTCAGAGGTCAGCACCTTGTGCAAACGTTGGCCGTCATCCGAAATGCCTGTGAGCGCACATCGGTAGCCAGAGAGCGGCCCAATGCAAGCCTCCACAACCTCCACAACCCTCCACAGCCCCAAAACAGCACCCTCACTCTCCACAGCCCGCCATACCCTCCGTACACCCACACCCCTCCACGACTGTCCCCACTCCCCTACCCTGGCGATCTCAGTCTGACCCCATCCCTTCCTCCACGGAGAGATCAGGGGGAGCCTATTGCTCACTGACCTGGGGTGTGTGTGTTGTTTGGGGCCCTGGCAAGGCCCGGCCGACCCACCCACCCACTCACCCACCCACCAACATCAGAAAACTGTTCCCCGAGGAAACGCAATACCCATGAAAGGGGTATGAAATTTGAGGTTGATTTTGCGTACACAAACCGTTTTTTTGGGGGGGGCCTCTGGACCCCCCCCCCGCTTGCCCGGGGCGTGCCCGGGGCGTTGGGTGTCCGCCACACCAAGCCATAGGGGTTGTGCGGGAAGCAAGGTGGAACACGGGCACTTCGGTCATTTCAAGTGTTATTCCAGAGGAACGTGGACAGTCGGGGCTCTGAGGGCTACCTCACTGTGGCCATGCCTCGGTGCGGAGCAGCGCTCGCACCACTCACGGGAGGAGTAATTGTAGGTGTTGCACTCCGTGCACCGCCAGTCTCCTGGCCGTACATTGTCCGGCACCTCCATCCACCACTGCTGGTTCTCGTTCTGCTTGACCGCGCGGCACTGTCTACAGTACCTAGTTCGGTCGTCGGGGTTGTGGGTGCCACACTTCCAGCAAATCCATCCTGCAGCATCGGGGTCCTTATAACCCCTGTGCAATTGTGAAGCCATTGCCCAGGTAGTGTATTGCGAGGGGCGCCGGCTTTTGAGCACCCACCATGCAGCATGGGTCACGGCAGCCAGAACTACAGCGATGAGCATCCATAGATCGGTTGCCTGTGCGAGACGTGAGGGGATGCTGTGCCGGCGCATTTGCCTGACCATGACTCGTAGTGTGGACCATGCGACCAGAGTTGAGGGCGTTGGGCAGAGACATTGGTTCGTGCAACCAGAGACAAGCACAGGGTGAGCAATCCACGGAACGGCACGTCCGCATCCATGCATCGTGTCCTCCACAGAGCTGCAGAACTGGTTGAGTCTGGCATGAGGTCAGAATCATACTTGTTCTCTGGAACATGATATCATAGCCTAGACGTCAGCGGGGAAGAGGGGGGGGGGGTGCTACAGAGGCTGAATGAGTATGCCGGTTGGTACTTCCAGGTGTACGTATGTCTTATGTGTGCCTTTCAGGAGGGAATCCTCCACTTGTGGAAAGGTGGGTTGGTTGTCCACCTGTTGCCTTTGGGGGTGAAGAGGACGGGAGGGTGCGAGAGGTGGGGAGCCCGCTCAGCTACCCCTAATAACCGGGGAAAAGTACTTTTAATAGGTGTGAGTGGGACAGCCACTCATAAAAGCTGCTTCTGCTCCGTCCCTCCCATGCCGGCGCCGGCACGCTCCGCAAGCCTCAAGTTAATCAGGGAAGGGGTGGGGGATTTTTGATTGAACCTCAATCGACTGGGTCTTGCCAACCTCAGCAACATGCAACAGGGTGCTGAGCAACAAAATGCAATTTATCAAAAATTTGTTGCATAACATGGCGTCTGTCTGCACTCCAGACACTGTGGCTGTGCTCCAGTGCCACATGTTCTTGAGTTTGCACTGCGCACTATTAAATGCTCTTGGTCTTGGGCGAGATTCAGAAGCTGCCGCCCCTCACTGCAGTACCCCCGCCCCCCCTTGAGCAGGCACCACCAAAGGCACAGAAAACGACGGTTTCACCAGGTAGCAGTGCTTACGCAAGGGGGGGGGGGGGGTTGAATAGGCAAAATAGAACATGGTTCTAAAAACGACAATTCCACTGGGTAGTGGTGCTTGCGTAATGGGGGCCATGAAGCAACGGATACTCAGCTACTGAACGCCCCCGTGACACAGGCGACCGGTCACAGCTCTCAAATGTTCTGCTGCGCTGCAGCACCGTTCATGTTCATATCTTTGTTCTTTAACATAGCAAACTCAGCTTAAACAGATGTACTGCATCACCTCAGTGGCACAACACCGAGGCGGGACTTGGGACAAGACACGGACCACTGACCGAAGCACTACTTAGCTATCGGCATGCATTCCCCTGTGCTGTTTACACCCTACACTCGAGTCGTCGGAACTACAGTCACTACTGTCCCAGTCGCTTTCATCCTCGTCACCATCCTCTTGCGCAAAGGGGGGGGCGGGGTAGCTCTGTTGCCTGCATGTAAGAGTCCAGATAGGGCGTCTCTTCTTTCCGGAGGGCCTTAAGAGGGGGGGGGGGGTGAGAGAAGCAACACTGGCTGAGATCAAGGAACTTTACAAGATGGTATGTGAAATCTGCTTCTTCCATCCTACAGACGGGGCAGGATTTGGTGCCTCAATTGACAAAATTTCGCGCGCGGACCGCCAGGTTTGACCACAAATGAAATACTTTGATCATTGCGGCACCCAAAGATCACAGAATGATCCCCAGTCATTAGAATCGTAGGCTGGCTTTGGGCTGACGAAAAACTAATCACAAACTTTTCCAAGGGCACTGCCCACAAGGATGGCTAACTCACAAATAAAATAATAGGATTCCAAGTTTTCCACAAAGCAAGCTGGCTTGTAGCATTGTCTTTTACGGCTCCTCATACATTTATCCCTGTTGCAACAGTCACAATGTAACATGTGTCCACCTCCAACCAGCCCTCAAAATTGTGTCACTTCTAGCAGTCCAACCCATTCCAATCCCTGTATACTTCTCCAATCTCTATCGGTCATTGAACGGAAGGACGAAGACCTGAAGGCCACCTGGAGTTGAAGGCTTTGGCGAGGACGCTGTGCCAAGGGCACGTACTGGACCCACCAGCACCACCTGGGAGTCGGCCCTTAGGATGTGATCCACATGTGGTTGAGGTACAATCTCAACGGCAGAGCGAGGCAAGCGTGCAGGCTTTGTGGTATGAGATTCCCTCAGGGCATGGGTGGCCCTGAGAGAGGCCCATGCCGCATGGGGAACACCCAGGGCCAGCAGCAACAGCCCGAAGGCTGTCCCTGCAATGCAAAATGCTGCAGTCTTCAGCACAGATTGTGCTGGCTGTTGCCGTGCTACAAACAGTGGATCCATTGGAAGGTATGGATCCCTGTGCAAAAGTCCTGAAAATGAGATGAATGGAGAGCAATGAAGATTAAGTGCACTGGTTGGCACTTCTGGGTGTGCACACTGGTTTGAGTTGCATTTCCCACATCAGTGGTGGTGAGCACCCTCCAATCTTCGCTATGAATGGCAAATATGAAGCATGCTGGCGCCAGCATGGGAGGGATGCCAAGGGGCAGAAGCAGCGCGAGCAGGGTCCCATTGTTACCACCCAAATATTTTTCCCCGGTGGCTTAAAACAAGCAATGTGCACAATTTTCTGCTGTAAAATGTAACACAGGGCCAGGGGCTTCTGGACCACCAAAACTTACCCCATCAGTTGAGCACAGTATTTTCAGGCACTTTGCCTTTTTGAGGAGAAACAGGGGTGGCTTCGTACTGTGGTCCATGGGCAGAGCTGCCCGGTGTGTGGGCGGGGCCTTACCCACAGCAGCTTGGGGACCAAATCGCCCAGGGGCTGAGTGCGCTCTTCTGTATTTTTTACTGCTTGTGTGTGTTGGGCCTTAAAAGGTCAGGTGTGGGCCTACTGGTTCTGCTGTGTGTGTCGGGGGGCTGCAAATGGTCATGCATGCCGCCAGGCATTGGCTCCAGTCGCCCCTGCCACACGACTAACCAACCCTAACCATGTGGTGGTGGTGGTAGGGGGATGCCATCCAAGTTAAGTGTGTTTTGGGGTAGGGCTACTGGCTAAGGGCCTCTGTTGTCGAAGAAGTTTCCCCGTCCTGCTATGCCACTCACCCTGTTGGTTCATCTCCGAGATCCCAGCCTAGCGCAGCTTCCTAGACATTCTGAGGCTTGGGAACTGGCATACAATGGTGGCGGGTGCAGTGAACCTGCCCTGATTCTGCCCAGCTGCATCACCTTGTCAAGATCTGCTCACTGTTGGCTCCTGGGCCAGTGCTCCTCGTTGAACCACGTGTTGGAAAGGTGTCTCTGGTTGTTCCACAAGGGCCCTGCTGTGGGGCTTACCCCCCCATCACCACCTTGAGGAATGCACGGCTGCGATGGTATTTCCACACCTCGATGTGTGTCTGTGGCCCTCCAGGGGAAACACAGGGACATGTGACACCAAGCAACACATGCAAACATGAGGGCATATGCTCTACAAAATGACCAGGAAATTGTTTGTTGGGATGTGTGTTCAGGTCTACTGAGGGACAGGCACTGTGTGCCACTTTTTCTGGTGCAAATACTTGGCTTTGAAAAGCTGCACATGCTCAACAGGGCCACTCTCTAGCCACAGGCTTGGCTGGTGGCAGGTTTGGCTGCACTCTTGGCTGAGGATTTGGCACGAGGTTTGGCAGCTATGGGAGCAGGTTTGGCAGCAGCTTTGGCAGGGGGCAGGCCCTGTGGCAAGCAATCTGGCTCAGGAACATCACGTGAAGCACAACATTTGCCACCCCCATACTCCCCGTCACCACAGTACCAGAGCGCTCATATGTGATGGACCTGTAGTCAGCATCACGCTCTGAGGGGCCAGAATCATGGCAAGCACACGGGGAGTCGAAAGAGCGTCCCAAAACTGGAGGGTCTTCGGGAAAAGGGCTCAATTGACAGGAGCATTAATCGGTTATTATGAACTCTTGTGCCTAAGGAGTGGAAACTTTTTTGAGCATTGAAAACGGTTGTTTTTTTTTCACCACATACATGGCAAATGATGATTTTTCCAAACCCCTCGACACACCGATTCTGAAAACCCCATTTACATTTTTTTTGCACGATTTTGGGTCCAGGTCACCTCTGGGGCAAGGGTCAGTCTCGGTAGGATTTGGGCCACAATGGGTCAGGTTTGCTTCTCCGCAATCAGCTCCAACCGCGCCTGCCACCACAGTCTTCATTGCTCTCAGTTCGGTAGGATTTGGGGGGGGCAGGGTCAATTGAGCCCTTTTTGGGCCATGAAGCAACAGATACTGGGCTCGCATATACCCCCGTGTCACAAGCATATGGTCATCGCTACAACTCTCTCAGTGCATTGTGTTGCCTTGCTGCATTGCACTGCAGCACAAACCAGACCAGTGCCGAATGCTGCCTTGAGTTCCCCACACAAGGCGGCTACCAAATGTATCTTGGATTGTCTGGGTCAGCTCTTCCCCCTCCCATTTTTTGCAGCGGTGGGGGGTCTAGCCAGAGGGCTATATTGACCCCCCCCCCCCTTGGGAGTTGAAAACCTGCCCACCCATGTTGATGTGGTTGGTGGTTTTCAGTTGAGTCATGAGAAAGGTAACTTACTATTGGGTGCTATGCAAAAAAGCCCCCTAGTGCATAGTGTGTGTGGTGCAAGTATTGCCCATGGCGGCCGGAGGACAAAAATTGATGTGCATGTGGGATGCACAATGAAAGCTATTGTAGGCATGGCTTTCAACAACCTCTTGTGTCCTCTCTTTTAGCATCTTCCAATGGTTACCACTAGCAATGACAAGTTGCATTTTACACGCAACATCATGGATGGTATGGCAGTCCCCAAGCACTTCGAGCAGGGTTTTGCTTAGCCACCCTAGGGGGGGGGGGGGGTTAATTCAGGGACCCACCCACCCAGAATTTTGGCATACCCACAGACCGACAAATGTCCCACCCCCCCCCCCCCCCCCGGGGGGGGGGGGTCTGACACCCACCCACCCACCCACCCACCCACATACCCAACTGAGACACGCAATACAGAAGACCAAGTCTTTCACAGAGGTGGCTCGATAGACCCAAGGGCCCCCACAAAGTCCCACCCCACCCTGGGGGGGGGGGGGTTTTGGCATGACGCCATGGTGTGATGATCTCGTCTGCAGCTGGCGGCGCCTACTGGCCGATCGCCATTCGCTGCCCTTCCCTTGGACCCTTTCCCTCCATAGGCGGTGGTGCCCATCAGCTTCTCACCACCCTTTGACCTTCCTCTTCCTCCTTGCCCTAACCTTCCCTCTCCCCTCCCCTTTCCCTTCCCTTGGCCTTTTCCTCCGTAGGCCGCGGTGCCCATCGGCCTCACCACACTCCTTCCCTTCCCTTTCCCTTGGTCGGTTGTGCCAACGGAGCCCCCGGACTTGCCCTGTTTCACTTCTCTGCGTCGAGTCCACGCAGAGGAAGGCAAATGCCTTCGCCGTTGGCCAGGTGCGTCCAAGCGGCCATCCCAAGCCGGCGGTGAGGTACCTCTCCCCAACGGCGGCTGGTGGGCCCTGGGATGGCCACTTGCGGGGTCGTTTCCCCGACGGGGGCACATAACAACCTTTCTCCTCCAAGTTCCCGCGCTCAGTCCATCCTTTGGCGAGCGCAACACAAACCCCCTACCCTCTCCTTCATGCCTTTGCTGCGCGGACGGGGGTTGTGGGGGATGCGTGGGTGCACGGGGGAGTAGGATGTAGCGGGTGACGTGGGGTGGGCCTCTTACCGTCGCTGGCTGCCCACTTCGTTGCGCGACTCCCCGGACCACCTCAACATAGGAGCGAGTTGTTGTTGGGTTGACGGTGGTGTCCCGTGTTGGGTGGAGGTGCGTAGGGCCCCTTGCTGGCCCCCTTCTCCCGGCTTGGTCCGGGCGCTTGACGACGTGGTGCGTCCCTTTTCTGGTTGAGTCGCTACGCGAGGGAAGGAGTCTCTCCCCTGCTCGCTTCTCAGTGCCAGCACGCTGGGACTTACTGCCGTGGTCACTCCCTTGAGAGCGCGGCCCCCGGTGGGCTTGCGTTGCCACATCGGGCATCTCGCTGAGGCCCCATTGGACCCCCCGAGAAGAACTCGGTGCACGTGTAGAGTTCATTGTTTTGTTTTGGTCGGTGTTGGTCACCACCCTGGGGGGGGGGGGTGGTTGGACACCCACCCACCCTGAAATTCTGCCAGACCCACCCACCCACCCCCCCCCTAGGGTAGGGTAGGACGGACACTAAGCAAAACCCTAACTTCGAGGCAGCTAAGACCAAGCCAAAGCTGGCATCCAAGCCCAAAGGCAAGCACCCAA
The DNA here is from genome assembly GCA_964036045.1 of Eutreptiella sp. 'Long Island Sound 2002'. Lineage (NCBI taxonomy): Eukaryota > Euglenozoa > Euglenophyceae > Eutreptiales > Eutreptiaceae > Eutreptiella > Eutreptiella sp. 'Long Island Sound 2002'. The sequence goes on along the minus strand of OZ038391.1, from coordinate 38,647,820 downwards.
GCCCAGCCCCGGAGCGCATCGTAGAAAGGAATCTAGGATGGTGTATCACGAGAGAATGAGGGTCTTGGTGGAAAAAGGACCCCAAGCACATGGCGACCCCCCGAGAAATACCCATCCTTTTATTTCCCTAGGCGCGGGGGATTTGGCATGTCGCCATAGTGCATTGTTCTCGTTGGCGGCTAGCGGTGCCTATTGGCCGATCGCCATTCACTGCCCTTCCCTTGGACCCTTTCCCTCCATAGGCAGTGGTGTCCATTAGCATCTCACCACCCTATGTCCTTCCTCTTCCTCCTTGCCCTATCTTTCCCTCTCTACTTCCCTTTCCTTTCCCTTGGTCGGTTGTGCCAACACAGCCCCCGGACTTTCCTTGTTTCACTGCTCTGTGTCGGGTCCACACAGAGGAGGGCAACAGCCCTCGCCGTTGGCCAAGTGTGTCCAAGCGGTCATCCCAAACCATTGGTGAGGGACCCCTCCCCAATGGCATGGGGGGGGGGGGGATACCATCACTTTGAGTTTTCCAATTTGAATTTTAGTGGGAACATTAGTGTGCCAAGGTACGCCTAGCGTGCTGGGCATCTTGTTAGGCCAAAATGCCTAGGACCATCATGCGCATTTTGCTTGACCCACTCACTTGAATGAAAAAGGGTAATAATATTCGGTGCATGGTGATTGTGAGACGTTGTACTGGCCAACAGTAGTGGCTTCTTTTCTTGTACTTCCGCCCACATCTATTTGCGTGTAATATGTGGTTTGGTGGACAAGATCTCCAAATTTTCCTGACTAGATGGTTGGTGAAGGAACCCATAAATCCTCCTTCTTGTGTTCACCTTGTCCTACTAGTGGAGCAAACTACAGCTTGTCTGGCTTGGCTACCAGCTGGACCACGGGTGCTTGGTCTGGCCTGATGGCTCAATCTCCGCGCACGCGCCTCCATAGGTGCTCCCCCCATAACTCGTCCAACAATATGCACACACTGCAAGGCACCTTCACAAAGCATCAATTCCTTAAGGCATAGCCTGCCTTGGCTAGGGCTTCAATTTCTGATGGCAGGCAATGGCTGTTAGTGTCAGATTTGAGAATTGTAGTTTGACACATATCTCCTTGCCATTTGACAGCCTGCTGGGCAATTCAATGGAACACTAATAGCTGGGGTGCTTCATGGAGGAGAAAGATGCGGTTGTGGCACTGATTGCAAGGTGTAAGGTAGGCTAGCTCAACATGCACCACACATGCCCAACAGCCCTATGGCTCATTGCTGGGCCGCAGGCACATTCCCAACCTTAGAGGGTGCTGAAATAGCACTGCGTGCATTGCGTGGGCGGCACCCTGTTGGTCAACAAATATAGCACAAATGTTCGTCTTGTTTTGCCTGGAAATGCACAAACTCCAGTGCTCTAAGGGCATGATGGAAAGAGCGTGTCCAACTTCGTCTTCCTCCATTGTTACAACCGTTGTTGTCACAGCCACAACCTTATACTCAGCACACGCTCACCCAAAATTCTATTGCCTTCGGCAAGTCCACCTTGCAGAGAATCTACCCCAAGCAACACACACCAAAAATAAGGTGAAAACTACATAAATACGGCCTGAAACATGCTTGACATACCTTGGATGATCATTTTAGGTGATCACAATATCAAGAAAACAAGTTTCGAAAACTTCCATTTTTGAGCTGCCCAGGGTGAAAAACTGCATGAGCAGGTTGTGTACCAATCCCTTGGGAGCCCCCCCCCCTCCCCCGGACCTAATACCCAAATAGGGTGAAAAACATGTACATACGGCCTAAAACATGCTTCACATACCTTGGATGGTCATTTTAGGTGGTCACAATATCAAAAAAACAAGTTTCGAAAACTTCCATTTTTGAGCTGTCCGGGTTGAAAAACTGCATAAGCAGATTGTGTACCAATCCCTTGGGAGACCCCCCCCCCGCCCCGGACCTAATACCCAAATAGGGTGAGAAACACGTTAATACGGCCTAAAACATGCTTTACATACCTTGGATGGTCATTTTGGGTGGTCACAATATCAAAAAAACAAGTTTCGAAAACTTCCATTTTTGAGCTGTCCGGGGTGAAAAACTGCATGAGCAGGTTGTGTACCAATCCCTTGGGAGACCCCCCCCCCCGGACCTAATACCCAAATAGGGTGAGAAACACGTAAATACGGCCTAAAACATGCTTTACATACCTTGGATGGTCATTTTGGGTGGTCACAATATCAAAAAAACAAGTTTCAAAAACTTCGATGTTTGAGCTGCCCAACGTGAAAAACTGCATAAGCAGGTTGTGTACTGGCCCATTCACTAGGCCATTATTGGTGGAAACAGCCATTTCGCGTCTTTGGCAAGGCATTTCACCAGCCCTGGGCAAGGCTACAGAGTGCAAAAAACGTTCTTCCATATCCTAGGAGGCATATACTGTCACAACATCCCCACTCGCACCCCTTGGAGTGGGTACCACGGGGTCACCGAGGTTGCCAAAATCGCCAACATAGCAAAAATGGCCAAAAAATGCATAAACTGCATAAGCGCTCGTCCCACTCCGCCCCATACAAACCCTATGGAGTCGGGACCCGGAAACACTTTTTCGGCTCAAAATCGAAAAAAACCAAAAGATTCATGATTTTCGACCCAAAAAAAGGGGGGGTCATTTTTTGACCCCCCCCCACCCCCCCCCCCCCCTCCTTGAAAACCTCAAAAAAGTGGGTTTCAAGTGGGGGGGGTCTAGGGGGGTCCGGACCAAAAACTCATTGGGGGATGCGTTTATTGGACAAAATAATGATTTTACAAGGGGTTAAACTAACAATTCAACCCCTTGGGGTAGGGTACGCGAATAGGCCCAAAAAGGCCAAAATGGGGGGGTATGTGGCGTTTTCCCCATATATACGCCTGCCTGGCTTTGATCTAACAACCTCTGCGAGGTGATTCTATTGCCTTCGGCAGTGCACCTCGAAGAGAGGTTGACAGTCAGCCCATCAGTCCCTGAGCCAGCAAGCAGGCAGTCAGACAGATACACACAGTTTGGGTTTTTTGTCAGTGGCAGATGCGGCCCCAAGCAGCAGGGAGGCACTTGGCCACAATTTCAGCGGTGACCGAGCGGTAATGCATCTGTCCGGCATCTTTGCGGTCGGCGGCTCGAACCCCAGGCATGCCACTTTAGCGCCGCCGGCGGCGGCGCTAAAAATTTTGGCAGAGCAGGACTCGAACCGACGCCTGCATATTTGCCATTATTACCATACCATATTACCATTGGACCGCTGACCGTGTTACCAGAATCAAGCGTCCCCACTGCTTGTAGCCTATTAAGCAAAAACGTTTGACCCCCCCCCCCCCACCCCCACCCCCACCCCCCCCTCAAAAAAGTGATATCCAGTTTTAGGGGGTAGAGGCCTCAAAATCAAAAAATCCATTGGGGGATGCTCTTATTGGGCAAAATAATGATTTTACAAGGGGTTGGACATCCAATATCATGCCTTGGGGTATGCTACGCGAATGACCCCAAAAAAGGGGGGTATATGACGCCCGCGCCTGCGCTTGATCTAACAACCTCTCTTCGAGGTGATTTTCGAAGCAGGAGATGGGAGAGGTAGTGAATGCACAAAGCAATGCCAAACAATGCACTTCACAACTATGCAGGTCAGTGAGTCAGTGAACATATGAATCGTTATTGCAGGCAGGGTTCTTGTCCGAAGTCCGCTGTGTTCCCATCAACAAATCCTCGGTACCACTGTACCCACCCCTCACCCCAGCAGTTGAGACTTCCCAAGAGCTCTCGACGATTTTCCACGGAACAGAATAAATCTGCTTCACAGCCAACTATGACACCCAGCCCAACAACTAGCTCCCACCTTCTGCACGAAAAAAACACCTGCGATAAAGGACTGAAGTTGAAGTTGCGGAAACCGCACCTCCGGCAGTCTGAACAAGCCGGTGCGGAAGGGGGGGGGAGGCTGAATGGAGAAGTGTGCCAGCCCAAAAGCCATCAAACACTGAGGGTAGGATGCATCCACCTGCTGCTTATGCAACAAACATCGCACTTTGTGTGGTTTGGAGAGCCCGCAATTTGCGCTCAAGGGGAGGGGTACCCAAACACACCCAGACTGCCCAAAAGTTAATACACAGGGGGGGGGGACTCCCGTAGCTCAGTAGTCATAGGTCCCGACCAAATTCCGGCCAGTCCCACTGAGTGACATGCGGCGCACCCGTTGCTCGTAAAATAGCATCTAATCAACGAGAATTAGCCCAAATCAACTGCCAGCCACACACAGATGAAGCTCCAATAAAAAAAAAAAGGCGGCACTAATGCCCCCCAGTCCTACAATTACTGCTTCCAATCCCCTGCTCTTGTCGCCAGCCAGACAGCCATTCTGGTCACATTTGAGCTGTCCAACACCACAGACGGAATTCAACCGCAGGAAACGAAATGCACTGAGCTTTGCGCTATGGCTCCTAAGGACCCCATAAGCGCCATGTGTGCCCGTCAGTGCGATCACGTGCTGCATCAGTGATTCCCCCCAATGGGGGACATTCACACTCCGAGCACAGCTTATTGGAGTCAGTGTCGATGGGCTGTTAGCCATCCAAGTCCAGGGACTCGTCCGAGGTAGCGGTCCCCTCATCCCGTCAGAACTAGCCTCGTCCCCAACAGAAGGGGTTTGCTTTAAATTCTCAGAAAAGTGCACGGGGTGGGGGCTGAGGCGTGGTTTTGGGCCAACTACGGGAGGGCTGTCGCTGTGCCGAATATTGCCCGGAGGTGGGGGGGCTCCGCAAGTACCCAATGTATGCAAACCGCCGGCACCACAGCCCACCGCCATAGCAACCGCATCCAATCCCCCCCCCCCTTATCAGTCACCGACCATGCCACAGCCAATGTTCCCGTCAAGGAACCGTCATTGACCATGAGGAACCGTCAACGACTGGGAGCAACCCCATCAGGAACGTCCACTAGTGTGGTCCTGACCCTTTAGCTACGGCCGTGCCTGCCTTCCACAACCTTTATTGCCATCAGCTCAAATTCTGGTAGTGCATGCCATCTGTCCTTTGCCAGGCTGTTGTGCAGTTTCACTTGTGGACGATTTGCTGCTCCCTTCCCTTGCCTTAGGTGGGGTTGCCTGCCCTGGGGCATGGCGTGCGTTCTCTGCCTTGCGCTCGGTGGTCTGGGGTTATCCTTGGGGCACTTGCTCGTGGCTAGCCCCTCTTGTCTATGCTGTTCCCTTTGCCTTGCCCTGAGGGGGGGGGGGATTCTGGGCAAAAGGACCCCCTTCCTCTGGTCTCCAGCAGGGAGTCTGTGCGCCTGAAATGCATCACTGCTCGGATCAAAGCATCCGACGTGACGGACGGTGATGCCCTTTTTAAAATCACCTTCGTAGCCCTGTCCCATGGTGTGGCGCGCAAAACAATGGACATCCAACAGACACCAGAACCACAATCCACGCAACACCGCCATCTCAGGCTTTGAAAAACTTCCCCACTGACTTACCCCTTGAACAGGAGGAGGGGGGCGTCCGTAGGAAGGGGACCTCCTTCCTGCTTCGGGACACGGCTGTTCCGAAGAAACCCCGGGTTTGGGGCTTGGGCGAAGGGGGACTTCCAATGGGGTGGGGAAGATGTATAAACAGCAAATTCAGTCGAAATGGAAATGATCGGTGAGTTGCGCGGATTGTTTGGACTTACTTTGGTTTTGGAAGGTGGGAACCACCTGTTTTCATGGTCTGGTTGCAGCCCCCAAAAAATCCCTGCCAGTTCACATAGTTCCCCATTGGCGAAGGTTCGGTCCAGGGTCCCAGGCTGAGGGTGAGGGGGTCCGGGGTTACGTCTCAGTGTTGCTCATCTGTTGCCTGTGTAGATACTCATCACTGTGCCAACATGTCCAGGCCTCGGCAGCATTGCAGCACATCCACCGGGAGGCAGCGCGTTCAGAAGCGTGCATGAGCCAATGGGGGGGCGCTTCTGCTGCCGCTGAGGGACCCGCCAAACCCCCAAAAATTGGCACCCCCCACTTGGCAGATCTCCTTTGCACTTTGGGCTCAGCTCAACACACAAAAACCACCATGGGGCACCACAGAGACATAGTCACCTGTAAATCCATGACACCGAAGGCATCGAAGAACATTTTCCAGAAAGTCACAAAGTAGTTGTAGTGGAGTTAGGGTTGAGTTGCACAGTCCAAGGGGGTGGGGCCCACCGCCCCTTGGTGTCCCCCCCCCCCCCGCAACCAAAGGGTTGGCATTGTCGTGCCAGGAGTCACTGGTCCTTCCTCTTCGGCAGTTTTTTGAGTGGTGAAAGAGGCATCGTGACTGCAGATCATCGATTCCAGTTGGTGTCAGACGTGCTGCTGTCATCCGTCCGTTTCCCTTCCCCGTTCTGGCCCCCGCCCAGCCCACGTCCTTGGTGGTCCCTCCGTTGTCCTTGTCCTGTCCGCTCCGGAGCAGGTTTTCTGTAGTTTTGACAGGGGGACGAGGGATGGTCCTGATGTCGACCTTCGGGACATCAACAAAGTCCTGATGGTGTTTGTGACAGCTACCCTGCGGTTGTTCGTGCTGCTCGTCTTCATTCAGAGTACCAACGCAGCAACCCAAGCCATTGCGTGTCTCCGACCAAGTTCAAAGCGTATGCCAGTGTTTGGGGGCGAGAGGGCCCTGGAACAGCCAGTGGCAATCCTGGCGCGAATGACGTCGCACTCAAGCCCTCTCAGGCCTCACAGGCGGCGTGCGGATGCATGGCCACGCCCGGGCAGAGGTTCGTCCAGGTGCCAACACGGCGGCCTTGATGTGTACCCACTGGGCAGGCGTAGCCGGTGTCGCAGGTGCAGCTCACGGCCTCCAGTGCTCGCCGCACCGTACGCACGACGCCCCGGGGGTGCCTTTGCAATCGATATGACGCCAAAGCCGACAGCTCCACCCAGTGCCCAACCGAGGGTCTGCCGGAACGGGTGCTGTGCAGCAGGCGGGCGCGACAGACACACTGTAGCTCGGCATAACAATGCCCACGCGGGCAGCGCTAGTGCAAGTCCCCCCGGTTTAGCCCGGTTTACTCCAGCCATCGGGCACGGCCCGGATGCTCTGCCGGATCTCGAGGTTGCACTTGCGGCCGTTCTTTACGAGCGGGGCCGACTCACTGTCCTGGACCGCTCTCTCCGCCGTAGCCCGGTCCTTGAACTCCACAAAGCCAAACCCTCGGAATGTGCCGTTTGGCAGCGTGGACCACCGGATGCGCTTCACGGCGTCCGGCCCCAGATCCGCGAAATGCGTGTAGATGTCCTCGTCGGTCATGTCCCAGTGGGCATTGCCAACAAAGACTTCGCACGCCGGGTCCTCCGAACACGACTTCCTGCGCTCTCGGTCCGGAGTAGCCAGCTCAATCACCACTCGCCGCTGGCCGACCTGCAGCCCGTCCTTGAACTCTGTGACCGCCCGCAGCGCAAGCTCTTGGGTGGCGAACCTCACAAACCCAAGACCCAGCACAGGCCCGTCCCTAGTTCTGCGGTGCCACATGATCCTTGTGATGGCCTTCGGCCCTAAATCTGCGAAATGCTCCCGCACGTGCTCATCAGTGATGATCCTGTCGCAATTCCGCAGAATTACCTCTGCCTTGTTGGTTGGAGGTTCTGTGGCAGTGGTCTCCTCCCTCTTCCGTTTCTTCTTTTCAGGGCTGCCATCCTCCCCGGCACCGGCCTGCGGCTCCACTTCCTTCCGCTTTTTCTTCTTCTCCTTTGAACTCGTTTCTGGCGCTGCCATCTCCTCCTTCGCCTTCTTGTTTGTCTTCGTCTCCTCCTTCGCCTTCTTCTCGGCGTCCGGCCCCAGATCCTTGTCCCTATGAGCCTTACCGACAACGACTTCGCCAGCTGGGTCCTCCGAACACGCCTTCCCGCGCTCTCGAACCGGAGTATTCAACTCAATCACCACTTGCCGTTTGCCGACCTGCAGCCCGCGCTTGAACTCTGTGGCCGCCCGCAGCGCAAGCTCTTTGGTGGCGAACCTCACAAACCCAAGGCCTAGCACAGGCCCGCCCTCTGTTTTGCGGTGCCACATGATCTTTGTGATGGCCTTCGGCCCTAAATCTGCGAAATGCTCCCGCACGTGCTCATCAGTGATGCTCCTGTCGCAATTCCGGAGAACTACCTCTGCCTTGGGGATCGTAGGATTTGCGGCGGTTGGGCGCGCGCGTGGCGCTTTCACAGGATCTGCAGCAGTAGTCTCCTCCCTCTTCCGTTCCTTGAGGGTGCCATCCTCCCCGGCACCGGCCTGCGGCTCCACCTCCTTCCGCTTTTTCTTCTTCTCCTTTGAACTCGTTTCTGGCGCTGCCATCTCCTCCTTCGCCTTCTTCTTTGTCTTCGAAGTCACTTCTGTCCCTGCAATCTCCTCCTTCGCCTTCTTGGAAGGCATTTCTATGGCTGCCATCTCCTTCTTTGCCTCCTTGGAATTCGTATCTGTCGCCGCCATTTCATCCTTCGCCTTCTTCTTCCTCTTTGTCTCAGGTGCCGATTCCGCTTCCGCAGCTGCTGTCCCAATTCCTGCCACCTGTTCCTTCATCACCGTCTTCTCCCTCTTGCTTTGCACCTCTACCTCCTGCAGCTGCTTCTGCGTGGTTTCGTCCTTCGCGTTCGCTGCCTGCAGTTTGGCTTGCAGGTCTTGTATGCTCTTCATTACGACCCTCATTCGATCTTGCACTTCGCTGACCGTCTCGGTCACCTCCGTGGCAACACAACTGGCCATTGTGCTGATCTGCAAGGGATACAAAGCGTCAATGGCCTTGCACATCACACAATGCAGACCGCAGGAACAGCATACACAGCCCCCACTCCCCGGTCCAAATGGGCACAGTGCAGGAAGGCGTGGTCTCATGGGGGGGCTGCTGAACCAAGACCCGTGGACCACTCACGCACTGTGCATGCACGTGCCTGGTCCAAACCCCAAAACCATGAGTGTGCACATTTTCGCATTCCATGTTGCGTTCAGAAACACGGGTGGTAACTTTACCACATTTGTGACTGATGATGATCTTGCGAGTTTGGGAATTCAAGTCAGCAACCTGAGACCCTGGGCCATGGCAGCTACCAGCAGGGCAACAGATGGATGCCCCATCAGATAGACGCCCCACAGAAAAGATACCCCACATGAAGGACACCCCAGTGGATGGACACTCTTCACACCAAACATCACCTCACAAGTCCATTTGAATCCACAACAAAAAATGAGAATGCAGATGAGTCTCTAGGCATAATTCTACGGAGTAAAGGGTGCATGGGGTGTGCAAGTGCACCCTTTTGGGTACCTACACGCCATTCACACCTCAGACTGACCCTCACAAAAAAGCCCCAGAGGACGGCACCAGCATCAAGAGAAAATGGAGGGCTGCCCGTGGGGCGCAGGGCAGGAATAATTCTCTTAACTGCAGAAACAGTGAAACTTGCCACAAGAAGGCAAAATCACCATTCCATGACCATTTGGAGTACTTGCTTATACAGAAGCTACTAAGTGGGTGGGGGTTGGGGGGGGGCATGAAGCAATGGAAACCGGGCTCGCATTTACCCCCGCATCACAGGTACATGGTCATCGCCACAACTCTCATAGTGCAGTGTTATGCCTTGCTGCACTGCAGCGCAAACCAGACCAGTGCCGAATGTCGCCTTGAGTTCACCACACGAGGTGGCCATCGAATGTTTCGTGGGCTGCCCCACGCTCTTTGGCTTGTCAAGCCGTGTCTCCCTTTGTCTCCCGCGGCTCTGACAATAGCAGTACAAAAGAAATCCGGGCTACTTCCCCTACCCCCGCCCCCTGCCCAAAAACCAAGCCCTTAGCCTGTTCCCGGACATTTGGGGTTCCACTTGTTTGTATGTAGTGTCCAGCCCCTTTTGTGCCTGCCCCCGTGACCAGACTTCTGCTACCCGCCGCCAGCGCAACTTGGACTTGCACTTCCCACCCAAACAAGTGGACATTGGGCTTTCTGATCCACCGGATGACAGTAGCAAAATGCAACCTCACATGGATATCCCAGGCGATCCGAGCCAAAATCGAGAAAAGTTCCTGGGGACTGATTGCAATAGGGTGGCCTTCTCCAGTCACAAAGGCGCAGTCTCTGTAATCGCTCCCAAGACTTCATGGCGCTCGTGCCATCGCCGAATGCCCTCAATGTTGCCGTAGTCATCCCGTTCGGCATGTGCCACCATTCCTCGTGCGGCTTTCCCTTGGACCTTGAAACGCTAGCATTGCAGATGCCCCTTACCCGGCATGTTTGATGTTTGCAAAAAGGTGCCCTTGACACAACATGCGGGGCAAACACAACACGCAGTCCCGACAGCGGAGCCTCCACTCTGCCGCCTCTCTCACCTTGGCACCTTAGGCTGGTGCATGACCACTCTGCTACGACGATGCTTGTCAAACATTTCGCACCTAGTACCACCGGTGAGTGTCACCTGCGACCTTTCAGACACCACATTCACTCAGAACGTCACTCAATCACAGCTAAGGCCACACTGACCCCTAGCAGCAAAGCCATCACTATGCCCACCTCCGTGTTGTGCCCCCTCCCTTCAAATTTCCATTACCTCCTACGGCACTTCCTATACCTCCTACGTGTGTCGATCACGTCGGCATTGAAGGACTCCCACTAGAAAGGGGCCAATCCATATCCCCAACTGGAAAGGGGCCAATCCATATCACCAACCGGAAAGGGGCCAATCCATATCCCCAACCGGAAAGAGTCCAGTCCATATCCCCAACTGGAAGGGGCTAGTCCTTCTCCCCAACCGGAAAAGGGCCTATCCATATCGCTGAGGGACACCCCAAACACACAAGTAAAAGAAGGGGGTCCTTAAAAAAAACGAGTCCTTAAGGGACCCATTGCACAGTGTAGAGGGGTGCATTGTGCAAAAAGTACTGAATACAATGACAATCAATTGCCTGTTTTGTTTGTTGTCGGAATTATTCCCAACGCGTGCTGCACAGCGCACCGCACGCGCCGCAAGGGAGTAGCCCTCTTGGTCATCTGATCAACCTTCCATTGCCACAAGAATGCAAAGATGTGCTCCACATGAACATCCTTGTATTCTTGTTGCCACCTTAGTTGCATCTTCCTTATCAAGTATTATTATTATTATTATTATAATTATCTCTGTCCAATTTGACCCTTCCCGTCCCAACCGGAGAGGAGTGCCATGGCTACATAACCCCTACCACATTAGGTCCCCGAAGCGGAGAGGAGGGACGCGGATACACAGCCCATGTTGTATCACAGCCACCCCATTCGAGCAACAAGATGGGATTTGGGTGAGTTTCCCTTGCCATACCTCTGCCCATTAACATGCAACATAGGAATAAAATGTATGGAAGCAAAGAACATGAAGCGCCAAAACCGACTAGGCGGGGGAAAAAATGCCATGCATTGAAGCGTTCTCTCTCAGCATGCATGGAACATCCCCCAGGCCAAAAAATTGGGACCAATAAATAACAGAAACAAAATAAAAATGCATAGTGCACGCACAGTGTGTCCCGCTCCCCTTTTGACCTTTCTTTGGTATTAACATGCCACAACACGACTGGAACACAAACCAGTTATCTTCATGAGTGAGTCTTCATGCAACCTCAACCTCAACGCCAACCACCAGCACCACCTCAACCACAACCTCGGAAAATCTTGTATCGTTGTGTTCCAAGGGTGGCCACCTACCAAATTGCACAACAAAGAGGCCCAAAACCTTCCCCAAGCAATGCACAAAAACTCAATAAACACCAATAAACGCCAATAAACATCGATAAACGGCGGCGGTTGCCCAAAAACGGGTGTTTTTGAAAAATAAACGAATAAACGCATTTATTTGCAGTTCGGCCAGTGGCCTAGCCAGTGTTTAATATTTGGCCGCATTGCCAACAAGAGGATTGGCCACGAAAAGCAATGGAAAACATGAATTGGGAAATCCAATTCATGACAACTGCCACGACAAATGAAAAGCGCTTGAGAATCACAATGGTAGCCCCTGAATTCAAATCATCATTTGGGCATGGTGATGTGTTGGCGTGAGTCTTGCAAAACGCTACCCTTGTCTCAGGCATGCAACATGTATTGGCTGATCAAGCTTAAACATTGTAAAATGAGTGTGAAAGTGAACCCAACGTGGCGATCCAAGCTTCAAAAATGTATTGCGTTGACGGAATATCAGTAGAAAAAAGAACAATACCCTTACCCCATCATTTTTCGTGGCCAGTCAAACTGCAGTTGCTTACAACAAGAATGTTAGCAATCCTTGCCTTTGAGGGAGCTGATTCCTGACACAACGTTTCAACACAAATGCGTTCGTGATTTTCATCTCGTGCATAGCTTATTTTACATCTCGATTTCTGCTTTCGGCTTTGCAATGCAACAGAGGCAATGCAACATGCCCTGCCATTTTCCCAAAATTTTACATCCACACAAAAAAAAACATTGCATCACCTCAGTCCTAGCGGACGGAGAAAATCATCATACTTTCCATTCAATGCACAATCTCAGAGAATCACAGCACAGATTTCTGCAGATAAATCAATGGGACAATGTCTCAATCAGAATCACGGAGATCATGCTGAAGGGGCGCTGGGCATTTGGGGTGTGTACCACCTTCATCTCCACCACCCACGCCCCAAGCGCACCCATCAACCAGCACCGCAGCCACACACAATGCCAGCTGCTGACAGCACTGATTCAAACCCAGGTTCCAATACTTTTTCTTGTTTACGCTTACTTAGTTGCAGCAAATCAGAGGAAAGGGATTCGAAAACTGCCGGGAATCCTGACTTTAGCTGGCTGCGCCAAGAACCCAACAACTCAACCAGTGACATTACCATTCCCCACCTCCTTCTTCCCGCCAAGAAGGGCTGGGACGTGCCTACAGGAAAAGGAGCGTGCAAGCAGTATCACAGAGACTGAATCACCAATCAATCAAACAGTGCTTACAACCCATGAAGTCAGACATGCAATACAGCACGACGGCTGTTCTAATTGACGTCATGTTTGATGGAGTGGTATGTACTATGTGCTGCTGCTCGGAATGCACACAGACAAAGAACTGACTAAAACAGGAGAGGTTCCACATGTCCTAAGCTCGTGTGTACGAAGTAATCACGAGCTTAGGAGGAGCATGCCGGTAAAATGCCAGTGCTGTGCAGCGGACGCGAGACGAATTGTACTTCTGCCTCCTCCCACACAGCCCCGGCACGTCATTGCCTGAGACTCTGCGTTTTTACGGGACAGAGGTGGTGTGGCAGAGCAGCTGCCGATCCAGGGAAGGTAGATCCCCGGAACTGTCACCAAAGCGAAGCAATGACCGCCAGGTGCTTCGGGGACTGGGACCCCAAAGAAAAGACACTATGAAGACGGACTGCTTCAGTACAGGCTGCACCAGCCCTCACAGCGGCCCACTCGACGATCTAGCGCAACTCGTCAGTGCCGAGGACATGGCAGCCACATTGTCCACAGACAGAACAAAGGCTCCATACCCAAACTGCCGCTAACTTCACCGTATTGCAATACTGTACTAAGCAAGTAATGTAGCGCCTGTCTGTGCCGCCGCTATCCGAATCCTACTTTAAGACCTGTCCCCGTTCCGTTCAACTCAACGCCATCAAATCCCACCAAAGCTGGGCGCCATGTCTCTCTCCTTGTTCCCACCCAGCCCGCCCCTGCTCTTGCCTCATACTGTCTGCACTGCTGCCTGGTTCCATCGGTGTCTGGGTTTCTTGGTGCTCGTCTCCAAGGATTTTCCCAGGTTTACTTAGAGTGTCTGCTGGCATGACAGTATTCAAGAGGAAATTGAGAGGGTTGAAACCCATCGTAGAAGCTCCGTTGCATGCTGCACTGGACCCGGATGCCTGGACTACTGTATGGAGGCAACGGCTTGTACCCATAGATACGATGCAGCATTATGGCGTCCTTTGTCACGATCTTATCATTGGGTAGTAAAGGCATAGCATGGGATTAGTAACACAACAGTGCATGGGGTTTACAAGACGGCCCATGTCAGATCATGCGAAGGTCTATGTACACGTGGTCATATGAAGAGCTTTTCCCCCCAGCCTGCGCTTCCACAGCGCTTTTGCGCTAATTGCAGTCGCATTGTGATCATCTGTGGTCGACAATTTGTCCAGGTGCAACCTGATTCCTCCACGTCTGGTTTCGGCGAATCCAGCCCCCCCATTGGAGCAAAAAACACCCTGCAAGCGCAACACGAAAAAAATGTGGCAATTCTTCCTCTCAAGAGTGTTGCTGATGCATGGTCTGATCATTGCTGAAATAACTTGGTCGGCGTCTCCCTTGATACTGTTGCTTTGCATCTTCGTGGTTAGGGCAGGGGAAAGAAAAGGCTAGGGCTGTATTGAAATGGTCCGGTGCAAGGGGAGGTGGCGCTGGTGGTTAAATTACATACAAACGCAGCATTTACGATGGAATGACCCCAATACTTGCCACCCCTGGTCTCACATATTGTTTGGGATGGCTAGCAGACGGACTCATGATTTGGCCTCTTTCTCACTTAAACAGCCAAATACGAATGCGCAATTTGAAGAGCCGTGTACACACGCTGTTGGGCGGTAAATAGCCACGGAGCTGGTGTATGACTTCGGGTTTTTTTGTGTGTGCTTCACAACCAATTGGGACGACAAATTTATTGAGGATTTAATGCAAAATATCCGGTGCATTGCAAGCACTGGCGCAGCCCATTACCATGCATCCAACGGCAGTGGGACCTGCGAGGCACAAGCAACACGAGGGGTGCAAACTGTCTACTCCCGAAGCTTGAGGAAAAGCTTCTTCAACAGCCGGGCCTCGTGGCGGACTGTGTTGGTCTCGGAGTGGTCCTGTTTGCTGGGATCCATGTGGATCACTGCGGGGATCGTCTTGCCATGCACGTCCGCGGCATCAAAGAACGCAAGGATCTCCTGGTAAGTGATGTCCTTCAACATGATCATATGCTTGGCCAAAGTCTCTGCCAATGCCAAGAAACACCGTTTGGCATAGAACCACGTGTCCGTCATGATCTTGCGGTTATAGGGCTCCAGGGACTTGATGATACGCGAGATCCCGAACTCAAAATTGCCCTTCGCGCAGTACAGAGTGCCGATCACCAGGTTCACAATGCACAGGTGCAGCGGCTGCTTTTCGGGATCCGAGAACGACAGCCGTTCCTCCTCCTTCTCGATCCGCCGCATCACGTCCTCGGCCTTCTCGTTCTCGCTCGTCATGATGTAGCTCACGCACAAGTTGGCGAGGACGATGGCCGAGCAGGACAGGATATTATCCTGGAACTTCTCCACCGCAGGCTCATAGTACCGCATGGCCTCCTTAAACTTGGTTTCGCTCATGAAGAACGTGTGGGCCACATTCAGCTTCCAAATGTCGTGCTCCGATGTAAACTCTGCGGACTGGCGGAAGATCTTCTCAACCATCGCGTAGTGATCCAGGTCCCAGTAAATCTTGGCCTGAGATAATGCAGGGGTGGGGTGATGCGGCGCTGGGCCATCAGAAGGCAGCAGTGATTTGTCATGTCGAGTTCGGTCCAGCAGGTTGAAAAGGTCCAAAACCTGTGTTCCTCCGGGAATTAGCTCAACGCGTAGGCATACCAGAGGAATGTAGCGATCCCTTTTGCCTGAAACAGGTCTGCCTGGGGGTTTACACCAATAAAGCCATGCTTCAGCCCGCAGATAGTCATGAAGACGCCAGCCGCACCTTGGGTGACATCCCCAACTGCTCCCATGTGCGACGCACGCTGGTTCGTGGGTGGTTCCAGAGGTTGTCCACCCCATGCACCCGAAACTCCCAACCATCCAACACTAACAGCTGCTTCAACCCCCCCCCCCCCCCGGCACTGCGCTCCTCGATGAGGACGCGCTTTTTTTTGTTCATTGGGTGAAACTACAGGGCTCTTCTCTCTGGGGTCATATTGCTCTCTCACGACGCCCCCCTTTCCCCACTACTCTTTTTGTATGCCAACCTGGGCCATCAGGACAGGGATGTACAACTCCAGAGCCTCGTCGTAGTCGCGCAGAGCCTTCTTCACGGCATCAGTGTCCTGCTCGTTCTTCTTATCCTGAATATGCTTGGTGAGTTTGCGCAGATGATCGATGTGCTTCTGCGACAAAATATCAAACTTGCGGTAGGCCTCCTCTGGGGAGGTTTGGCATGTGATGCATCCATCCAAGAAATCGTACAGGTCCTGGGACAAATATTGGAAGGATAGATGGGAGTTGTCGGCGAGCACATCAGCCGCCAAGTCGTAGTACTGATACTTGATATACAGGATGAGCAAATTCTGGAAGGTTTCGGGAGGGAAAGGCGGATTCTGCAGCAGGAAATTCAGTTTCTTGAAGCCGGAAGTCGGATCGTCTTCCATATTCATGAGGGCCGTGTTGTGCAGCGTCACGGGGTCCAGCTCGTCGTCGCTTCGCGGGGGCATGTCACTGAGTGCCTCCTTGGCAGCCTGCATGTTCTTCATCATGTACTCGATGGCACTCTTCAAATTGAACGCCTCTACCAGGGCGGTCTCCTTCAGGACCTGATCACGAAGAGCGCAGTCACGAAACGCATCAACACACTGACAGGGAACACCTGCTGGGGCCAAGCCAGATCGCACACCCACTTTGACGCAGCGAGAGGAACCAATGGGGTGCATGTCAAAAACCAAGACTCCGTGGGTGTAGTGGTGTCATCGAAACCCATGTGATTCACAACGTGAGTGGCGATCGCCGAACAAGAATGTCGTGTCGACGTAAACGTATGCGCTTTGTGTGCGGCCAAAGATTACTCATGAACTGCACAGCTCATAACATGGAAAAATGGCAATCTCGTCCCCTGTAAAAATGGCGAATACATTTATCAACAGCAATCCCGCTTCAATTTTCCGCCGGGCTGCACAATTTGGCCCCATCATCATACCTGAGAGTTGCCCACAGAGCGAACTTCGATGCCTTCGGTGTTCGACCCGATGCTGAGTTCAGGGTGTTCACGGATGCCCCTTTCAATGATCTCTGCAATGTGCTTTAGACAAGGGCCGTAGTGCTTGGTTTTGTAATGGCAGAGGGCGATGTTGTACGCCAAATCGGCTTGGAAACCCAACGCATTCATAGCCTCGACGTATTTGTTGCTCGCGTCTTCGTACCGGCCTTCTTTGAATTGGACACAACCTGTCAACACGACGACGTCGGGGTCGTCTTGCAAGCATTTGTCTAGGTGAGACTTTGTCCCCGTCAAATCATCTTGCTCGTATTTGATGGACGCAAGTAGCTTTTGTATCCTTTGGTGGTGCTCTTCACCATTTACGGCGGACAAAACCTTCAATGCTTCGGGGTAGCTCCCACTCTTGTACAAGGCTTGCCCGTAATAGATTTTGTACTCCTCCACGTCGGGACAAATCTTCGTTAATTGCTCGTACATTGTTGACGCTCCGGCGAAATCGCCGAGTTGGTAGTAGGCGTAGCCCAACAAGGAGAGAGCAGCACGACTACGAGGGAAGTTTTCCAACTCGTGGCTCAAGATCCGCGTAACCTCCTCAAATTTGCCCTCTTTGATGAAAGTATAAACGGTTTGGGTATAGTTCCCAGCCGCCGCCAATGGTGGACGAGCACCAAGTGTGGTGCCACCCCCCATCATGGTCATTGGCCGCATTGTTTGCATCGTCGGCTGCATTGTGGGTTAGATTTGTCAAGAATGGATGTCTAAGCCGTCAAACTTCACGCACGGAAACCTCCGTCAGCGGAGACGATCGAAAAAAACAAGCTACGATGAATAAACAAAGAAGACGAGAGTGTCCGTAGAGTTCAACCCAACGAGCAAGCAAGTGTGCTTATGCGTGTGATACCATGTAAGGGGACTGAGCAAGGGTCCAATCACAAACATCCGAACTTGTGATACGTGTGATGCATAGAGTGAGTGGAACACAAAGGAGTGGTGTTCGTAGCATAAACACAGTGGTTGTCGCCCCATTGTCAGTGTCCATACGCGATGCACTAACAACAGTCAAAGGTTGCACACACGCTAAATGCAACGACGCATGGTGACAAAGTTGAGTGAAGGACAACAAATGAGGACACACGGCCTAATATTTGCCCTAAATCCTACTTCCTCGAACATTCCAATCTCATATGGCACTCTTCTTGTCGACCCCGTCCCTACGAGCTTGCTCGCTCCTATGCCCCCCCCCACCAAAGCTTGTGCCGCGCCCGGGAACGGCACCAACCTACACCCCACGAGACGCACGCCGGCCGCAAGCTTTAAAAAAAACATGGTTTTGGGAATCTTTGCCCCTATCCCGCAAAATGTTTCATTCCTACTTTGACAACGCGTGTTTACGCGATTTTTGTTCATGGTGGAGGGACGGTTGCCACGTTCCCGCTTGACAAGGTGAGCAATGTACATATTGCGTGGTCGTTGCTGAGAATTGCAATGCGAACCATTTGGTCTTTCACTTTTCGTTACTACTTCCCGATCGAAACATTCGCAGTGTCATATCACATCGCCATGACACGTACATGCAACATTCGACGATCCACTTCCCCATTCGTTGATCCCTTGTGTGTCCGATGTCCTTGCTTTCGGAACATGCATGTCCTTTCCACTGCTCATGAATGGCATGCAACTTGCACGTGCAGGCGGCCCATCCTGTTTCACATCGTTGGATTTGCCACTACATACTTTCGTGTTGGCTCAACCGCACCAAATTGTTGCTGAATCTCTTGGCGGCGCCCTACATTTGTCGAAACCAATTATTAGACGGACTAGCCATTGCCGGGATGGAGACGTTGCCGTCATTCGTCGTAGTTAGCGTGTCACACCGCAAATCTCTCCGGTACGTGCCTGCCCGTTAGCCGGATAACATACATCAGATTCTACGTCATCTCACGGCGAGTACGAATCACTGAAAAATGAGCAAGGCCGGGCCTCCCAATCGCGGGCTCTCCGAGTTTTGTCTCCGTATAGACAAGTTGTTCGCTCACCTTGCTTGCCGCGCAAACGACGTGGGAACGGTGCAGCAATGTGCCAATTACGAAGCACCGACAAAGACATTATCGTAAGATAAAAACACGCAGTGCACACGGTGGTCTTCTTGGTCCGTCGATGGGTGTTGGACACCGGATCCTCGACCGACGAGCAAGGAAAGCACACGAGACGAAAAACCAAGGAAGTGGCAAATCAATTCCTCAATCTCCATGCCCCACGACGTTTCCTATTGTATCATAGAGGATAGCAAGGAATCCATCGTATCATCGGGCAACATGTGGAATTTCAAGTGCGAATTGCGGACGAGAGTAACTTGTTGGTCGTCATCTCATGCTTCAAATGTATGTCTCAACGATGGGGTGTGTTCCGCCCCCCTGAAATGTTCATGACTACATGTGAACTTGGAATGGAACTTGTGGATTGCATTGATCGGCAAACGACGGTATACTCACGAACGAAAATGTGTCAAGAGAAATCGAATGGTCCTTGCATCGCGGATTCGATGAAAAAGTTGGATAAGACGATTCGCCCCAAAAATTGTGCGAGGAAAACGTCGAGTTGTCGACACGTGCAATCAAAGGTTGAAGGGAAGAAACTGTCGGGTGTCATACCCCGTGGGCAACTAATTGGCCAAAATTTTCTAACATCAAGAAAAATCCTCCAACCAAGCAACGACGTTTCTCCCTCCAGCTCCCTCGAATGCGAACAGGGGCTTGGCCTCTTGATTCAACATGTTAATTGGGCAATGTTAACACTTGTGATTCAATCGAGAAGATAATGAAAATCTTAAGACGTGTGAAAACCAATTAGGCCCAGATTGAGCCTCGCAAATTTTGCATTTCGCACAACGATTATGAAGAATACCGTAGATAATACTTCCTTCATGGTGTAAATTTCAAGAGATGCAACAATCACAACAACCATTTGACATTTGACTGTTTGACGTTGAAATTTATTAGTTGTTTACCAAGACAACAAACTATACTCTGAGGTTCCAAACACAAAGGGGACATCTCGCGCGACTACCAAAGCAGCGCAAGCGGCATCCAATTTTCGAGAAAACAGTGTTAGGTGAGGTGAGAGAATGTGCGACAATGTGAGAATTTTCGGTTGAGAATAGGAATGGCCGGACCCCCCCCCCCCCCTCCCTCCCTCCAACACAGGTCGGTGGCCCCACACTCCCTGCTACACCCGTATACCCCCGTAGCAAAAGACACACGCACTAGAGAAAGACCAACATCCTGAACACACTGCATCTCCTTTCGAAAATCTGTAACCTTCTTGTCATTCCTACTCAAACACCAATACATTACCAAGTTGTTCTCAATTTTACGAGCTGTGTCATACATTTCCTGTAACGCAATGATGTCACACTTTGGAACCTTACAACAAGTCATCCAACTAGATTTACAGATTGCAGCAGTGGCTACAGTGTCCAACTTGGTCTTCATAGTGAAATTGGCGCCATATTGGCACTACGCAAAGAAAGTACGAAAAAACGACTTTTTCCAAAACCAGCCAAAAGGGTTGGAAACACAAGGCAATACAACACTGTCAACGGGCCGATTAAATCACAATTATGTTGATCTATTGATTCGTTGTCTTACAAGCAAGCAAACACGCAGCAGAAAAGAACAAGGTTATAGAGGGTTGTTTTTGGTTTTCCGGCAGTCCCGATGACGGACTTGAGAATGGGAATCGCCGGAGCCCCCCCCCCCCCCCCCAAGTTCTCAGATTGTCGTTCATTCTCCCCCCTGACTTCACTACCTAGGGAAGATTGTACTACAAAACTTGCTTTGATAGAATATATAAGTCGCAAATCCTCCTTTTCTCCCCTGGGCAGTTTTTTCCTAGGTAACGAAGTTACTCCCTAAAATATTTTTTACACATAGTGCAATTTTTGATCTTGAAATTATATTGCCGAAGCATCGAAAATGAAGATTCTGCCATTGGATTGCCAGCGTCTCTCAAAAATAGGTTCGTGTTGCTTGTTTCTCAACTCTAGTGCATTACAAAGTAGTAGAAGCTTGGTGGGAGCTTCGTTAGGTAGGCGATGACGTTCCGGTCACATTTTGGACGAAGTTGGAAGTCACAAGTGCGAGCATTCCCAACAATTTATCACCTAAGTGGAATGCCTCATTTGTCCATTCGTATCTTTTGAAGGCAGGTATACTGTGTGCTATGCAACGAGCGGTTCACCTCTATTTTTGCCCACGTTCCTCCGGAAGCATTCCCGTTGTATGATGTGAGAGGCAAGAAACTTTGTTGTCAAGAGTGTTGGGAGAAGATGGTAACGCAAGCTTCTACCCACCTTGAGTCCATGCACACTCCGAAACCGCGCCGTTCTAATGGTGAGTCATTGTGCCCTCGATGGGTGCAGATCCGCCACCACCTTTACCTGGTTTATTCAGCTCATTGGAATGGAGATATTCTAGCATGTTTCATGACCATTTTGGCCCGTGCGGTCTGCATGCTAACTACATGTGTACCTATGGACAAGAAATGGTGGAACTGCTCCCATGCTTCTTTGACCCACAGGCAGACAGAGCCTACCCTTCTGCGCCCACCATCTTTAGCCTCCTGAAATGGAAGTCTGACGAACACCACATTGACCATCTTTTGCAGAGCTACAGTCGGATAGTCTCGCGAGCTTTACAACTCATATGTCAGAACCTGTATTTAGAATGTGAGAGCCTTGGATTCCGTGCCATGTTTGGAGTTAGAGACAAGTTCAGAGCTGTGAACCAACTCAGACAGACGGAGATCCCTCCAGTGCTCCGAGAGAGGGACTTGAATGACATCTTGTGGGAAATACCGAGGCAGTGCGCGCGGGTGAGTGGGCAATCGAACGTAGGCATGTTCGTCGCGGAAAGGAATTGTGGTTCTTACTGGCGAAAGGTGGAGACAAAGGGTTAGATCGCTTCGGTAAACATTGAGGAAAACAATTTTATCTCTTGGACAGCAAGAATATAATCCACTTCTTGAAATTTGATCTGAACTCTACCATATTGTTCACGTTAGGACGAAAGGATTTACCCATATCATATCACAGATCATTGCGTCTTTTGGGGTGTACCAATGGCGACGATAATGATTGGTAACCTTGAAGTTCCGGAGCAATTCATTTGTCCCATCACTCTTGAGGTATGCCACCACTCTTACTATCTTGGCCCACATTTGTGCGTCATGTTGCCATTAGATCATTCACGTCCATAAATTTGCTTTATTTTTTTCATGACGGAGTTCACCAATCACATGATTTCTCATGCTTGGAGCTCAAATTGCAAATAAACTACCACCACATCAAGTTTACAAATCTTAATCCACACCTACGTTTCCGGGCAACTTTTGGTGTTGTGTTAACACAGCCCAACACGGAGGTGAAAAATACCCCCCCCCCCTCGAACCTCCCCATGGTAACACTACAAGACGGCGATTTGGAGTTGTGTCGTGTTGCGTTGTGTTGTGTTGTGTTGTTCAACACAATAGCACACAACACAACAACATAACACACCACAACACAAGCCAACAAACACAACATGACACGACACACCACAACACATGCTCACACGTTGAATCACTTTGATAGCCTTGTTTTCATCTTTTTCGTCCTACCAACAAGTTTTCATGAGGGCGTACTTTAGTCTTTGCTTTCAATGCACAAGCCCCCAATAATGCATGAGGGCAATCACAACTTTGGGAAACAAAAAGCCTGAAATATCAGCACGAACACTGCTCGTTGTAATGAGAGACGTGGCAAAGAATGATGCACTACCCTAGGGTACCCTAGGCTCTATGACACGCTACGAAAGATCCGAGGCGATTGGCCGCAGCGTTTTGCCTGTCCCTTGCTTGTGCGTTAGTGTCAGACTTCACAAACACCAAAGGACTATGCATTTGGTCATGCACGCTCAATTTCCCGTTGTTGCCACTGACGAGAGAGAGACCCATCGTTGGATAAATTAAAAAGATCTTGAGAGGACGTGACAAAGCAAAGTCTTGCCCGACATTGACCACACCAACAAATGATGAGTTCGTGACTCTACCCAAGACACATTGGTTTCAAAGAGCGTAGCTTGTTGGTGCCCGAGCCGGGTCTCCCGGCGGATGTTTTACAACACATTTTAGGGTCTAGGGTGGGAGAGGCAGGCCATACCCAGGGACGACACATGGCCAGACGAGTACGGTGCATGGATACATTGTGACACACTGTGTCCCTTGCTCTGTGCACATAATTGTTACCACAGCTCACAGCCTTTTGCCTGCCTAGCACTATGCTTGGTCCCCGAGACTGCCCCGTTTGCACTGCTTTACACTGTCACAACCTATGATCGTATGAGGATTTGTTTGCTTGTGTTAGTGTTTGACTTTTAAAGCGAGTGATGTACTTCAACAGCAACAAGCAGCAACATTCACCAGCAAACAATCCAAAATCATTTGTGTGGAGACCGTGGCTCAAAATTGGCATCCGAGTAGCTCAAAATGACTGCATAGCAAAAGTGCAACATCATTTAAAACAAGTTTCGTGTGATTTAGGTGTCTGCAATGAGGGTTCTTCTTGCACGGCGATTGGGCTATCAAATGGTTGCAAACGGGTGTTCCATGAGGTGTCTCTCATGCTGTGATGCATGTTGTGGTCCATTTTGAGCTGAAAAGGAGTGTTCTTCGGCCTATTTTGAGGACTATGGCGACGATCACCAATGTGTCATGTAGGCGTCTCAACTGAGGGTTGTTCTGCTTCCACGGATGGTTCTCCGGAACCTGGTTTTTTCACTTGAAAATAGACCACCGCATGGCACCACGGCATGAGTTGAACACCCTTTTGCAATCATTTGATAGCCTAATTGCCTTCATAACTATTTTTGCAAGTTTGACGTAGTTCGATGTTTCATTGCAGAGTCCAGCCACCATCACCCTGTGCATGTGGGTGGTACATGCCGCTCAAGTGTAGACTAGATGCCGTGAAGCTGGGCAAAACCACAAACCAGCAGGTCAAAGGTTGGGCACTTGACGGGACGTCCCTAGTGGAGTCTCTGGGCAGGGGTGGTGGGTGCACACACACACACACACACACACACACACACACACACACACACACACACACGAGTCCTCGGGCTGTTTTGCCATTCGTTAATCAAGAGTTAAAGTGAAAATATCTGGGTTCGGTACACTTTCGTGTTACAATTTTGTGCTATTGGATTGTAGATTATGTCTTGTTGACACTGTGGAGCTTTGCTCGTTGCCTGTGGCATTGCGTTTCACATTGACGTGGCGTTGTTTGTTGAGGTGTTGCATCAATGAAGTGGGAGACCACTACATTATGCCGATTGGTGTGATGCACGCATACTCTGCTCCCCAAGCCTGGACATCACTATGAAGGGCGTCCCTTGCGACGCCGACGCCCCGGGGGCACTGCAATCGTGGGACTGTTGGCCGGACAAATGGTCTCCCAACTGTCTGGGTGTACTCCGGTCCATGGTGCCAGCCCGAGTTTGGGGGGGGGGATGAAGTGTTTTGTCATTTAAGGGTCCCGCCTGGCCCTGCAGCGCAATGCACAGACTCTTCTCCCGGGGTGCAGATACAAGGGACACCCATGGTGCTGGTGGTGGTTACACATTCGTGTACGGTGCAAAGGGGTCCATTTGCTGCACCTCCTCCCTTTGCACCGGGCCAAGCTGTGGTATAGCCAGGGGCAACAATGGGCAGGGCATGGCGGGCACATCCAGGATGTGTGAGCGACCAAATTGCATTGACTTTGCTGAGAGTAGTGCTGAAAATCTGCACATCTGCACATTCACATGCATACACATGATGCTGTGGCCCATTTTTGCTCATCCTGTGTCACGTTTTTGCTACCCTGTGTATTCCCAGATTATGCTTTGACACTGTTGAGCCCTGGTTGTTTTGCTTTGTGTACACATAAGGACCCAGCTCGGTCCTAGTTGATTAGGCGGCATCAACTTAGCGGGCCACAGCCTTTCAAATCCCTATCGATGTCCATGTTAAGATAGTGAACACATACATTCTGCCTCTGCCCCGCACACGGTGCTAGACTTGGTGTGTAGTGCATCGGTGGTTGCCGCTGCCTCGCTCACGGTGTCCAGTGGCACTCACCAATGGCTGCTGCGGTGGACTGGCTAGACGAGGAGGGGTAGCTGAAGGGTGCTCAGCCTATCGTGCAATTTGCCCGGGCCAGTTGATTCCTTCATGCAGCCAGTGTAGCAAGTGGTTCGGTTTCTCACAGATCATGGATCATCCAGTGATCACAGTGCCATGTGGTCATCAATTTGAGAAGGCAGCAGTAGTTCGTGAAATTGAGCGCAAGGGAGAATGCCCCATGTGCCGGTCAAAGACCACTACGGAGTCCTTAGTGCCTAGCCGTGCTCTCAAGGTTTGCTCTATTGCTTGTTGGCTGAGATTACAGGATGGTATGGGCTGTCATGATCAAGGAAATGGCATCTGGTGCGCTGGTGTATTTGCTGCTTGGGAGAATGTTGTGAGGGCTACCAGTCCTGCTGAAGGGATGGCATTTCCAAATACATCCCAACGATGCACCACCCACATCCACGTTGTGCAATGAACCCTGAGCGTAGGAGAACCGCATCCAAGGGGCTGCACACCAAACGGGCCCCTATCGCCCATGGGCGGCTCAGGTGCCTTCATGAAAATTTATTACTCCCTTCTAGCGAATTAACTGCGGCTTGTGTCTATGCCAGGGTTCACCTCCCCAACACAATGATTTTTTTGGTGCTGCACATGAGAGTTCCATTTTTGTGGTTACCTCACAAGCGTGAGTGCTGCTTGCTGCTGGAGGCCGAGAGGAAGCCAGCTGTCGCCATGGATGCCCACAGTGTCCAACGGTGGGGTAACAGGCAGTGCGTCGCACCGGCGAACAGACGGCCTACGCAGACACTCTATCGCCACCTGCCGCGAGAATTTGCAAGTCAGCTGTGAGACTTTGCAGGTCAGCACATAGGACAGTTTGTACGGCATTCCGTAGGGTGTGTGTCTAGCCCTGTGTGTACTTCTCGCTGCGTCAGGAGTTAATTGCGGACTGGCGCAAGAGGCACGGTCGACAAGTGTCCCTCGAAGTAGAAACGGAGCACGTCGCGTCCACGGCTGTGGAGACTGCAAGCGTATGCAGGTACGCCTGACACACGTCTTTTGTGCGTCCGTCTTTGACGCCATCGAAATGTCCCAGGGTGTTGCGTTGTGCTCGGTGGCTTGTCCGCATTGCGCGGAAGGGCACTGCCCAGGGAAGGGCATTGCTGAGGACGCGTGCGTTGTGGAGGGTTGGGCAGCAGGGTGTTCATGACTGCGGTCCGGAACAGGGACACAGTTGGGCACTGTGTGCGCACCGCGGTCGGGCACCGCAACTTTTGTTTTTGGCACGCAGGCAAGTGTTCCCGTGTTTCGCTGTCTGTGAACATCCACACGCCGTCGGTTCCCCGCTGTCCAGTGACCCCCGACAGCCCTGAGTCAACAACATGATCACTGTCGACGTGTGGATTGTTCGAACTCCATCGGGTCAGGCAGGGCTTGAGCTTTCGCTGTGAAATTTAGCCTCTTCTATCGGCAGAGCTTACTCCAACGCGGTGCAACCTTTGCTACGGTGCATGTGCGATCCCTGTTGCACACCCCTCACCCTTCGCAGCGGTGTTCGATGCGTTGTCACGGGTACCAGATGTGCGCGGTGTCAGGCTGCCTCCGCATCCCCTGCCGCCTGCCTGCCTGCTTGGCCCGCATCCCATGCCTGCCTGCCTGCCTCCCTGCTCCTTTATCCCTCCTCAACCCGCCGGCCCGTGGCCGAGTCTTACCTTGTTCTACTTCCTTTACTTGCAGTCGGAGCGGGCAGAGCGTGCGGAAGGACGGCAACGCTGGATCGCCCCGAATGCAAAGGTGGGAATTGTGCCTGTCAAAGGCTGCAAGCTGTAGCATACGGTGCACATTGACTCTGAGGAAGGCGTGTTGTGTGACTGTTGGAGCCACACACAGGGGATGGTAAAAGTTTTACCAAGGCTGTTTTCCGGCAGTCAAAAATTCGTCAAAAGCCTCACAGCTTTGGCTTGCCACTTCGCAATGTCTGGTTTCTTGATTGCTGTCTTTTTCTTTCTCTTAGTGTGCACAGCTATGTAATACACCCCAGCTGCATATATGAGTAGCAGTATTGCCTCTTGTTTTGGGGGATTTGTCCCAAATATGAGCACAAATGTGGTGAGTTGTGTATTTCTAGTCATTGCTGCCTGATTTACCCTCGGGCGTTTTGAGCAGGTGGATGACCACTGGCCAGCAAGTGGTGCTGTACCTTGAAGAGAGGCCGTTAGATCAAGTGCAGGCGCAGGCAGCATGTATCCCCCCTTTTGGGGGGTCATTCACATAGCATACCCCAATGGGTGACATCGCATGTTTGCCCCCCTTGTAAAAGCATCATTTTGGGAGACAAAATAGCCCCCCACTGAATTTTTCGATTTTGACCCCTCTTCCCCCCCCCCCCCCCCGCCGTTCCATGGCGTCATGCCAAACCCCCCTCCCCCCCGGCCGTTCCCAGGTACCACTTTTCAGGGGTGGGGGGGTCAAATTTGCGTGTTGTGGATGCTGTGCATCGATGTAGACCCAGGTCCTGAATAATTTTTTTCCTGCACATGGACCCCCTAACCAATGGCGGGGTCCGAACACTGGGTACCCCTGTTCAGCCCCCCTTTCAGCCGTTTCCTGTGAGGACTGAGGCATTTGCAGGTTGGCACGGGTTGGCTGAAAATTTTTGCAAGTGTTGACTTTTTCTGAAATCCTTCAGTCGCCTCTGGGATGGGTTTGAGTGATCATTTGGTGACAATATGGGCAATCTAGCACCCATGGGGACCCACATAGCGGCCGCCAGGCCCATGTAGCCTGAGCCATGGGCTCCCTAAAAGCCCTAAAATTGCTGTTTTTTTTTTTTGGCCTTTTCGTGGCATCTGAAAATTTTCGGACATTTGCCTTTTTCCGAAATCCTTCCGTCGCCTCTGGGATGGGTTGGGGTGATCATTTTGGTGACAATACGGGTACTCTAGCACCCATAAGAATGCACATAGTGGCCACTAGGCCCATGTAGCCCGGGCCATGGGCGTTTGAGATTGATCGGTGGCACCTGAAAATTTCCAAACTATGCTTTTTTTCCTGGAACCCTTCTGTCGCCTTTGGGATGGGTTTGGGTGGTCATTTGGTGACAATACAGATACACCGGCACCCATGGGGACCCACATAGTGGCTGCTAGGCCCATGTAGCCTGGCCCATGGGCCCCCCAAAATCCCTAAAATTGCTGTTTTTGCGGCTGTTTAGTGGCACCTAAAATTTTTCGAAAGTTCTAGAACCCTTCAGAAGCCTTCGGTTGCCTCTAGGTGGATTCAGGTGGTCATTTGGTGACAATATGGGTACTCTAGCACCCATGGGGATACACGTCGCGGCCGCTAGGCCCATGTAGCATTGTCCATGCCCCCCCCGAAAATCTTGATATTGCTGTTTTTGTGTACCAGGCACCATGTACCCCAACGGGTGATATCTAATGACCAACCCCTTGTAAAATCCTCATTTTAGCAGACAAAGTGATCCCCCATTGAATTTTTCGACTTTGACCCCTCCAACCCCCTATTCCTAGGTGCCATTTTTTTGGGAGGGTGTGTGTGTGGGTGGGTGGGGGGGTCAGAACGTTTTTTTCGTATTGTGGACATGGTGCATCGGGGTCGTGAACAATCACCTCGCAAAGGTTATTAGATCAGAACCACTTAGGCTCGCATATATGGGAAAATGCCACATACCCTCTCTTTTTGGGCCTATCTGTGTACCCTGCCCCAAGGGGTTGGCTTGTTGGTTTAACGCCTTGTAAAACCATTATTTGGTACAACAAACAGATCCCCCAATCAGTTTTTCACCCAAAATCCACTTTTTGTTGTTGTTGTTGGGGGGGTTGACAAAGTGACCCCCTATTTTTTTTGTCAAAAATAACCAATTTTGGGTTCTGACCCCGTAAGCGTTTGTGTGAGGGCGGAGTAGTATGAGCGTGTCGCCAATTATGCAGCTTTCAGCTAGTTTTGCTATTTTGGCGTTTTTGGCGACCTTAGTGACTTTGTGGTGCCCACTCCGAGGGATGCAACTAAGGATGTTGTGACAGGATGCACATACCTGGATACAAAAGGACGTGTTTTGTAGCCTCTAGCCTTGTTCAAGGCCGATCATGGCCCGTGTGAAAGACGTGAAATGCCCTTATCCGCTAAAAATGGCCTCAACGACCATTGACAATCAATCCTCAAGGACATTTGGGTTGCCGTTGGGTGATCATGTGGTGACAATGGGAGTAAGTGTAAACCCATGGGGAGCCATGTAGCACCAACTAGGCCCTCTTAGTGGGGCTTGCTGGCCCCCAAAGGCGTCATTTTGGGCTTCGTTGCACTCTAGTGGGCAAAATTTGGTTGGCCTATAGCCGCCACTGTGCTCAATTCACTCGATTCAGACTCAAGTCCTATTCCAATTTTTTCTTTTGTATGGACCTCCCAAACCAATGTTGGGGGTCCCGGGTGCTATGCCCAAGTTTCCTGGATTGGCCCCCCCATGGGGCTTCACCGGTGAGGACTTAGCGATTTTTAAGCCGGCATAGGTTCGCTCAAAAATTGAGATTCCTAGGTGACCTGCGACATTTTTATCATTTGGAGACAATGAGGGTACATACAAACCCATGGGGAGCATGTGGCACCACCTAGTGCCGTCCATTGGTTCTTGTTGCCTTGACAAATGCCGTTTTGGTTTGTTTAGTAGATACGTTTTTTTGATCATCTACGATCCTCAACAACTGCCCACCAAATGTGAAGCAATTCCAATGACCTATTATATTGCTATGTCTATCGTAGTCCCCGAGTAGAGCTCATCTGACATTGGTTTGGTGTGAAAGTGAGTTTGTCCTGGGAATCTAAAATTTGTGACCCCGATTGCGGATGGGATGATGGATGATGATGATGGAGCACCCCCAAAATAGAGATGCTAAATCTGAAGCAATCCCAAAAACCGCCTTTACCAGTATGTCTGCAACAGTCTAGAATGGACCTACTCTGACGTTGGTTTGGTGTGAAACCGAGTGTTGCCTTGAGAATCTCAAACCGTGACCCTAATTGGGGTAGGATGATGGGTGATGATGATGGAGGATGTCCAAGTTGCAGCCATTGAATCTAAAGCAATTACAAAAACTGCTGAAACGAATATGTGCGATCACTTGAAATGCACTTGTTCTGGCGATGGTTTGGTTTGAAAGTTAGTTTTGAACGTTGAGAATCTACAATCATGACCCTGATTGGGGATGGGATTACGCCTGAAGATGAACCCGAAATTGGAGATGCTGACTTCCCAATTCAAAAAACCACTTATACTGAACTATCTGCACCGATACAAATCAGAGGCACTTTGACATTGGTTTGGTGTGAAAGTGAGTGTTGCCTTAAGAATCTAAAATCATGACCCTGATTGGGGTGGGATGATTGATGAAGAAGATAGAGGATCCCCAAATTGGAGATGCTGACTCAGAAGCAGTTTCAAATATTGCTTATGCCAATGTGCCTCCAATAGTCCAGAGGCATTGAGTTGTTGCACAGCAACAATTTCGTCATACCAATGCAGATGTCATGCGTACTTTTGTAGTGCCCTTTTGTGCTGATGCAGAAGAGATGGTTGATACGAAACATGTGGTTTCCTCGACTGAGCGTTTGTGTGGATGGGGATGTGTGGTCCCCACTGGGTGGTCGATTGATGCTTTCTTCACATCTGACCTGTCCGCGCTGTCCTAACCCCACTCTGCTAGCCCCAGCTCCAATGTGGGTTCGGATTTCTATCTCTTCAGTTCAAGATTGGACAAGACACCGTCTCCCCTGACTGTGCATCACAGCACGACATACTCCCCGCCGTCTTCCCCACACCATTTCCGGGATCACGAGGTTTCCCCACGCCACTCCGCACACCACAATGCGTCTCCGCGCCGCCTGCGCTCCGCAGCCTCTCCCGCCTGTCCCGACTCCCTTTCCATGCAGGATGAAATCAACCTTCAGGTGTGGGCTGCCCTCGGAACAGTGTCTTGCATGGGGTGAAAGATCGGGGGTCAAAGGCGTCTGCATTTTCTGCCGGCGGGCTGTCTTGTCAGATACTCGCTACTTGACGTCATTTACTGCAAACCGCCATCCATGGCCGATCAAGCCCTGTCATTTAGCAACTGCTGTCAGTCACATCCTGTTGAGTGTACATTGACCGCCCACGGTCATCAATTACTTGCTGTCAAATGTACAGCAACCACCGGCTGTCGCTGTGCTGTCCAGTGGACTTCACTTTCTGTCAGGTGCGCAACAGCCATCAACTGCTGTCAGTCACAGCACGCAGAACAGACATCTTTGATAGATTTGGAAAGGGTTCCGCAAGCACACCAGGGCTCTACAGCTACAAACCCCGCAAGAACAATACGGAATGGAGGCACAGGGCGCGCATCCTGTCAGCCGTCGGCTGCATTGTGCAGCCGACCTTGCGTCCTTGCAAACAGGCGAAAGCCA
Source organism: Eutreptiella sp. 'Long Island Sound 2002' (assembly GCA_964036045.1). Taxonomy (NCBI): domain Eukaryota; phylum Euglenozoa; class Euglenophyceae; order Eutreptiales; family Eutreptiaceae; genus Eutreptiella; species Eutreptiella sp. 'Long Island Sound 2002'. The sequence continues at coordinate 38,616,301 of OZ038391.1, read as the reverse complement.
GACATGCGGTTGGCAGTCGGGACGGCAACGGGTGCTCAGAGCACGCGGAACTGAGGATTGTTTGTCACCGCCCCCCGACTACTGGTAAGCCCCCTTTCGCCGCGGCGTTGATGACCCATCGACGACAAAAGATGATCAGCCGACGTCGGTTGACGATTGACCGACGGCGGTTCATCCGACAGATGTAGAACGGGTTGCTCAAACGTGAATGGGTCATTCACCACATTACTTGTTTTCTTGTTTTTGACTGGAGAACCGCTTTGCCTCTGTATGCATCGTGTGGGCCGTTCCCAACGAAACTGCTGCGGTAATAGCTGGCAGGCCAGGCATCAGATTTTGTGGTTGGCTGAAGATTGGACCCGGGCAACAAAGCGGGGGAATTCTTTTTTTGGGCCGTTTGAGGATGCTTTGCGTGAGTAGGGCATCTCATAGATTGATGTGAAGAACGGCGATGGCTGAGTGGAATCGACACAGCGAACACCCTCATTGTTGGAAAAGTTCCCCCCACGGAGGGGCTGAATGAATGATCAGATGGTGTATCACCTGCCCTTGCGTTCTCTGGCACAGCGAGATATCAACCGACCTTCTGCGGCCCCCATTTCAGTTCGACAGGACCACAGCTGTAGGTTGAACTTTGCGTGTGCCCCACCTACAAAGACGTCCTGCACCGCACAGCTGTTACGGGATGATCACCCCGGCCACCGAGCCCGATCATCAGAGCCCAGCTTGCCACACGCCACTTGTGCCTTTTCTCCCCCGAAGCGCTCGTGAATGCTACCGGTGGCAAGGTCCACGGCGGAGAGCCATGCGAGCTGGCATTCCTTCCTCGTGCATACCATATGAGTTGCACCGAACAGACAGGCCAGCGCTGCATAGGGCACATTATGTCAGTCGGTTTCTTTTTGTTTTATGTCTGTGGTTCAGCCCCCCCCTTCTCTCGGAGCTGACGCATCGTGCTGCACGTTTACCTCAGGTTTTGACCGAGCAACTGGAGGACTTAGAGCGCAGTGGACGGGCCGGTTCGCATTTGTGGACGATGGTGAAGAACCGGCTGGACCAGCTGCGTGGGCACCAGCACCAGGCGGTACCGAGCTCAGGTCGACGTCTTTGTGCTGATTTCGACGTTCCCTTGTCTTCTCGTGTCTCCTCCCGGCACTCTCGGGACGCTCATTCACGTACCCACACACCCTTTCGCCCCCGGCTGCCTGCCCTCTGCCTGACTGCGTAGCGCGCCACTGATGGCCTGCCAGACCAGCGGACTGTGAAGCGTTGGTGAATGGCCATCACCGCCGATATGATTTTTGTCACATCATGTTGAGGGTTTGGATCACCAGTGGATGCCCATGCAGCCCCCCCGCACACACACCCTCAGCCAGAGGTAAGTAGTGTTGGAGTCGGGAGAGGACAGACAACCATTGGCTGCAGCTGTGAAGCATTCTGTAGAGGCTGCTCCCTCGAAGTGCCGGCTAACACATTCCTCAGCGAGCGAGGCCTTCAGGGGGATTCATGGAGGGAGACAGCCCCACCAGCATCAGAGGTGGGGGGACTGGAAGTGACCACCATGAGGCAGGTACATACTGACCACGGACGCCGGCCCAAGTCATGGGAATGTGACAAGCATTTGACAATGCATTACGTCAAGTGTGCACAGAGCAGAAGGGGTGTGCGCTTTTGCGGTGCCAGTGGGCACATGGGTAGCACACAGGAGCGCGAGCGAGCGAGAGCGAGGCAGGTGCAGGTCCAGACCCGGCCTCACCCCGCGGGCCACCACCTCCACAGCAGGCAAGAGAAAGAAGCCGCAAAGCGGGCCGCTGCAGCCCCCACCCCAAAGGGGGATGTGGGCACATTGATGAGGACTGGGCGTGAACCAGGCGCCCACAAGGCAAAGGTTGCGTCAGGGCTCAACGCTTGTGCATGGCTGAGCCTCGGAAGTGATTTTACCACGCCTGGAAAGAGGCTCTGTGCCTTTGGCCACGGAGTCTCACCTTAGCATTTACCCACCGGGACTAATATCCGGCAGCGGGGCACGTGCCTCTGGTACCGCCTGACTGCTGGCATGTGCCCCCTCCCCTTTCCAGGGGGGAGTCACAGACAGTGGCACTTCCTCGTAGTCCCTCCCCTTTCCAGGGGGGAGTCACAGACAGTGGCACTTCCTCGTAGTCCCTCCCCTTTCCAGGGGGGAGTCACAGACAGTGGCACTTCCTCGTGCCCCCTCCCCTTTCCAGGGGGGAGTCACAGACAGTGGCACTTCCTCGTAAACATACTAACCACACGCGCAAATGCGCGCGCGCACACACAGGCACACAAACACACACACACACAGGCACACACACACAGGCACACACACACACACACACACACACACACACACACACACACACACACACACACACACACACACACACACACACACACACACACACACACACACACACACACACACACACACACACACACACACACACACACACACACACACACACACACACCACACACACACACACACACACACACACACACACACACACACACACACACACACACACACACACACACACACACACACACACACACACACACACACACACACACACACACACACACACACACACACACACACACACACACACACACACACACACACACACACACACACACACACACACACACACACACACACACACACACACACACACACACACACACACACACACACACACACACACACACACACACACACACACACACACACACACACACACACACACACACACACACACACACACACACACACACACACCACACACACACACACACACACACACACACACACACACACACACACACACACACACACACACACACACACACACACACACCACACACACACACACACACACACACACACACACACACACACACACACACACACACACACACACACACACACACACACACACACACACACACACACACACACACACACACACACACACACACACACACACACACACACACACACACACACACACACACACACACACACACACACACACACACACACACACACACACACACACACACACACACACACACACACACACACACACACACACACACACACACACACACACAACACACACACACACACACACACACACACACACACACACACACACACACACACACACACACACACACACACACACACACACACACACACACACACACACACACACACACACACACACACACACACACACACACACACACACACACACACACACACACACACACACACACACACACACACACACACACACACACACACACACACACACACACACACACACACACACACACACACACACACACACACACACACACACACACACACACACACACACACACACACACACACACACACACACACACACACACACACACACACACACACACACACACACACACACACACACACACACACACACACACACACACACACACAACACACACACACACACACACACACACACACACACACACACACACACACACACACACACACACACACACACACACACACACACACACACACACACACACACACACACACACACACACACACACACACACACACACACACACACACACACACACACACACACACACACACACACACACACACACACACACACACACACACACACACACACACACACACACACACACACACACACACACACACACACACACACACACACACACACACACACACACACACACACACACACACACACACACACACACACACCACACACACACACACACACACACACACACACACACACACACACACACACACACACACACACACACACACACACACACACACACACACACACACACACACACACACACACACACACACACACCACACACACACACACACACACACACACACACACACACACACACACACACACACACACACACACACACACACACACACACACACACACACACACACACACACACACACACACACACACACACACACACACACACACACACACACACACACACACACACACACACACACACACACACACACACACACACACACACACACACACACACACACACACACACACACACACACACACACACACACACACACACACACACACACACACACACACACACACACACACACACACACACACACACACACACACACACACACACACACACACACACACACACACACACACACACACACACACACACACACACACACACACACACACACACACACACACACACACACACACACACACACACACACACACACACACACACACACACACACACACACACACACACACACACACACACACACACACACACACACACACACACAACACACACACACACACACACACACACACACACACACACACACACACACACACACACACACACACACACACACACACACACACACACACACACACACACACACACACACACACACACACACACACACACACACACACACACACACACACACACACACACACACACACACACACACACACACACACACACACACACACACACACACACACACACACACACACACACACACACACACACACACACACACACACACACACACACACACACACACACACACACACACACACACACACACACACACACACACACACACACACACACACACACACACACACACACACACACACACACACACACACACACACACACACACACACACACACACACACACACACACACACACACACACACACACACACACACACACACCACACACACACACACACACACACACACACACACACACACACACACACACACACACACACACACACACACAACACACACACACACACACACACAACACACACACACACACACACACACACACACACACACACACACACACACACACACACACACACACACACACACACACACACACACACACACACACACACACACACACACACACACACACACACACACACACACACACACACACACACACACACACACACACACACACACACACACACACACACACACACACACACACACACACACACACACACACACACACACACACACACACACACACACACACACACACACACACACACACACACACACACACACACACACACACACACACACACACACACACACACACACACACACACACACACACACACACACACACACACACACACACACACACACACACACACACACACACACACACACACACACACACACACACACACACACACACACACACACACACCACACACACACACACACACACACACACACACACACACACACCACACACACACACACACACACACACACACACACACACACACACACACACACACACACACACACACACACACACACACACACACACACACACACACACACACACACACACACACACACACACACACACACACACACACACACACACACACACACACACACACACACACACACACACACACACACACACACACACACACACACACACACACACACACACACACACACACACACACACACACACACACACACACACACACACACACACACACACACACACACACACACACACACACACACACACTCACACACACACACACACACACACACACACACACACACACACACACACACACACACACACACACACACACACACACACACACACACACACACACACACACACACACACACACACACACACACACACACACACACACACACACACACACACACACACACACACACACACACACACACACACACACACACACACACACACACACACACACACACACACACACACACACACAACACACACACACACACACACACACACACACACACACACACACACACACACACACACACACACACACACACACACACACACACACACACACACACACACACACACACACACACACCACACACACACACACACACACACACACACACACACACACACACACACACACACACACACACACACACACACACACACACACACACACACACACACACACACACACACACACACACACACACACACACACACACACACACACACACACACACACACACACACACACACACACACACACACACACACACACACACACACACACACACACACACACACACACACACACACACACACACACACACACACACACACACACACACACACACACACACACACACACACACACACACACACACACACACACACACACACACACACACACACACACACACACACACACACACACACACACACACACACACACACACAACACACACACACACACACACACACACACACACACACACACACACACACACACACACACACACACACACACACACACACACACACACACACACACACACACACACACACACACACACACACACACACACACACACACACACACACACACACACACACACACACACACACACACACACACACACACACACACACACACACACACACACACACACACACACACACACACACACACACACACACACACACACACACACACACACACACACACACACACACACACACACACACACACACACACACACACACACACACACACACACACACACACACACACACACACACACACACACACACACACACACACACACACACACACACACACACACACACACACACACACACACACACACACACACACACACACACACACACACACACACACACACACACACACACACACACACACACACACACACACACACACACACACACACACACACACACACACACACACACACACACACACACACACACACACACACACACACACACACACACACACACACACACACACACACACACACACACACACACACACACACACACACACACACACACACACACACACACACACACACACACACACACACACACACACACACACACACACACACACACACACACACACACACACACACACACACACACACACACACACACACACACACACACACACACACACACACACACACACACACACACACACACACACACACACACACACACACACACACACACACACACACACACACACACACACACACACACACACACACACACACACACACACACACACACACACACACACACACACACACACACACACACACACACACACACACACACACACACACACACACACACACACACACACACACACACACACACACACACACACACACACACACACACACACACACACACACACACACACACACCACACACACACACACACACACACACACACACACACACACACACACACACACACACACACACACACACACACACACACACACACACACACACACACACACACACACACACACACACACACACACACACACACACACACACACACACACACACACACACACACACACACACACACACACACACACACACACACACACACACACACACACACACACACACACACACACACACACACACACACACACACACACACACACACACACACACACACACACACACACACACACACACACACACACACACACACACACACACACACACACACACACACACACACACACACACACACACACACACACACACACACACACACACACACACACACACACACACACACACACACACACACACACACACACACACACACACACACACACACACACACACACACACACACACACACACACACACACACACACACACACACACACACACACACACACACACACACACACACACACACACACACACACACACACACACACACACACACACACACACACACACACACACACACACACACACACACACACACACACACACACACACACACACACACACACACACACACACACACACACACACACACACACACACACACACACACACACACACACACACACACACACACACACACACACACACACACACACACACACACACACACACACACACACACACACACACACACACACACACACACACACACACACACACACACACACACACACACACACACACACACACACACACACACACACACACACACACACACACACACACACACACACACACACACACACACACACACACACACACACACACACACACACACACACACACACACACACACACACACACACACACACACACACACACACACACACACACACACACACACACACACACACACACACACACACACACACACACACACACACACACACACACACACACACACACACACACACACACACACACACACACACACACACACACACACACACACACACACACACACACACACACACACACACACACACACACACACACACACACACACACACACACACACACACACACACACACACACACACACACACACACACACACACACACACACACACACACACACACACACACACACACACACACACACACACACACACACACACACACACACACACACACACACACACACACACACACACACACACACACACACACACACACACACACACACACACACACACACACACACACACACACACACACACACACACACACACACACACACACACACACACACACACACACACACACACACACACACACACACACACACACACACACACACACACACACACACACACACACACACACACACACACACACACACACACACACACACACACACACACACACACACACACACACACACACACACACACACACACACACACACACACACACACACACACACACACACACACACACACACACACACACACACACACACACACACACACACACACACACACACACACACACACACACACACACACACACACACACACACACACACACACACACACACACACACACACACACACACACACACACACACACACACACACACACACACACACACACACACACACACACACACACACACACACACACACACACACACACACACACACACACACACACACACACACACACACACACACACACACACACACACACACACACACACACACACACACACACACACACACACACACACACACACACACACACACACACACACACACACACACACACACACACACACACACACACACACACACACACACACACACACACACACACACACACACACACACACACACACACACACACACACACACACACACACACACACACACACACACACACACACACACACACACACACACACACACACACACACACACACACACACACACACACACACACACACACACACACACACACACACACACACACACACACACACACACACACACACACACACACACACACACACACACACACACACACACACACACACACACACACACACACACACACACACACACACACACACACACACACACACACACACACACACACACACACACACACACACACACACACACACACACACACACACACACACACACACACACACACACACACACACACACACACACACACACACACACACACACACACACACACACACACACACACACACACACACACACACACACACACACACACACACACACACACACACACACACACACACACACACACACACACACACACACACACACACACACACACACACACACACACACACACACACACACACACACACACACACACACACACACACACACACACACACACACACACACACACACACACACACACACACACACACACACACACACACACACACACACACACACACACACACACACACACACACACACACACACACACACACACACACACACACACACACACACACACACACACACACACACACACACACACACACACACACACACACACACACACACACACACACACACACACACACACACACACACACACACACACACACACACACACACACACACACACACACACACACACACACACACACACACACACACACACACACACACACACACACACACACACACACACACACACACACACACACACACACACACACACACACACACACACACACACACACACACACACACACACACACACACACACACACACACACACACACACACACACACACACACACACACACACACACACACACACACACACACACACACACACACACACACACACACACACACACACACACACACACACACACACACACACACACACACACACACACACACACACACACACACACACACACACACACACACACACACACACACACACACACACACACACACACACACACACACACACACACACACACACACACACACACACACACACACACACACACACACACACACACACACACACACACACACACACACACACACACACACACACACACACACACACACACACACACACACACACACACACACACACACACACACACACACACACACACACACACACACACACACACACACACACACACACACACACACACACACACACACACACACACACACACACACACACACACACACACACACACACACACACACACACACACACACACACACACACACACACACACACACACACACACACACACACACACACACACACACACACACACACACACACACACACACACACACACACACACACACACACACACACACACACACACACACACACACACACACACACACACACACACACACACACACACACACACACACACACACACACACACACACACACACACACACACACACACACACACACACACACACACACACACACACACACACACACACACACACACACACACACACACACACACACACACACACACACACACACACACACACACACACACACACACACACACACACACACACACACACACACACACACACACACACACACACACACACACACACACACACACACACACACACACACACACACACACACACACACACACACACACACACACACACACACACACACACACAAACACACACACGATAGCTTTAGCTTTAGCTTTCAAGCATCCCCCGCCCTGTTGTGCCTGGGAATTACCAACCGGCGCACTTACTCAGCCTTTGTGGCAACCCCCACCCACCCCCTCCCCTGTCCTGCTCCCTGGGGCGAGTGGGGGCGAACACAGCGGCTTTCCCAGGGCGGCGGGGGCGGCGGCTTTCCGGCAATGGGTGAAGGTTTCTATGAAGCTTTGTCTGGATTTATGTGAATACCCACGTGTATTGTAATATTGTAATGATTGAGTGCTTCTGCGGAAGTGTGTGTTCAGGCAGCAGCTGCATGCTTGTCGGTGCACTGTGGTCATGCGATCCACCAGTGCGTGGTCTTATGGTCTGCACTTGTGTAGGATCGGTCTGTCCATTTCTCCAGAAGGAGCATGGCCCCTGACGAGAGCGGTCACAAGGCTCACATGTATAACACATCGAGTGCACTTGGCTGCCTTCTATGAACATTTTGAAGTCAGATTCGGGAAATACTGCACATAGTGCGTGCATCGTCCCTGTCTTCACTGTGTCAGGAATGCAGTGATCGCTGCAAATCCCTTGTCCCAATGTTCTTGCATCACATATGGCCCATCCCCCCCTCCAGCTTTTATGGAAGAGCCCCTGCCCAGGTGGGCAGTGCAGCAGTGGGTGCCGCCTTTCGGAAGTCTGGCGCCTGCGCTTTGCGCCCGCCGGGAACGCGCGCTCCGCAGTTGTGGAGGAGGAGGATGGGGGCGCTCGCCGTGTCCCCGGCCCCTCACTGACTGTCCCCGACTACCACCGTGTCCCCCAAGCCTCGGTCAGCCCCCCCCCCCCCCCCACCACCACACCCGAATCACCACACCCGTACATACCCAAAAAGTACATACCCAACTCACACCAATACTGTTACAGTGGAAATGATGATTGTGCCACACCCCTTCCGGTTCTCTGATCCGTTCGTGGGAGAAGGAAAAGTCGGGGAGCGAATTGCAGAGGGTCCGGGTGTGAAAGAAGTTGGGGGGTCTGAGTTAGTGGCCCTTCGAGGTGTGTGTGGGGTGACTAACGTGTCAGGTTTGTTGCATGTTGTCCAAATGTGAACGCACAGTCATAGAAATTACAGTGTTTGTGGTTTAACACCACTACCTGTTTGCTTGCCTCCCCCTGTATTGTGGTGTGACCATAGGGCGCCATACCGGAGCAGAGTATGAGGGACATCATAGCCCGTCGGCCGACAAGCATTCGGTGTCAGCCAGATTGCATGACGGCCCACATATCTTGGAACTGGATCGCGATAGTCCAATCAGACGATGCGGATCAGGGCACAGCCGAGAGTCATTCGACAAGTCCAAGTCGTCACCAGCCATGAAACGAGACCGAGGCCTAGGCAGCCCCAGGCTTGAGAGGCACCTGTCAGCAGGGTCCATGGTATCAGGAATTTCCACTGTGTCAGGAGTGTCATGCGCAACAAGCAGCGTCTCGCACACTGCCTGGTGTGCTTCCTCCCGTAGCTTTGCGATCGTGCACGTGAGATGAGTGCCTGTGCGATTGGGCGTTGTGTTGTTGGTGCGGTTTCGGACCTGGATCTGGATGTAGATGTGGATGGATGTGTGGACGTGGGTGTAGATGTTGGTATGAATGCGGATGTGGTTGTGGGTGTGGGTGTGGGTGTGGATGTGGAATACGGAACGTGGAAAGTGGCATTTGGAGATGGATGTTGATCTGAATGTGGATATGAACAAAGATGTGGATGTGGACATCCACATTCCACATCTCGATCCTTGGCTCACTCCCACATTCAGCATTCCACATTCCGTATTCCGCATCAACATCCGCGTCTTCATCCCCTTGGACATCCACATCCACCATGCACATCCATATCCACCCCCACATCCAGATCCACGTCCACAGGCGACACTCGCGTTGGGTTCCATATCCAGAGGCAATTTCCAGAACCGCAGTCCACATTCCACATGGAGACCCACAACCACATGCACATGTGGATATGGATGTGGATGTTGAGGTGGAAGTGAGCCTGGGTCATCACACAACACACAAAGGAGGTCATGGGTCAGTGACAGGGCTGGTTTCGAGTGTGGGTTAGATATGACCTACCCCTACCAGGCCGGCTGCGGCGGGGTGGCGGGAGGAACGAGTCCTGCGCTTTGCCCTACCCCTGTCGCCCCGAGTGCACAGGTGTGTACGTCCTCCTGGACCTCTTGGCACTCCTTCATCAATTCGCCTTGAACCCAAAACCCTGGTCATTGCGTTGCAGGCAAGACATCAGGCCGAATGAGTACGTGGAGAAAGTTGCTCAGTTGAAAAGAAGCTCCGAGCAGGTATTTTATGCTGCTGGAAGGGTCAGTGCCTGTTGAGGGCCTTTCGGGGCCATAGCAAGCGGGAAGTGCGAACAATTTACCAGGGCCCTGTCTTGGGGCAGGGACAGTGGCGCATTCCGTTGTCAGGGGGTGGTTCAAAGCCCTGCTTAGAAGGCAGGCAGGCCGGCAGGCCGGCTTCGAGGGCCGTTAAAATGGTCGCTGCAGCCTGGCGCCGAAATGTTTTGGAGATGAGAAAGGAGTAGAGTGGACACGCCTGCTGATTCCGCACGGTGCACGTTGAAATGATCAGCGCCATACTGATCATTTTGAGGTATCGGACCCCCCCCCCCCCGGCCTAAAGTTGTTCCAAAGTTGTCTAAAGTTGTCCCACAAAGGCCCTACGGTTGGGCCTAAATAGTTGTGCACCGCAGTTGTGCGTTCTGTGTGTGATTGTTCTGCCAGGGCCTCTTATGCGCCTCCAGTGTTTGATCCACCAGGCCCTACAGTGGGGCCGAGGTAGTACCTTCCAACCACCGGTGAGGAACCCACCCCAACCCAACTCGTGTGTCCCCTTTATGGGACCACAAACCAAATCCGTGTTCCTTGGTTTGCATCCCCACAAGGCCCCCAATGACACAGCTCCGTGCAGAGGGGCCACCGTAAGCCCGGGCGTCTGGGACGCCCGCGGAAGCAACCCGTGAGTGTTCAGGGTCCACACAGCGGTGGGGGGGCTGGTCGTGTACGACCGTGTCGTACAAACTGGCCAGTACCATGTCTTTTGTATGACTTGCTTGTGGATCAACGACAGGGACTCCACAAGGAGGTCCAGGACGGCCAAGAAAAGCCGGTTGGTGTGTGTAGGCGCAGGGTTTGCCGTAGAGGCAGAGTAAGTGCACTGGTCAGTACTTCCGGGCTGGTTGTACTGTGTGTGTGGGAGAGAGGGCTGCCGTGTGTCTGGGGAGTTACCGAAAGGGCCTTTGTTGTCAGAGCATTTCCCTGCCCCTCACCCCATCCGCTTCTCCCAGATCCCTGACATAGTGCAGCTCACTGGACCTTCCGAGGCTTTGGGGCGACCACTGGTTCCGGCCGGCAAACCTCCTCCGAGTCCACCTGTCCCGCGCCCGGGTTGTGCTTAGTGTTCGGCCCACAGGGCGCAGGGCAGGGATGTGCTCATCCGCGGGGGGGGGGGCGGTTTGGCGGACCCACCCACCCCCAACCCAAAAAATTTTTCCTCTGGGGAAAAATGAAAATTTGAATAGAGAGCCAAAAAAGAGAGGCCCATTTTGGGTACACAACCTTTTTTTTGCTCGCATACCCACCCACCCATCCCCCCCATCCTGTTGCAGAAATTGGCTGGACCTGCCTTGTCATCCAAATGCAGCGGGGCCTGCGCCCCCCGGTTTGGGGCGCCCCGCAGAGATCCTCAGGAGGGGGCTGCCGGTGCATGGAGGGGCGCAACCCCGGTGCGAATGTTCGGCACAGACTGGACACCACAACGGGGTGTTCGTCCGACCACACGATGGCAAAGGTGGGAGACATGCAGCAACAGCAGGCTCAATCTAAGGCTCACTCTCAGGCTCCCATGCGACGCTTTGGCGGAGGACAGCGTGGAACAGTCAGGGCATGGCGGTCCACTGGGAAGGGGCAATCAAGGGAGGCCGGGGCCAGAGATGAGGAGATGCAGCCTGGCAGAAGGAGTGGGCTCCTCCCACCAAGAAACGGGAGCATGGACAGTAGAAGGACGGTTGCATTCAAGTGGCAATGGGGGTTGAGGGCTTTGGGGACGGCTGCAAGTGACTGCCGTGCTCAGCACCTGTCATGTTCCCTGTATATTCCACAGGAAGGGGCTGTGTGGTCGAAGTCCAAGTCCGCTGCCAGACCGGACGAGAGGTTTGAGCAGCTGCTCAGTACTTTCAAGCGCTTTCTGCAGGTTCTGGACTGGAAGAGTGGCAAAGTGGCCACTGATTTCCTGCTGGAAGAGCTACAGAACGCTGCAGCAGAGGGTCGCGTAGGCCCAGCACAGCATGCCCAAATTCTCATTGCAGGCCTGTTCTTGAGTCCACACAAGTCCCTTAAGAAGGATCAGGTGCAGCCACCCTCCAACCCCTGCCCCCACCCCAACACGGTTCTAGAATTCCTGTTGGTGAACACTGTCAGTCTTTTAGAGGCTCTGTCTACACTGACTAGACACCTTTCAGCCAGGTGTGCTTTTTGTGCAAACAAAATTTTTGTTGGTGCTGCTGAATGTGTGAATATTGGCTTGGCTTGGTTTGCTTGAATCGCCCAACCCCACCCCCAAATGCAGAAATCATGATGGTAAAACAGTTGTACATATGTACTTTTGCTATAGAGACGCAGACACTGAAGTGCAATGGAGCCACAGGCACACTACCCCTTCGCAAAAAAACCTATGCTATTAAAACAACACCAACAACAACAACCGTCAACAGCTTGCCCATGGGTGCCTAGTCCCATGGCGAAGTCGTTTCGCTGTATTGTGCACAAGTTGATTCACTCCGTTTATTTATTCACTTTTTGCGTCAGATGTATTATTTATATTACTGCACCCCTCTCCCCTTAAATCTAGCTAACAGCAAGCAACAAGCAACAAGCAACCAGCAAGCAAGCTCTTCACGTTTCCGTTTTGGCTGTTGCTCTGTCCCAACGCTTCGGAGCCTTCCCTAATCTAGCCATCCTAGAGCCTAGGTGGTGCCCTTGCCAAATCCAAGTTTTGAGCCAAAAACTCACCGGTGGTGCCCCGGGGCGGGGGCGGCAAGTTGGGAGGCTTGGGAACCACAAAAAGTGGGGGGTTGCGGGTGGACTAGGTGCCCTTACATTTTGGATTTCAGCCACGTAGCCCAACATACGGCCCGTTCTTGGTTTTGGGGCTGTTTGACACAAACTGCGCACATTGTGGGTCATTTTTGCCCATTTTTGGGCTGTTTCTCGGACATATCGTGGAGATAGAGGGCAGCAAAGGGCTCTTTGTCACGAGAAAGTCAAGGCGCATGTGGAGTGTACCAACTGTTTCCCTTTTTTTTGGCCGTTTTGAATGGGGTTCGGGGCCGTTTTGGTCCAAAAAAAGGCTGTTTTGGGGCACAAATGCGGTTCTGGAAGGGCACCTCCCAACTTGCCGCCCCCGCCCTGGGGCGCCACCAGTGGGTAACCTGGGCTCAAAACTTGGATTTGGCAAGGGCACCACATAGGCTCTAGGCTGGCTAGAGTAGAGTAGAGCCCGGAGCAATGAGACGGAGCAATAGCCAAAACGGAAAGGAGAAGTGCTTGCTTGGTGCTTGCTTGTTGCTTGTTGCTTGTTGCTTGTTAGCTAGTGTAGCATGACACGTCTGCCCCCCCGCCCCCCAAGAGTGGATGTCATTGACGGCAATGGGTTGGGGTTGGGCAAGCCTTGAATACTCAACCACCACCAAATGAACAAGCCCAGAAATGGCCATTTGCACGTTCTGTTTTGCCAAAGTGACGTTTGGTTGGTTTGGAGACTGGGGACTGCCCTTTGGGATGGATTGGGCTGCTGAGAATTTGACAGTCCTTGAACACACACAGTCTCGAACCTCTGTCTGGTGGCCTGCAGCGTGTGTTTGCGTCCATCCTTGTCTACCCCCGTTCGCACACCGCCCTACCATCTGCTTCTGTGCCCTGCCCTACCTGGCCCTGTTGCGCACCTTCACAGGTGGCCCGACTGCTGGAGCTCAAAAGCTTTCCCTCTACGAGCGAGTCCTTTCTGCACATCCTGGACCTGACCGTTGACCATTTAGCGTGCCCAAACTCGTGTGCTGGTGTGACGGCTTGACCACCCTCCCTTGCCATAATCACTATTAAACAGCGCCCCACCGCATTCTTGGCTCATCTACCACTCCTTTGTTCATACTTCTCTCGGAGGCATGTTGAAGGTCCTCGAGCGTTGGATTGGAGGGGTATGAAGGTTGCGGAGCGGAGGAGGTTTATGGAGGGCCAGAGTATGGACAGTTGTGGAGGATATGGAGAGTGTAAAGGGGGTCCCTTTCTCACCATCTCCTGATTGTGCATTGTCTACAGCGCGACGCTTTGAAGAAAAGCGGCAAAAAGCAGCGCAGCTGCAGCGCATGGAAAGCAAGCCCAGCATTGTGAAGGCCGACTCAACAACAACAAGGAAGCCCAGAAAGAAGATCACAAAGGCCAAGATCGTTGCAGGAGTGGTGGCGTGTGCCTCGCTCGCGGCCGGCGCAGCGGCCATGTGATGCCGCGAATTTGACACCGGTTCTCACGGTAAAGTTCCTGTTAATAAGCGGTACAGCGGCCGTGCATCGACACTTGACGTTTGTTTTGGCCCTCGTTGCCGTTTCCGTCCGTCAAACTCCCGCAGTTTTGAACTGATTGTGTGACGACCTCACACAGATGGTTCCGCACACGTTGGGCGGGGTGCGCGTGAGCTGCGGCCTACGGCGGCGCAGCGTTGGGTTTGAGACGCTGGATGCCGTGGCGAGTTTTGCACAGCGCCCCTCAGCCGCTGCGGGGATGGGATGGGACGAGTCGACTGAGAGGCCGTGAATTCCGCGCACTTGCGGATTTGAAGCGCCCCGGAAGGGCACAATTTTGTTTCTGCTGATTTTCAAAACAATGCCAACCCCGACGGTGGTCAACGTACAATTTGCATGGCAATGGGGTGTGTGCATGGCCTACCGACTGTTTACCTGCTGACCGACTGTCTGCCTGGCCCACCGACTGTTTGTCTGGCTCACCAACCGGCCACCACCGGGCACATCTGTATTCTCACAAACGTGCGGAACGGAATGATGATCTGCCTCTGTTCGAACGTTGACCTGTTGTGTATATATACAAAACACCATGTCTGCTGCTCTGACTCGCAGTGGACCTGATGGACCGAAAGCCGGAAGTATCTTAGCGGAGACAGTCAATCTCGAATATTGAACCTTGCGCTTTGTAAACAGTTCTTCCAATTTTGGCGACAGGCTGCGGGCTCATGTGAGACGATTTACATTTTTGTATTTCAAACATGAACTGACCAGCTTTCTGTGTGTGCGTAAGTGCGGGCGCGCATGTGTGTGTGTGTGTGTGTGTGTGTGTGTGTGTGTGTTTTGCCTGTCTGCTTAACTGGACTGCCTAACCTGAGAACATCAATGTACCCCTGCTTCTCAGGCTTCGCCTGTTGAAGATGCTGCGGGTCAACCTCATGTGCTCTACCTACAGAAAGGTGCCTAGTCGTCTTATGGTCACATGTTCTGTTTTACCGGCGCTGCACTCCTCCTCCTCTACATTGGTATGGCTGCACCCACTGCTCTTCCTCTGTCTGTATGGATGTGCACGTGTAAGTAGATGTATGTGTGTGTTTTTGTGTTTGTTTTGTGTATGTGTATGTGTGTGAGTGTGGTTGGTGTGTGTGTCTTTGTGTCTGTGTTTATGTGGGTGTGTGTGGGTGGGTGTGTGTGTCCGAGAGTCTGGGTGAGTGGGGTGGGTGGGTGGGTGGGTAGGTGGGTTGCAGTGCGTTTTGTGCTGTGGCACACAATTTTTTCAACAACATGTGTGGTGCCCATTCGGTGATCATTTTTCATTTTGGCCATCATCGGAGACGTCACTCACATCCGTAAATTTGTTTTCCCCACGCCCATGCAACGCAAATGTGACACAAGTTGTAGGTGCTCCACATGAACTGTTTGGCGCCCCGATTTCAATTTCGTCTGCTACTCAATGCTGGCTACCTAACCCCCACCATATTGGTAGTACACCTCCCAATTACCCACCCCTGCCAACTACCACCCCCCCCCCCCCCTTTGTAATCCCCCACCCCTTGCAATCCCCCCCCCCCCATGGAGGGTACCGTCAGTTGGCCCAAAAAGCATAGGAAACACTAGGCGCCGAAGAAAATTTTTCTTTAGGTTACACAGGGACTAGGGTTTGGGGGGACCGTCACTTGGTGACCGTTCCCCCCCCCCCCCCCCTGGTGGGGACCGGCCTGACATTAGGGGGGGGATTACAAGGGGGGCGGGGCGTACAAAATGTCCATTCCAATGCATCACTGATGCCCTCTCCTGGGACGGGGGTGGGCCCTTCTCCCCAGACCGCCCCGAAATGGCCCCAAAACCACCCACCCACTCCTGGAGACACCCACTCCCAGCGGTGGTGTGGACCCACGTGAAGCAAATGGTTGCTTGGGGACGGAGAGTAGTTGGCTACACCTTGATTTGGGGCCCAATAGACATTGCTTTGCTGACGTTGCTTGTGCCAAGTGTTGTGCCCATGGAGCGGTCAAATCTTGGGGTGGGACGCGTTCCCCCCTCTTAGAGGGGACGGGTGGGTAGACGGGTTTGATCCCCCCTCCCGCCTCAGCTGGATTCGCGAATGGTTGGCCCCAATCCTCGCCAATCGTAACACCAGCTCCCGCTCCTGCTCCTGGCGATCTTCCCCCACTGCGTGTGTTGCGTTGTTCAGTGTTCAGTGGACGTTGGAAATCAGGACGTCTCTGGTCACAGGGCGTACACGACCCTAATTCTTGCGCGGTGTGTACAGTCCAAGTGGGCCGTTGAGTACTCACCCCCCCTCCCCCCACACCTTTTGACAAAAGGCTGCCGTGTACAGACCGTCGAAGGATGCGGCCGATGGAAGGTGGTTCCCCGAATGCCGTGGGACAGGCTCAGTGCTCTTCGCCTCCTGTGCAAGTCGGCTTCTGTCCAGGACCCGACGCACATGACAGCGTAGCATCCCACCTCCCGGGGTCTGCATCCCTTGCACGGAAAAAGGCCTCGCTAGTGTAGCCTGCGAAATCGAGGACGCCGCACGCACGTGTGGAAGGCACCGTCTGTAATGTCGGTGCCACAGGGGAGATGATGTGGGATGGGAGAATCAACCCGCCCAGTCGCCCGCCTGCCTGGGCGCATGCCTATCAGTACAACCCACGTGCCCGCCCCGGCCGCTGGGGTACTGACAGGCACAAACAGTTCCTTTTTGCCGTTGCGTCTGACGAAAAGGGATGTTGCGGGCACATCCAAGACTCGTGTTTACCGATGTATAATAACGGTTTAGGATCCGTTGCCGGGCATTGCGTTTTCAAGTCTTTTGTTCTGTGCTGCAGCCCCTGCACTCAATTTCACGGCGTCCATGAGTCCTCCTTTTTTCATTTTTTTGCACAATAGGACCTCCCCTCAGTATTGCTCTGCAACGATTGGTTGGTGCCAAACTAATGGGGGGTGATGTCCAACCAACATTTTCTGGCGGCCACTTGACGCTGGGGTGACTTGTTTCATTGTTTGATGTCAAGTTTGTGCTGAATGAACACTGTTTTTGGTTCGCAAATAGTGTTTTGTGTTGTTGCTGGTGGTGGACGTGAATCACCAGAGAATCAATTTTTTTTGTCGGCTGAGAACCAGTTTTCCAGCGGGAGCACACACAGACATGACAAACACCAGAAATAGGTGGGAGAACGTAAGTGGGAGTTATGGTCTTTGGCAGTGCAATGCTTTGGCAATATGAGATTTTACTTTCTGCGCTGCGTGGTGCCTCTAAACTGAGTTGCAAGATGGCCGAGATTTGGGTGGGGGTGGGAGGGTCCTTCCCCTCCTGGCGCCAGCACTGCCTTGTCTAAGCATAGTGACCCTGTGTGACATTGTTTTAATGACCACAGTTGTTGCAGTCAAGAATGTAAGGTGACGTGGTGGTGTGCCGATATGGAAAGAGGGGGTGGGGCATGCCTGTGACAGACGTTCCTGTTCATGGCAACATTCTGCGTCACAGCTCCCGAAGGCAGGTTGTTTTGGTGCGTTTTTCAGCCACGTCCAGTGGTTCCTGGCATGGCTTTAGCGTGCATCCGGCATTCCTGAACGTGCGCCTGCCACCATTATTGTGCCTTCTGCTCGTGGGGACTAATACATTCATTTGAAGACACTCAAAATGGGCATGATATTGTGCATTATGCCCCATCTGACCGTGTCCTCTTCCTGCTCTGCAGCCCACCCCCAAGGCATCCCCACAGCCTGCCCCAAAAGGCAAGCAGGTGCAAGGTGAGGCGCAAGGTTGGACAGGGCGTGATGGCCAGTCAGGACATCAGGAACATGCTGACGCATGGTGCACATGCCCGCGCCGCCACAGGAGGGACGCCAAGGGGCAGAACCCAGCACTTGGGAGCAGAGGGACAGCAGTGGCTTGGGACAAGCAACATGGACAATTTATTCCTGAAAACTTAAACCAGTGCGTACACCAGAAGGCGGCACAGTTACTCAGCCTTTGAGGCAAGCCACCCCACCCCACCCCACCCCACCCAACCCACACAGCCCCAGAACTGATACTGACCCGTAAGCAAGTCATTCAACAGACATGGCACTGGACACTGGTTTTACTTCATGGTGGCCTATCAGCCTTCAAAGACCTCCCCCACAATTAAAAATAAAGCAAACCAGCCTTGATTTTTCGCATTTATGGCCTCCGGTCTGCCAGCTGAGAGACTGCTCTTCTGTGCTGTTCTGCCGCAACAGATGCGGGTCGTGCAACAGCCGCCGCGTCGTGGGCACAACTGTTGTTTGGTTGCGGTCAATGAACACGACCTTCATCAATTGACTCTTTGCCAGTCTAACCGTCTTTCTGCTGAGGGATTGTTGTGGCGTGCAGCCTCCATGTCACAGCTGCGTACAGGCTGCGAGGTCGGGAGGGGGCGGACACATCACGTGTATCCTTGCCTTTTTGCGCCATGTACAGGGGAAGGGCCATCGCAGGACTTGCGGTGGATGACGGCTCTTTAAACCTGATAAAAAGGCGAATTAGAGAGTGTGCTCCCCAGTGGCCCTTATGGTCTATCAGCGCGGGGGATGGGGGGACTCCAGCCAGCCAGGCCAGCCACCGGTTTGTCAAAGCCCATGAAAACAAAGAATGGCTTGGGGCAGTGTTGCTTGCTGCTGGTTGGTCCTTTATGGCGGCGGCGGCTGCTGCTCCGGACTGTCACAAGTTGCCACTATCTAGAGAGTGCCGCTCGTGCGGTGCGCCGGGTGCGCAGAGCGCACCAGGACATGTGTGTGCGGCTGCATCCATGAGCTCCCATGTGCCTGTGGCGCTGCAAGTCACCATGTCGCTCCGTTTCAAGACTCTGGGCTATGTTCTGCAGCGTGGCATACAACCCGGGATACTTGAAGGACGCAGTGTGCCGGTGCGGCGGTGCGCGGGCGGCACCCCCCTAGCCTCTGCTGGCTGGTTGGCTGGTGCTGGCCGTGATGGTGGCTGCTGGCAGTGGCCACTGGTGGCTGCTGTTGGTGGCTGCTGTTGGCACTGGCTCCGACCCGAAATGTTGCGGTTGTGTCGATTGACATGTGCCCTCACCAAGTCTGGTTTTTGGACGGGAACTCAACGAGGGCCGGCCGTCCGTGTGTTAGACAGTAGGTGATCCTGCATGGAGACACCCTTCGTGTGTGCCTGAATGTGGTCTCAATTGCAATTTGGCTTCCTGCCAACATGACCACTGTGTCACAATTCCCGAATCTATTGTGTTGCATGACCATGTCCCCATTGCCCCCTCCGTTTGACATCCTGCCGGCCCATCACTCGCTTTGAAGGGGATGGTAGGCCAGGAGCTCTGGGGTGCATCCTGAATGTTTTGTGTAGATGGTGTCTTGGAGGCGATGGGGTCGTCAGGACGCCCTTTCAGTGGACAAGTGGACAAGTCGTGTTATCTTGCCTGTAATAGGAAAATGGCTTGCACTTCGATGCCAAGTCCAAAGGGCTACCCCACCGATTATTTGAATGATCAGCCATCCATTTCTCAACGATCATGCCCTCGTCCTGAAGACCTAAAAAATCTAGTGTGTGTATCCCCTGAGTGTAGGGGGCGTATTGCGCGCTGTGTGCGCACCGTGCGCGCGTTGTGCACAAAGTTTGTACAGGACCATACCCAAGCTGCATAGTGGTGCCTAGTACCAGTAACAATGAGCCTCGTTATGCATTTATATGAGCTGCTTGCATGCTTTGCCCTCATGTTTTGCATCCTTTCCTATAGTTTTGTGGTACCTACCAAGAATTTGGATTTGGATTCCGATTACGAACAATGGCTTGCGATGACGAAGAAATGGAGAGGTTGCGACAAAATAAGGCACGGAAGAAGTGGAAGGAGGCCGAAAAGGTGGCATCACAATCGGCAACAAAATCTCAAGCTCCTAGTGTCTCAGAATTATTTTGGACACTGTGGTGAGGTTGTTGAGACAACTATGAAAAAGGTCTGCAGATATCTCAATATGGTGGTGGACGAGGTTCGATGGTCTAACCGCTTGGACCATTATAATCATAGCCCACGTGACCCACTTCACTGACTCTATGCCCATTAGCTCGATGGGCAGTGGCCTTGGATGGCTTGGGGGGTGGGGGTGGGGTGAAACATGAGGCTATCCAACATTGTGGGGGTGTAGTATGGTCTGTACAGGCAAGAATATTGCCAATGGTAGCAAAAACCCCCCATTTTCCCTGTCATGTGCGCACTGTGCCTGCGCTGTGCACACACGCCCCCATTGTCTGCGACCAGTGAACATCACGGAATCCCTGCAGTCCTTGGGGCGGTGGCGGATGGAGGGGGGGGGGTCCTGTGCCAGCAGGGGTTTGTTTCCCCACCCCTGGGACCCCGCAAATGATGTGAACTTGAGTAAGGTATCGTGGTCCGGGAGAAAGTTTCACGTGGCAATGTTCCTCCACCAAAACCCCTGGTGTCAGCCATTGCATGCTATATCCTCCATTAGAGGCCTCTTTGTTATCAAGGCAATGCGTGTGTCAGTGATGGTGCCTCTTTCACCTGCTTTTTGTCAGGCCTACAATGTTCTATCTCTGCTGATTCAGACGCTAAAACTGCTTACGCAATATGTGTGTGTGTGTGGAATGGTGTTGCGGCCTATCACTGATACGGCGATGGATGTACATACTTGGCAAAAGCCATAGAAAAAAGTGAAAGAAAATGTGGGTCCTCCGCATTGTTGTGAGAGTAAGTTAACTAGCCCTGCGACTCTTCAGCAGGCAGAGAGGCATGAGTGTGCTTGTACAGCCAAGAATTCATGCAGGATGACCAAGCGGTGGGTGCATGTTTGGGGAGGATAGAGGGGGCCAGTCTGCCCTACATCTGGGTGAACAAAGCACCATGGCACAGCCTGCGCTATGCTCGCCAGCCGCCCCCGTCCCCATGGGTGGCCCTGAACCCCAGAGTAGTAGTCCTGGCAAATTGATTCATATTGTCTTTCGCATGCGTGTGGGGTACGGGCTGCATGCCTGCTGTTTCGTGCCAGAAAGCTGCAGTTTTGGAGTTGTGAGGTTTGATTGTACTTTTGCCTCTCCCGTCGCAGCAACACACCGCACCAGAATGTGCACTACAATCTGTGCATTCTCAGCTTGTAGTGCTGGCAGTCCATCGTACCACACAGCTGTCGGACAGAGCTAGAATTTCCGCACACTGTACACTGGACCAGTGTGAGTGTGCATCCACTTCTATGTGCCTTGGTGAAATTTTGCCCCAATTTTGCGATCATACAGCCCAGGTTCCCCAAACAACCATTTACGTGTGGGTTGTGCATAAGCACTGCCTTGTCCCTGAGGCCCCCTACTAAGCGCAGGATGCTTCTCTGGCTGTTGTGTTCCCTGACTTCGGCTGTGTTTGCACAGCGGAGCCGAATACCTTGACCCACAGTCGTCCTCTACCCCCCACTTGTGCAAGCACAGCCTTGTCTAAGCACATCGCCCCCATGTTGCATTCATTTTTGGACGATCATTTTTGTGGTCCAGAATGCAATGTGAGCCCCATTTGTGTCGGCAGACAAGGAAAGAGGAGCAGCCATGAAAGACTTGTTTCTGCCCAGCATGGAATGCATGCCAAACCCACATTGCATCCAGGTGACACATTATCATGTCACTGAAGTCAATGTCACGTTACGTACCCACCCACCCCAACCCCCTTGCGCAACGACTGGCTTGCGCAACCACCCACCACTGGTCAAACGGCACTTTTCTCAACACTACCTGGTTTGTTCACAGAGTTGTGTTTTCATGGCTGTGGGGCGAAGTGTGGTGACTGTAGCACAAAAATTCAGGTTTGCAGGACGAATGTTGATGCATGTGAGATGACAATCGAAGAGATTGAGCGCAAACAGAATGACAATCTGGTGAAACATCTGACATCCTCAATCACACGTGTTTCACATTTTTCGGGGGCTGCAGACGTGGACACAGGCATGCGCAACGACCAACCACTGGTCAAATGGCGCTTTTTGGCCTGAAACACTGTCCAATGACCACCCGCTGGTCAAGCAGCGAAACGTTGCCGGTTGTCACCCGACGCGGGGTGGGTGGGTGGGTGCAAGCATTATCTTTGTGCTTGTACCACAGCGCCCACAGTGCAGCCCCTTCAGACAACAGCCCGAAGGCTTCCTGACATTTTGGGGTGCCTGAGGATGAAGGCCCTGTGGAAAGTCACACCCCCCTCCAGACATCCCAGGTGGAGTCAAGTGTCCCGAATCAGGCAGAGTGTTTCTGTTTCCTATGACAGCTGCCTCCATTTCCAGGCCCTCTTTGACCATGTCATGTTTACTGGCCCACAAAAGCGCGCAACAAGGGAATGGAACGCATCAGTTGTCTGCATTTTGAATGTTGTGGGAACAGGACATGGGGGAGTTGCGGGGTGCACGTTGCATCCTGCAACTGCAGTTTCCAAGAACCACTTGCTGGGCAAATTCTCAGTGGGTACTATGTTCCCGCTGCAACATCACTGGCCACAAGTTCAATATTACAGCAATTACCATGTTCAATAGCCACATGCACTATGTGCCATGTAGGCATGTAACTAGTGCTTACAACTGGGCTTGTTTGTTGACATGCAGCAATGCTTAGCCAGGTCCAGTGCACTGTAACCCATGATACCTGTTGGCACGCCGAGATTGCTCCGATGGCCACAATATAGGAACTTGCGCTTGAATGGTGAATGTTGCAGATATATTGGGAGTTTGCATCTTTTACCCCTTTCCAAACTAGCCCCCCCCCCCCGCCCCTCCCCCCCTCCCGTAGCGCAGCGTAGCGTTTCATTCCGATTGTTCATAGCATATCATTTGGACCACGAAAACTGTCGCAGTGTGAATGATGATTGTGCCCCCCCCCCCTCCCTCCCTGCAACCTTCATTTCGCCATTTCTTCCTTCTGGGTTCACGTTGACGTAGTTTGTTTGACCTACTGTGATTGAGGTTATTGAGCCCACACGGAATATTGTGCTCTGACTATTCCTCAGGCGATGCCGCACTTAGTTTCGAGTGTTGCATGTTGCGGTGTAATCTTGCAACACAGTGCCCCTGGGGAAGACCATGCACAATGAGCTTGCATTTGATTGATGCACCACATGTGCTGCTGTTGCATGCATTGTCAGGTTCACAAGTTAGTGCTATTTTGTGGTGCAACCCCCCCCCCACCCCTGGGAGGGGCACAGTCACTGGATTACTGTTCCCCCTATCCGGGGGGAGTGTCGTGCTAAAGGACACAAGGGAGCGCCTTCAGTGTGGTGTGCATGCAGTGCAACTATTTGACCATTTGGCTAGACCAAGTAATTGTAGTCTGCGCCAGTTGTGGACAAAGTAACCGCTCACCTCCCCTTTGTGCAACTCTGTTTGGACGGTGCTTTTTGAAACACTAGTTTTCCCCCCCAAAAATTGTGCTTCCATGGTTGTGGGACGCATTATGGTGGCTGTAGGACAAAATTGAGGCATGCAACCTCCTTCTCCCCCTTGTGCAAGCATGGTGTTGTCTTAGCATGGGGACCATGAATAAGTAAGACTGCATCATTTGCAGATTGTTGAGCGTGTGATGCACAGGGTGACAACCGTTGCCAGATTACGGCCAAGCACAGGAGCCCATTTGATCATTGTTGTCCTATTTTCCCGTGCTTGCACAAGGTTTGTGTGTGTCTCTCTGTGTGTGTGTGTATGTGTGTTGGGGGGATTAGGAAGAATTTTGACACATGTAAGTGAAAATGTGAGCATCCATGAACGTCGACAATGTACCCCCCCTTGAAATCTCCAAAGGCGATGTACAGGGTGTCGTGTCCCTTTTTCAGACCCAAGATGTTTTCTCCGACTGACCGTGTATGTACCACTCACGCACACTTGGTGCACATGTGTTGGCCACTGTTGTGGGTCTTTTACCAAATGGGCCGCAGTTCTACCACACATTCGGTACATACGCCCTGGTGGGGTCACTCAAATGGATCATGAGAGTGCTCACCTCTCAAGGCTCGAGGCTGTGGTGCTTCGCAACCCCAAACGCCAGCTGTTTGCTTGCATCAGTGGAGGGCACCACAGTTTGCCTTGAAATACCCTTGCAATCCCCCCCCCCTTAGGGGGGAGCCTATCACTTGGCGACCCCCCCCCCCCCCCCGCCGTGCGCTATGGGGGGAGATTTCAAGGGGGGGAGGGTACAATGTGTAATCCGGTTGTTTGGGCGGAGGCAACAAAAGGTGTGTGGGGCTTGGCACACTGTCAAAAGAAAAGTACCCCCCCCCCCCCCTTGCATAAGCTACGCCCTTGTCCAAGCTGCAGTAGGCGTAGGGACCGTAATAATTGTGTGCGTAATTTTAACTGCGTACGAAATGTAGTGCGGCCACATGAGACATGGGTTTGTCGTCACTTTTGCCAATTACGTGGAGCCATGAACACATGCAACATGCCACATGCAAGGCAATTTGATTTCCAAGAATTTGAAGTTGCCCGAGCCCAAACCAGCCCCTGAGCCTCAGCCACAGGCATCTTCAAGTGGTGAGCATGTGCAATTCCTCCAAGAGGGCCCAGCAAGCTTGGGCGCACCACAGGGCGACCAATAATATGAAACGGGCCCAACGACACCTGCGGCGCTTCCGAAAATGCGCGGTACGCGGCCGCTCTACTTTCTTCAATGCCCTAAAGTGGTGGCTGATCACCCCCTTCCGCACGACTACCCCACAACCTGACACGACCTCGGCCGCCGAACACCTTCCGCACTTCGCGGGGGACCCACCATGGAGACCGGAAGAGGCCAAGGCTCTTCTTTCACAAGTCTTAAAGCCAGGACGACCAGTGAGCCCCGATCCTCCCTCCTGGCAATCTTTCACAAAAGCGCTACGCCAACCCAAGAACAAGGCGGCAGGCATGGACCACGTGGCACCCCACCTGTACCAGTGGTTACCTAGGGAACTACAGTGGGACCTATACATAGCAGTGCGCCATGTGTGGGAAAGCGGCGATGTGCCGCACCACTGGCTGCAGGCCAGAATAGCCATGATCTACAAGTCTGGCCCCCCTAAGGCGGCCCGCAGTTACCGGCCCACCAGCGTAGCCACGGGGATGTACTCCATTCTAGCCCGGCTCATATTGGACACTCTGCGAGGGCCCATCGACGCGGCGCTCTCCGACCCCCAAGCAGGATGTAGACGAGGCTATACCACATCACAACAAGCCCTCCGCATGTCGATGCTTTTACACCAATACGGGGACGGTGCGCTGGTGTGCCTCCTGGACATCGCAAAAGCTTACCCCAGCATGCCCCATGAGTGCCTCACCTACGGACTCCAGTTGATTGGAACCCCAGCCCGCATCTACAACATGGTGGCTAGCATCTACGCGCACAGCACGGGGGTGTACGGAGACGTCCGTTTTCCGTTGCGTCGTGGCATCAAGGAGGGGTGCCCCCTGTCCCCAGCCCTTTTTGTTCTAGTGTATGAGGCCTTCCACCAGACTCTCACTAGAGAATTTCCCAACAGCACCATATTGGCCTATGTCGACGACATCGCCATCATCTCCCCGAGCCAACGGGAGATGCAGCACGTCCTGGAGCGCGTCAGTCAATTGTCTGCCATACTGGGCCTCAAGACGAACCCTTCAAAGACACAAGTGTACCGTTGGGCCCCACCCTCCCGCCGTCAGGGTGTGGCACGACGAGAGTCCCCGACCAGGGACACCATCACGTGGGGCGATGCGCGATTGCCGCTGCAACCCCCTATCTTCCACTACCTCGGTCACCTCCTGGCACATCCAACCTGGGAACAAAAGGCACGTGATGACTTCGTGGGGACGGCCGCAGCTGATCTGACGCGATACCAATACCTGCCACTGAACGCTTTCGAGCGGGTGCAGCTGCTGAACACCATCTTGATCCCACGGTGGACGTACCGCACCTTGTTTCTCCCCAACGACTCAATGTTCAAAGCCATGGACTCCATGTGCTTGCGATTTGTGCTTATGGCGGAGGGCATGGAACTCAATAAGGTCGACGTTCACAAATCATACAACGTCCTCCATGTCACTTCTCCTCACCGACTGGGCGGAATGGGGTTGCACCAACTGTTCTGGGCCCACAGGGCACGCTTCACCACAATGGTACAGAACACGTTACGTTCACGTCCGGGATCCATTGGCTGCAACCTTAGCAAAGAATTGCCCTCCCGAGCGGTGCCTATTCGCAACTACTTGGCTATACTCACCCAACTAGGTGCTCGCACTGCACTCCACATAGCACTACCGCCGCGGCCGGCCGGGGGACCCAACCTCATCGACAGTGAAAGCTCCGATGACGGCGTCCTCTTGTCTGCCCGTAAGGAGCAGGTGGGGGATGCCCTCCACACGCGCCACTACATTGCCCCACACCGGTACCACGAAGACCCCTCGGCAGGCACGGTACCTGCGGGATACCACCCTGTCAACATCGCGGGCATAGCGTGCTACTCCAACAAGCAACCGCCAACCGGAACGTCCCTATACTCCGATGGCAGCCTTCAAACAGTTCAGATTGCGGGCTCGGAATACCAAGCGGCGGGCGCAGCAGTAACAAAAGGGCCTCTTCGCATCCTCGCCCGGGTGGCGGGCCCACAGCAGTCCTACAGGGCTGAAATGTACGGAGCAGCCATCGGCGCGGCCATTGCATCTGACGGTGACACTCAATACATCGACAACATGGCCGTCACAAAATGCGCACACCGCCGACCCACGCACGAATGTTCTGACGCTGACATCCGCCACAAAGTGTGTGACCAAGTGCAGCACAAACGCGTCGCCGCGGAGTGGATCCCCAGCCACCGCCTTCAGACGGAGGCCCGTAACGCGCAGGAACGCGAACAAATTCGACGCAATGGGGAAGTAGACCTGCTCGCCAAGATGGCCACGCGCCTACCCGTGCCGGATTGCGACCCCTAGCGCCCCGAAGATATTGCAATGTGCGGCGGGCCCGCCCCCACTCCGGCGCGGAAATGGATCCTCCAACGGAGGCGCGTTGTCACTTTCGACGGTGCACACTGGGTATCCTGGCTGCCGATGCGCGGGGACCGACGTATGCTCTGGGTTAAATGGCTTTGGGGTCAGGTACGATGGGATGGGACGGGCGCGCCGTGGGACCATACCAGCCCCAAATGCCCCATATGTCCCCTCCACCACGGTACCACTGTCCACAAACGACTCATCCACTGCATGCGTTGGAAAGTCGCATTTCGCAACATGTGGCTTAGCACCTGGGGACCATGGCAAGATGAGGTGACGGAATGGTGGAACAGGGCGTCAGCGGCAGACCTACACCATGTTGCCTGCCTTCGCATACCACAGTCCCTATGGGACCACATCCCCCGAACAATGCGGGTAGACCTCAGGGAGCGTGTGGCCTGGCACCAGTACCACGCCCTACATGGCGTATGCCAACTGCGCGGCCAACTCACCATGCCCCCCCGTGACCCACAGGTGCCGCCCACGCCCTCCACGGCGGTGCCGGCATGGTACACAAAGCTGCGCCCACGAGCTGTACGACCGAACCCCACGGACTCTATCCTCCGCAATCAAGTAGGGTATACAGGGCCCCGGGAGAGAACACAGCGGCAGGATGGCCGCGCCTCTCAAGAGACGTCCCACCGTAGGGCTGCGCGCACATGGGACCGGCCGCAATCGTACTACACCCGGTCATGGGCGGTCAAATATCTCGACCAGTGCCTCTGTCCCACTGCCGCGGACCCAGGGGCGCAACACGTAGCTTCGGCAATGCAGTATCTGGCCCAGCCTTGGTTTCTGCATCAACGTGCCGTTCTCGGGGCCTCACTGATGGTTTCATACCGCGACATGCTAGAGGACCTGGTGCGGCAATCACGGCACTGGCACACCCTCCTGCGGCGTGCTAGAGTGTGGACCACCTCCGCAGACCAGCACTACCAGCGGCATGACCGAAGGGTCCAACTCTTTTCGGTGATGAGCCAGTTGTGGGCATCCGAGCGCGCGGCCCACTGGGTGGAGCCCCCTCTACCTAAACGCCACTGCCGCACAAGACCCGGCATCCCGGGCCAACGCCCGCCACCAGACATGGCCCCTACAAAGCGACGAAAGCTTGTCACTCTTGATGACCTGTGGGGAATGGCACACACGTGATGCAGCATGTTTAACCCCCTTAAATCTTACGCATTATAGGCTTGCCATATGGCGTGGCGGTTTTTGCCTACCGCAACAGAGAGCCCTCTGTTATACGCATGTGAACTCTGGGTCTTTGCCATGTGCCCCGCTTTGCGGGGATCCACTGTATCATATGCTGGAGACGCCCACTTTCCCAAGCACAGTCTTGAGTACTCTTTGAACTTCTGGAGTCAGTCAAAAAAAAAAAAAAAGTGGTGAGCATGTGCAATTGTTCCGCATGGTGTATGATCGCAAGAAGGGTTTCCAAGCCGAACATTTGTAGGCTTCGCATTCTTCATTGCTTGTGCCAACATGGGTGTGAACCTGAAATTTTCATATCCCGAGGCTTTCTTGCGTTTGCATACACTTGGAAATGTGGGCAGAGGTCAAGGTGCACTCATACCATGCGCGCGCACACGTGTGTGTCGGTAGTTGTATGTGTTGTGCGCAAGCTACGCCCTTGTCCAAGCTACAGTGGGCGTAGGGACCGTAATAATTCCGTACATTGGCGTAGCTTATACAAGGGGGGGGGGGGTAATGAGTGACATGGCATTCTGCAAACCTTTTTAGGTACCTTTTGGGGGTACAAAGTCGAAGTTTTGAACCACTACGGACACCCTCCTTAATAACAGTGCCCCCCCCCCCTTTTGAAACTTTTATTTTGATTTATTCCGAAAGGGGGCCATTTAATGTTTGGGACTTTTTGTATAACTTCTATTGTTAGCAATAGAAATCCACATGATGAATGGTATGAGCACCGGTAAGCGATTTTTACCTAGAAAAACCATTTCTAGACCTACAAATACAACACGAGTGTGTCAACTGTTGGACCGTACTCCAAAGGAACCTTCCAACTGGTTGTAAACCCCGCCACCAGGGGCCGGGGTGGTCGCTCCGTATCCTGTCAAGCAGTTTGCGACAAAGACACATACCGTCAAGGATGACCATATGACCACATGGGGCACAAGCAAACCGTCCAACCCTACCAAACCGCTGGAACTGCAAAGGGAAACGTGAGCACCATTTTTGTGCCATATAGGGTAAGAGGCATGGACGGTCTAGTGGTATGCGCCATGGGTGGCGCTCGTCGTTGTCGGGGGTTCGAACCCCGGTTCGTCTGTCCGTCCAGGGGCCCGCCGGTGAGGTCCCCGCCACCGCCCCCTTCAGCATCCCCCTCCACCATCAGTACCGCCGGTGGATGGGTGGCGTGTCTCGTCCTCGTATTTTTGCCCTTGCCCACGGAACCCAGCACACAAAAACAAGGCACCAGGCACAACACACCTGCAGCAGTGCCCCCTGTCACCAGTACCGCGGGCCGACGGGAGCTGCATGTCCTCCTCGTATTCCTCTTCGGCTTGCCTGCCGAAGGGGATTCGAACTCGGGTCTTCAGGGCTGCAGTCGGCTGTACAGCCGCTGCAGCACGCCGCCAAAAACCGCTGTTGCGAACCAATGACCTTCACCAAGCCACCAAGGGCAAGTATGGAGTGACAGTCAGGTCAGTCACTTGTCCCCCCCCGCCTGGGGGAGCCTTAAGCGCAGTGCGCGGGCAGTGCAACATTTGGCGCGTCTGGAGACCCATAGGGGGCGCCTCAAGCGCAGTGCGCGCGCAGTGCAACTATTTGGGCGTCTGGCAGGACCTGAGACCCATACTTTGAGATACTAGGGGCCCCTAGGGGCATCATGGTGACCCCTAGCGTACATTTTGACTTCTGATTTTGTCCCCCTTTGTTTGGGGACCCCGATAATGCAGGGGTGACGTAGCATTTCCGCCCTCTTTTGGGCCCCAACCTTCCGGTGCTATTGAGGAAACCGGGACAATCTTAGAATGCACGCTTTGATTCTAGGAGCATCATGGTGACCCCTAGCGTACGTTTTGACTTTTGATTTTGTCCCCCTTTGTTTGGAGACCCCCGAGAATGCAGGGGTGACGCAGCATTTGCGCCCTCTTTTGGGCCCCAACCTTGCGGTGCTATTGAGGAAACCGGGACAATCTTAGAATGCACGCTTTGATTCACTAGTTGTGCCTCGTCTCAACTTTTGTTTGCGTCTCCAATGTTTAGGCAGTTTTCCTGTCTTTGTTTTTGTTAACCCATGGACGGGGTTGAGCAGCCAAGCCAGAACCAACAAGAGTCAGCCGAGGAGCGGCTGGCGGCACAAGCCAAGGAAATTCAAGAACCCAGAGAGCAATTCGCCCGAGTGGCGGTGAAGGAGGGGCCCCGCCTGCCCCCACTGAGCGTGCCAGAAGTAAACCGAGCCCTCGAGAAGCCTCAGTTGGCACAGTGGATGAGACTCCTGACGACCCCTGCTCACCAGAGGAAAGTGCCATGCAGTCCTGGAGACCGAGAACCCGCTCGCAGTACGCATCCCGACTCAGGGCCTTGGCGGCTTACGCGGACCGCACGGGCCCGCCTGATACAGCCGCAGCACTGGCAGGCCTCCTGGAAGAGCGGGCGCAAGCAGGCGCTACAGCGTCGGCCCTGCGGGGTATTACCTCCGCGGTCAGAGCCGTGGAGGACCTCCAGTGGCTGACCCCGACAGTCACCACCCTGCACAAACGGATTGCGGCGGGAGCCGCATCCTCGGGCTCTCAGCCCTATCTGTCCCCAGCAGGCTTGGTCCAGCTGGTCGAAAAGGCCAGAGACTCCAGACACGGAGCGGTGTTCAGCGCTTTGGCCATCATCAGCTGGGTATGCTACCTGCGGGTGGGCGAAGCAGCTGGCATCAGGGTTACTGACCTGGCTATGCCAGGCTTTATCCAGTTTTGGAACTCCAAGACAGGGGAGGAGGGGTACACCACCCGCCCCCTGTACAGGTATGCGGACGGCGTCCGGGCGTGGCTTCATGGCCACATGGTTTCGCTGGGCCGGTCCTCAGACATGCTCGTCTGGCAGTCCGGGGAAGCGGGGTTGGAGGCAGGCATGGCCGACACCCTGGCGAGCACCACCCACTTCCGAGCCAGGTGGCACGCCCTGCGCAGGGGAGGCGCCGCAGCGACTTGGGCCCGTAAACCAGACCTTGCCTACTACAAATGGTGGGGCAGATGGCAGAGCACGGCCGTGGCAATGCAATACGGCACCAAATGGTCAGACCCGGGAGTCGTTGCCCCTACGGTGCTGCCCGCATGGTCCCGTGACCAGGGGCCTTTGCCGAATCCGGAACGCGTGGGCGTCCTGGCCCTGTGGGGATCCCCGATGTTACCCAGTATCGCGAACGCCCTCAACACCCCGACCAAGCGCAAGCCGAGGCGTCCGCGAGATCAAGAACTGGAGTCCGCCGCGAACGGCACAGTTGGGAGCGGAGGCGAAGGAGACCAAGCAGCGACCGAGCTGGAGGAGTCCACCGGGGATGGTTCTGCTGAGATGGGCCCGGGGCCTGACACGGCTCCTACCCTCCCTCCACTTCCGCCTTTGGCCTCTGCCATTGAGCGCGGCGCCGTGTCTCGGGAAGATGCGGGTCAGCTGTGCACGGTGGCGGGGCCATTGGCTGCCGTGGGGGGGGGCGCGTGCGGACCAGGGACGGCAGCCGGGCCCATCAATGTCGATTCCGACGTGGACACCGACGACCACAGCGAGGATTCCGGAAGCGAGCCCTCTGGCGAATTCGCAGTCGGCAGCACCAGGGGCTCCCCCGGGCGTCGACAGGCCGGAGTTGCCAGGTTCGTTGGACGGGAGCGTAAACCGTGGTCCTCCAGGGCAGCCGTTGGCCCTGTCAGAGGAGGACCCGCAGCGGGCTCGAAAGCTGGAGTGGTGGGCCGTATCCACCGCACATACAAGGGGCCGCGTCGCGCTAAGGTGGTCCTGGATGGTACGCAGGCCGTGCGATCCCGAGCCCCCGCACGCCGTCAAGCTGGGAGACCTCGTTTGGCCCAGCAGATCGGAACGCCGCAGCCCAAGCGCATCAAGCTCGGGCAGGGCGGGCATGTCCGGGCGCCGGAGGCGCAAGGCCCGGTGGAGGGTGCCTTCGTGGCTGCAGCTGAGCGTCTCAAGGCCAAGGCTTGGGGGAGGGCGGGACCAGTGGCGTCGCCCCCCCCCCCCCTCTGTAAGGGTCCCGACAGTGGTGGGAGGGTGCAGGAACAGCCCCCCCTCTTCCTGGAGTTCATGCAAGCCCTCACCCCCCATTTTCACTGGATAGCCGAGCGGGAACGTTGTGGCTTGTGGATGGTTGCGAAGAGGGTGGATCTGTGGTTGAATAGAGTATTCGATACAGCCGAGGATTTCCGCTTGCAAGGGGCTCTGCCCGCTCTCCCGGGCGCCTTGCGCAAGCTCCACCCGGACGCCTGGGAGGCATGCCTCCATATCAACACCTCCCCCATTCCGCAGTTCATGGGGGGGGTGGAGGATGCCATTTTGGACCGGGGTTTGGGACCGGTAGGCTCCCACCAGCTACCGGACGATCTGTGGGACGCTGTCGTACCGCCCTTCTACCACGGAGGACTCCAGGATTTTGACGTCGAGCGGGAGTGGCAGGACGGGGATAGGGTGGTCCGAGGGGCAACCAGATGGGTGTCGCAGCAGGTCCAGAGGATAGTGCAGGCGTTGAGGGGGGCGGGGGTCTACGAGGAGACGGCTGACCCCCGCCCCCCCCCCCACTTGTTACCCCTTCGTCATCCCCAAATCATCCGAGAAGGTATCCCTGATCTTGAGTTGCGTCAAGATCAACAAGAGTGACGGAAGCAAGCCCCCCACTTTCAGATTGGATTCCTGGGAGGATTTGGCTAGGTCCTTGTCGGCGTTCCCGCCTGATGTGGACCTCTACGGCCTCCACATCGACCTCAAAAATGCGTTCTGGAGCTTTTGCTTGCCCCAGGGTGCGCGCCAGGTTTTTCGCTTCCGGCCCGCCCCCGGGGCTCCGCCTGTGGCGCTGTCGCGCCTACCGTTTGGCTGGAAATACAGCCCCTATCTGTGCCAAACCAGTTTGGCTCGCATTCTCCAAGGGGTACTGCCCCCTGAGATACTCCTTGTGCACTACCTCGATGACTTTTTGCTCGTCTTCACTGATAGGGAGGTGCTCAGGGAGGCGGGACGAGTGGCAGTGCGTGCCCTGATCGAGGCTGGGTTCCTCATAAGTCCTAAGAGTGTCCTGGACCCGGTGCCTGTGGCGTCATTCGTGGGGAAGGAGCTCGACTTGCAGGCTAGGCAGATCAAGAGCCATGAACAAGCACTGCTCCAGTTGTGGGCGGGATGGCTGAGGCTGGCGGTTGGCGCAGGCAACGACCGGCACCTCCAGAGCTTCCTGGGTTTACTGAATTGGCATGTGCGTCCGAGGGGATTGGGTTGTCCTTTCGCGGCGGGCGCCTACTGCTAGTTGCGCTGGGGTCGGACGGTGGGGGGGGCCAAACAGCCGGCCCAGGGCTTCCCCCTGAAAATGCTGGGCAGCCTCGCGACATTGGTGGCGCTGGCGGCCGAGCCCTGGCGGGCGCCGGGCGGGGAGGCCTGGCGGCAATTGAGAACCCTCCGGTTTGGGACTGAGGATAGGCTTTCGCGATCATCTCTCTGGTGCGGGGGCGTCGTCATCTGTGTCTATGGAGCGCGCGATGCGGGGTGCTGGAGGGTTGGGGCGCTCGTGCCGGGGGTGGGTGTGCGTACGCATGTGACGCCTCCTGCCCGCTTCGCCAGCCAGCAAACCACGGAACTGAGGGGAGTGGCGTGGGTTGTCAGGTTTGCAGTCAGGACGGGACACCGGGCTGTTACGGTCTGTAGCGACAGCGAGGCGGCCATTGCTCAGGTCCTCAGGCTGCGCGCGACTAGCCACCTGACCCACCACCAAACGGTCCTTCGGTCATTGGCTAGAATCCTGTGGGTATCAGGGATCGTGCTCCGCCTCGTGTGGGTGCCCTCGGCGCTTCAGCCGGGAGACACTATGTCCAGGGTGACGTCAGTGTTCGGAGGCTCACAGGCCAGAGCGGAAGTCGAGGCTTGGTGCACGTGGGATGCATTGCTGGAGAATCTGGGCGAGGCTCGGGTGAGGGGGGTGGTGTGTCTCCGAGGATGCTAGCCCCCCCCCCCCCCCAGTGGGCCGGCGGCGGCAGAGTTTGCCCCCTCCATGTAGCAACCTTTTTTGCTTTCCGCACCTATGACCAAGCGTCGGGGCTCGCGTGGGGCCCGCAAGCGACGGGGTTCCCGTGGAGCCCACCGGAAGGGTCGCCATGGCGGACGAATCCTGACCTCCCTCCGCTTCAACTTCTGGATTCTGCCGTTGAGCGCGGCGCCGTGTCTCGGGTGGATGCGGGTCGGCAATGCACGGTGGCGGGTCCCCTGGGTGTAGTGGGCGGGGGGGGGGGGGGTGCTTCTGTTTGTTCTGCCTTTTCGCTTGGTTACTACCTCAGTTCACATTCCTCTGGGGCTGAGATCCGGTTGTGGGCCCTGTGGTGTGAGAGCTGGGAACGGCGGAGAATGAATACCCAAGTCCTGTGCAGTTTTCTTGTGCTCTGCTTGTGCAAACACTAGTTGTGCCTCGTCTCAACTTTTGTTTGCGTCTCCAATGTTTAGGCAGTTTTCCTGTCTTTGCCCGCCCACCCACCCACTGACCGACTGACCCCCTGAGAGCACCTGCCCTTTCCTTTCCTTTTTGAAACCGATCCCCTCGGGTAGAGTGGGGGATCTAGCCGTGCTGCAGCGTGTGGGCCAGGGTATAGGGTCAGGCTCAGTTTCAGAGTGGGGTCCCGCATCCAGCGGAGTGGTCCGCAGCGCACCCGTCCATACAACCGCCGGTATTCCCGGCCTTGGTGATACTTCAGTACTGCTATCCCAAGTCCTGTGCAGTTTTCTTGTGCTCTGCTTGTGCAAACTAGGAGCATCATGGCGACCCCTAGCGTACGTTTTGACTTCTGATTTTGTCCCCCTTTGTTTGGGACCCCCGAGAATGCAGGGGTGACGTAGCATTTCCGCCCTCTTTTGGGCCCCAACCTTCCGGTGCTATTGAGGAAACCGGGACAATCTTTGAATCCACGCTTTGATACTAGGAGCATCATGGTGACCCCTAGCGTACGTTTTGACTTCTGATTTTGTCCCCCTTTGTTTGGGGACCCCCGAGAATGCAGGGGTGACGTAGCATTTGCGCCCTCTTTTGGGCCCCAACCTTCCGGTGCTATTGAGGAAACCGGGACAATCTTTGAATCCACGCTTTGATACTAGGAGCATCATGGTGACCCCTAGCGTACGTTTTGACTTCTGATTTTGTCCCCCTTTGTTTGGGGACCCCCGAGAATGCAGGGGTGACGTAGCATTTCCGCCCTCTTTTGGGCCCCAACCTTGCAGTGCTATTGAGGAAACCGGGACAATCTTTGAATCCACGCTTTGATACTAGGAGCATCATGGTGACCCCTAGCGTACGTTTTGACTTCTGATTTTGTCCCCCTTTTTTTGGGGACCCCCGAGAATGCAGGGGTGACGCAGCATTTCCGCCCTCTTTTGGGCCCAAACCTTCCGGTGCTATTGAGGAAACCGGGACAATCTTTGAATCCACGCTTTGATACTAGGAGCATCATGGTGACCCCTAGCGTACGTTTTGACTTTTGATTTTGTCCCCCTTTGTTTGGGGACCCCCGAGAATGCAGGGGTGACGCAGCATTTGCGCCCTCTTTTGGGCCCCAACCTTGCGGTGCTGTTGAGGAAACCGGGACAATCTTTGAATCCACGCTTTGATACTAGGAGCATCATGGTGACCCCTAGCGTACGTTTTGACTTCTGATTTTGTCCCCCTTTGTTTGGGGACCCCCGAGAATGCAGGGGTGACGCAGCATTTGCGCCCTCTTTTGGGCCCCAACCTTCCGGTGCTATTGAGGAAACCGGGACAATCTTTGAATCCACGCTTTGATACTAGGAGCATCATGGTGACCCCTAGCGTACGTTTTGACTTCTGATTTTGTCCCCCTTTGTTTGGGGACCCCCGAGAATGCAGGGGTGACGCATCATTTCCGCCCTCTTTTGGGCCCAAACCTTCCGGTGCTATTGAGGAAACCGGGACAATCTTTGAATCCACGCTTTGATACTAGGAGCATCATGGTGACCCCTAGCGTACGTTTTGACTTTTGATTTTGTCCCCCTTTGTTTGGGGACCCCCGAGAATGCAGGGGTGACGCAGCATTTGCGCCCTCTTTTGGGCCCAAACCTTCCGGTGCTATTGAGGAAACCGGGACAATCTTTGAATCCACGCTTTGATACTAGGAGCATCATGGTGACCCCTAGCGTACGTTTTGACTTTTGATTTTGTCCCCTTTTGTTTGGGGACCCCCGAGAATGCAGGGGTGACGCAGCTTTTGCGCCCTCTTTTGGGCCCCAACCTTCCGGTGCTATTGAGGAAACCGGGACAATCTTTGAATCCACGCTTTGATACTAGGAGCATCATGGTGACCCCTAG
This sequence comes from Eutreptiella sp. 'Long Island Sound 2002', assembly GCA_964036045.1. Taxonomy (NCBI): domain Eukaryota; phylum Euglenozoa; class Euglenophyceae; order Eutreptiales; family Eutreptiaceae; genus Eutreptiella; species Eutreptiella sp. 'Long Island Sound 2002'. The sequence continues at coordinate 38,576,012 of OZ038391.1, read as the reverse complement.
CGTACGTTTTGACTTCTGATTTTGTCCCCCTTTGTTTGGGGACCCCCGAGAATGCAGGGGTGACGTAGCATTTGCGCCCTCTTTTGGGCCCCAACCTTCCGGTGCTATTGAGGAAACCGGGACAATCTTTGAATCCACGCTTTGATACTAGGAGCATCATGGTGACCCCTAGCGTACGTTTTGACTTCTGATTTTGTCCCCCTTTGTTTGGGGACCCCCGAGAATGCAGGGGTGACGTAGCATTTCCGCCCTCTTTTGGGCCCCAACCTTGCAGTGCTATTGAGGAAACCGGGACAATCTTTGAATCCACGCTTTGATACTAGGAGCATCATGGTGACCCCTAGCGTACGTTTTGACTTCTGATTTTGTCCCCCTTTTTTTGGGGACCCCCGAGAATGCAGGGGTGACGCAGCATTTCCGCCCTCTTTTGGGCCCAAACCTTCCGGTGCTATTGAGGAAACCGGGACAATCTTTGAATCCACGCTTTGATACTAGGAGCATCATGGTGACCCCTAGCGTACGTTTTGACTTTTGATTTTGTCCCCCTTTGTTTGGGGACCCCCGAGAGTGCAGGGGTGACGCAGCATTTGCGCCCTCTTTTGGGCCCCAACCTTGCGGTGCTGTTGAGGAAACCGGGACAATCTTTGAATCCACGCTTTCGTACTAGGAGCATCATGGTGACCCCTAGCGTACGTTTTGACTTTTGATTTTGTCCCCCTTTGTTTTGGGGACCCCCGAGAATGCAGGGGTGACGCAGCATTTGCGCCCTCTTTTGGGCCCCAACCTTGCAGTGCTATTGAGGAAACCGGGACAATCTTTGAATCCACCCTTTGATACCAGGAGCATCATGGTGACCCCTAGCGTACATTTTGACTTCTGATTTTGTCCCCCTTTGTTTGGGGACCCCCGAGAATGCAGGGGTGACGTAGCATTTCCGCCCTCTTTTGGGCCCCAACCTTGCAGTGCTATTGAGGAAACCGGGACAATCTTTGAATCCACGCTTTGATACTAGGAGCATCATGGTGACCCCTAGCGTACGTTTTGACTTTTGATTTTGTCCCCCTTTGTTTGGGGACCCCCGAGAATGCAGGGGTGACGTAGCATTTGCGCCCTCTATTGGGCCCCAACCTTCCGGTGCTATTGAGGAAACCGGGACAATCTTTGAATCCACGCTTTGATACTAGGAGCATCATGGTGACCCCTAGTGTACGTTTTGACTTCTGATTTTGTCCCCCTTTGTTTGGGGACCCCCGAGAATGCAGGGGTGACATAGCATTTGCGCCCTCTTTTGGGCCCCAACCTTGCGGTGCTATTGAGGAAACCGGGACAATCTTTGAATCCACGCTTTGATACTAGGAGCATCATGGTGACCCCTAGCGTACGTTTTGACTTTTGATTTTGTCTCCCTTTGTTTGGGGACCCCCGAGAATGCAGGGGTGACGCAGCATTTGCGCCCTCTTTTGGGCCCAAACCTTCCGGTGCTATTGAGGAAACCGGGACAATCTTTGAATCCACGCTTTGATACTAGGAGCATCATGGTGACCCCTAGCGTACGTTTTGACTTCTGATTTTGTCCCCCTTTGTTTGGGGACCCCCGAGAATGCAGGGGTGACGTAGCATTTCCGCCCTCTTTTGGGCCCCAACCTTGCAGTGCTATTGAGGAAACCGGGACAATCTTTGAATCCACGCTTTGATACTAGGAGCATCATGGTGACCCCTAGCGTACGTTTTGACTTCTGATTTTGTCCCCCTTTGTTTGGGGACCCCCGAGAATGCAGGGGTGACGCAGCATTTGCGCCCTCTTTTGGGCCCCAACCTTGCGGTGCTATTGAGGAAACCGGGACAATCTTTGAATCCACGCTTTCGTACTAGGAGCATCATGGTGACCCCTAGCGTACGTTTTGACTTTTGATTTTGTCCCCCTTTGTTTGGGGACCCCCGAGAATGCAGGGGTGACGCAGCATTTGCGCCCTCTTTTGGGCCCCAACCTTGCAGTGCCATTGAGGAAACCGGGACAATCTTTGAATCCACGCTTTGATACTAGGAGCATCATGGTGACCCCTAGCGTACATTTTGACTTCTGATTTTGTCCCCCTTTGTTTGGGGACCCCCGAGAATGCAGGGGTGACGTAGCATTTGCGCCCTCTTTTGGGCCCCAACCTTGCAGTGCTATTGAGGAAACCGGGACAATCTTTGAATCCACGCTTTGATACTAGGAGCATCATGGTGACCCCTAGCGTACGTTTTGACTTTTGATTTTGTCCCCCTTTGTTTGGGGACCCCCGAGAATGCAGGGGTGACGTAGCATTTCCGCCCTCTTTTGGGCCCCAACCTTCCGGTGCTATTGAGGAAACCGGGACAATCTTTGAATCCACGCTTTGATACTAGGAGCATCATGGTGATCCCTAGCGTACGTTTTGACTTCTGATTTTGTCCCCCTTTGTTTGGGGACCCCCGAGAATGCAGGGGTGACATAGCATTTGCGCCCTCTTTTGGGCCCCAACCTTGCAGTGCTATTGAGGAAACCGGGACAATCTTTGAATCCACGCTTTGATACTAGGAGCATCATGGTGACCCCTAGCGTACGTTTTGACTTTTGATTTTGTCCCCCTTTGTTTGGGGACCCCCGAGAATGCAGGGGTGACGTAGCATTTCCGCCCTCTTTTGGGCCCCAACCTTCCGGTGCTATTGAGGAAACCGGGACAATCTTTGAATCCACGCTTTGATACTAGGAGCATCATGGTGACCCCTAGCGTACGTTTTGACTTTTGATTTTGTCTCCCTTTGTTTGGGGACCCCCGGGAATGCAGGGGTGACGCAGCATTTGCGCCCTCTTTTGGGCCCAAACCTTCCGGTGCTATTGAGGAAACCGGGACAATCTTTGAATCCACGCTTTGATACTAGGAGCATCATGGTGACCCCTAGCGTACGTTTTGACTTCTGATTTTGTCCCCCTTTGTTTGGGGACCCCCGAGAATGCAGGGGTGACGCAGCATTTCCGCCCTCTTTTGGGCCCCAACCTTGCAGTGCTATTGAGGAAACCGGGACAATCTTTGAATCCACGCTTTGATACTAGGAGCATCATGGTGACCCCTAGCGTACGTTTTGACTTCTGATTTTGTCCCCCTTTGTTTGGGGACCCCCGAGAATGCAGGGGTGACGCAGCATTTGCGCCCTCTTTTGGGCCCCAACCTTGCAGTGCTATTGAGGAAACCGGGACAATCTTTGAATCCACGCTTTGATACTAGGAGCATCATGGTGACCCCTAGCGTACGTTTTGACTTCTGATTTTGTCCCCCTTTGTTTGGGGACCCCCGAGAATGCAGGGGTGACGTAGCATTTCCGCCCTCTTTTGGGCCCCAACCTTCCGGTGCTATTGAGGAAACCGGGACAATCTTTGAATCCACGCTTTGATACTAGGAGCACCATGGTGACCCCTAGCGTACGTTTTGACTTCTGATTTTGTCCCCCTTTGTTTGGGGACCCCCGAGAATGCAGGGGTGACGCAGCATTTGCGCCCTCTTTTGGGCCCCAACCTTCCGGTGCTATTGAGGAAACCGGGACAATCTTTGAATCCACGCTTTGATACTAGGAGCATCATGGTGACCCCTAGCGTACGTTTTGACTTTTGATTTTGTCCCCCTTTGTTTGGGGACCCCCGAGAATGCAGGGGTGACGCAGCATTTGCGCCCTCTTTTGGGCCCCAACCTTGCGGTGCTATTGAGGAAACCGGGACAATCTTTGAATCCACGCTTTGATACTAGGAGCATCATGGTGACCGCTAGCGTACGTTTTGACTTTTGATTTTGTCCCCCTTTGTTTGGGGACCCCCGAGAATGCAGGGGTGACGCAGCATTTGCGCCCTCTATTGGGCCCCAACCTTCCGGTGCTATTGAGGAAACCGTGACAATCTTTGAATCCACGCTTTGATACTAGGAGCATCATGGTGACCCCTAGCGTACGTTTTGACTTTTGATTTTGTCCCCCTTTGTTTGGGGACCCCCGGGAATGCAGGGGTGACGCAGCATTTGCGCCCTCTTTTGGGCCCCAACCTTGCAGTGCTATTGAGGAAACCGGGACAATCTTTGAATCCACGCTTTGATACTAGGAGCATCATGGTGACCCCTAGCGTACGTTTTGACTTTTGATTTTGTCCCCCTTTGTTTGGGGACCCCCGAGAATGCAGGGGTGACGTAGCATTTGCGCCCTCTTTTGGGCCCCAACCTTGCAGTGCTATTGAGGAAAACGGGACAATCTTTGAATCCACGCTTTGATACTAGGAGCATCATGGTGACCCCTAGCGTACGTTTTGACTTTTGATTTTGTCTCCCTTTGTTTGGGGACCCCCGAGAATGCAGGGGTGACGCAGCATTTGCGCCCTCTTTTGGGCCCAAACCTTCCGGTGCTATTGAGGAAACCGGGACAATCTTTGAATCCACGCTTTGATACTAGGAGCATCATGGTGACCCCTAGCGTACGTTTTGAATTCTGATTTTGTCCCCCTTTGTTTGGGGACCCCCGAGAATGCAGGGGTGACGCAGCATTTCCGCCCTCTTTTGGGCCCCAACCTTGCAGTGCTATTGAGGAAACCGGGACAATCTTTGAATCCACGCTTTGATACTAGGAGCATCATGGTGACCCCTAGCGTACGTTTTGACTTCTGATTTTGTCCCCCTTTGTTTGGGGACCCCCGAGAATGCAGGGGTGACGCAGCATTTGCGCCCTCTATTGGGCCCCAACCTTCCGGTGCTATTGAGGAAACCGGGACAATCTTTGAATCCACGCTTTGATACTAGGAGCATCATGGTGACCCCTAGCGTACGTTTTGACTTCTGATTTTGTCCCCCTTTGTTTGGGGACCCCCGAGAATGCAGGGGTGACGTAGCATTTGCGCCCTCTTTTGGGCCCCAACCTTGCAGTGCTATTGAGGAAAACGGGACAATCTTTGAATCCACGCTTTGATACTAGGAGCATCATGGTGACCCCTAGCGTACGTTTTGACTTTTGATTTTGTCTCCCTTTGTTTGGGGACCCCCGAGAATGCAGGGGTGACGCAGCATTTGCGCCCTCTTTTGGGCCCAAACCTTCCGGTGCTATTGAGGAAACCGGGACAATCTTTGAATCCACGCTTTGATACTAGGAGCATCATGGTGACCCCTAGCGTACGTTTTGAATTCTGATTTTGTCCCCCTTTGTTTGGGGACCCCCGAGAATGCAGGGGTGACGCAGCATTTCCGCCCTCTTTTGGGCCCCAACCTTGCAGTGCTATTGAGGAAACCGGGACAATCTTTGAATCCACGCTTTGATACTAGGAGCATCATGGTGACCCCTAGCGTACGTTTTGACTTCTGATTTTGTCCCCCTTTGTTTGGGGACCCCCGAGAATGCAGGGGTGACGCAGCATTTCCGCCCTCTTTTGGGCCCCAACCTTGCGGTGCTATTGAGGAAACCGGGACAATCTTTGAATCCACGCTTTGATACTAGGAGCATCATGGTGACCCCTAGCGTACGTTTTGACTTCTGATTTTGTCCCCCTTTGTTTGGGGACCCCCGAGAATGCAGGGGTGACGTAGCATTTGCGCCCTCTTTTGGGCCCCAACCTTGCAGTGCTATTGAGGAAACCGGGACAATCTTTGAATCCACGCTTTGATACTAGGAGCATCATGGTGACCCCTAGCGTACGTTTTGACTTTTGATTTTGTCCCCCTTTGTTTGGGGACCCCCGAGAATGCAGGGGTGACGCAGCATTTGCGCCCTCTTTTGGGCCCCAACCTTCTGGTGCTATTGAGGAAACCGGGACAATCTTTGAATCCACGCTTTGATACTAGGAGCATCATGGTGACCCCTAGCGTACATTTTGACTTCTGATTTTGTCCCCCTTTGTTTGGGGACCCCCAAGAATGCAGGGGTGATGCAGCATTTGCGCCCTGTATTGGGCCCCAACCTTCCGGTGCTATTGAGGAAACCGGGACAATCTTTGAATCCACGCTTTGATACTAGGAGCATCATGGTGACCCCTAGCGTACTTTTTGACTTCTGATTTTGTCCCCCTTTGTTTGGGGACCCCCGAGAATGCAGGGGTGACGCAGCATTTGCGCCCTCTTTTGGGCCCAAACCTTCCGGTGCTATTGAGGAAACCGGGACAATCTTTGAATCCACGCTTTGATACTAGGAGCATCATGGTGACCCCTAGCGTACGTTTTGACTTCTGATTTTGTCCCCCTTTGTTTGGGGACCCCCGAGAATGCAGGGGTGACGCAGCATTTCCGCCCTCTTTTGGGCCCCAACCTTGCAGTGCTATTGAGGAAACCGGGACAATCTTTGAATCCACGCTTTGATACTAGGAGCATCATGGTGACCCCTAGCGTACGTTTTGACTTCTGATTTTGTCCCCCTTTGTTTGGGGACCCCCGAGAATGCAGGGGTGACGCAGCATTTGCGCCCTCTATTGGGCCCCAACCTTCCGGTGCTATTGAGGAAACCGGGACAATCTTTGAATCCACGCTTTGATACTAGGAGCATCATGGTGACCCCTAGCGTACATTTTGACTTCTGATTTTGTCCCCCTTTGTTTGGGGACCCCCGAGAATGCAGGGGTGACGCAGCATTTGCGCCCTCTTTTGGGCCCCAACCTTGCAGTGCTATTGAGGAAACCGGGACAATCTTTGAATCCACGCTTTGATACTAGGAGCATCATGGTGACCCCTAGCGTACGTTTTGACTTTTGATTTTGTCCCCCTTTGTTTGGGGACCCCCGGGAATGCAGGGGTGACGCAGCATTTGCGCCCTCTATTGGGCCCCAACCTTCCGGTGCTATTGAGGAAACCGGGACAATCTTTGAATCCACGCTTTGATACTAGGAGCATCATGGTGACCCCTAGCGTACGTTTTGACTTCTGATTTTGTCCCCCTTTGTTTGGGGACCCCCGAGAATGCAGGGGTGACGCAGCATTTGCGCCCTCTTTTGGGCCCCAACCTTGCAGTGCTATTGAGGAAACCGGGACAATCTTTGAATCCACGCTTTGATACTAGGAGCATCATGGTGACCCCTAGCGTACGTTTTGACTTCTGATTTTGTCCCCCTTTGTTTGGGGACCCCCGAGAATGCAGGGGTGACGCAGCATTTCCGCCCTCTTTTGGGCCCAAACCTTCCGGTGCTATTGAGGAAACCGGGACAATCTTTGAATCCACGCTTTGATACTAGGAGCATCATGGTGACCCCTAGCGTACGTTTTGAATTCTGATTTTGTCCCCCTTTGTTTGGGGACCCCCGAGAATGCAGGGGTGACGCAGCATTTCCGCCCTCTTTTGGGCCCCAACCTTGCAGTGCTATTGAGGAAACCGGGACAATCTTTGAATCCACGCTTTGATACTAGGAGCATCATGGTGACCCCTAGCGTACGTTTTGACTTCTGATTTTGTCCCCCTTTGTTTGGGGACCCCCGAGAATGCAGGGGTGACGCAGCATTTGCGCCCTCTTTTGGGCCCCAACCTTGCGGTGCTATTGAGGAAACCGGGACAATCTTTGAATCCACGCTTTGATACTAGGAGCATCATGGTGACCCCTAGCGTACGTTTTGACTTCTGATTTTGTCCCCCTTTGTTTGGGGACCCCCGAGAATGCAGGGGTGACGTAGCATTTCCGCCCTCTTTTGGGCCCCAACCTTGCAGTGCTATTGAGGAAACCGGGACAATCTTTGAATCCACGCTTTGATACTAGGAGCATCATGGTGACCCCTAGCGTACTTTTTGACTTTTGATTTTGTCCCCCTTTGTTTGGGGACCCCCGAGAATGCAGGGGTGACGCAGCATTTGCGCCCTCTTTTGGGCCCCAACCTTCTGGTGCTATTGAGGAAACCGGGACAATCTTTGAATCCACGCTTTGATACTAGGAGCATCATGGTGACCCCTAGCGTACGTTTTGACTTCTGATTTTGTCCCCCTTTGTTTGGGGAACCCGAGAATGCAGGGGTGATGCAGCATTTGCGCCCTGTATTGGGCCCCAACCTTCCGGTGCTATTGAGGAAACCGGGACAATCTTTGAATCCACGCTTTGATACTAGGAGCATCATGGTGACCCCTAGCGTACGTTTTGACTTCTGATTTTGTCCCCCTTTGTTTGGGGACCCCCGAGAATGCAGGGGTGACGCAGCATTTCCGCCCTCTTTTGGGCCCCAACGTTGCAGTGCTATTGAGGAAACCGGGACAATCTTTGAATCCACGCTTTGATACTAGGAGCATCATGGTGACCCCTAGCGTACGTTTTGACTTCTGATTTTGTCCCCCTTTGTTTGGGGACCCCCGAGAATGCAGGGGTGACGCAGCATTTGCGCCCTCTTTTGGGCCCAAACCTTCCGGTGCTATTGAGGAAACCGGGACAATCTTTGAATCCACGCTTTGATACTAGGAGCATCATGGTGACCCCTAGCGTACGTTTTGACTTCTGATTTTGTCCCCCTTTGTTTGGGGACCCCCGAGAATGCAGGGCTGACGTAGCATTTCCGCCCTCTTTTGGGCCCCAACCTTGCAGTGCTATTGAGGAAACCGGGACAATCTTTGAATCCACGCTTTGATACTAGGAGCATCATGGTGACCCCTAGCGTACGTTTTGACTTCTGATTTTGTCCCCCTTTGTTTGGGGACCCCCGAGAATGCAGGGGTGACGCAGCATTTGCGCCCTCTATTGGGCCCCAACCTTCCGGTGCTATTGAGGAAACCGGGACAATCTTTGAATCCACGCTTTGATACTAGGAGCATCATGGTGACCCCTAGCGTACGTTTTGACTTCTGATTTTGTCCCCCTTTGTTTGGGGACCCCCGAGAATGCAGGGGTGACGCAGCATTTGCGCCCTCTTTTGGGCCCCAACCTTGCAGTGCTATTGAGGAAACCGGGACAATCTTTGAATCCACGCTTTGATACTAGGAGCATCATGGTGACCCCTAGCGTACGTTTTGACTTTTGATTTTGTCCCCCTTTGTTAGGGGACCCCCGAGAATGCAGGGGTGACACAGCATTTGCGCCCTCTTTTGGGCCCCAACCTTCCGGTGCTATTGAGGAAACCGGGACAATCTTCGAATCCACGCTTTGATACTAGGAGCATCATGGTGACCCCTAGCGTACGTTTTGACTTTTGATTTTGTCCCCCTTTGTTTGGGGACCCCCGAGAATGCAGGGGTGACGCAGCATTTCCGCCCTCTTTTGGGCCCCAACCTTGCAGTGCTATTGAGGAAACCGGGACAATCTTTGAATCCACGCTTTGATACTAGGAGCATCATGGTGACCCCTAGCGTACGTTTTGACTTCTGATTTTGTCCCCCTTTGTTTGGGGACCCCCGAGAATGCAGGGGTGACGCAGCATTTGCGCCCTCTATTGGGCCCCAACCTTCCGGTGCTATTGAGGAAACCGGGACAATCTTTGAATCCACGCTTTGATACTAGGAGCATCATGGTGACCCCTAGCGTACGTTTTGACTTCTGATTTTGTCCCCCTTTGTTTGGGGACCCCCGAGAATGCAGGGGTGACGCAGCATTTGCGCCCTCTTTTGGGTCCCAACCTTGCGGTGCTATTGAGGAAACCGGGACAATCTTTGAATCCACGCTTTGATACTAGGAGCATCATGGTGACCCCTAGCGTACGTTTTGACTTCTGATTTTGTCCCCCTTTGTTTGGGGACCCCCGAGAATGCAGGGGTGACGCAGCATTTGTGCCCTCTATTGGGCCCCAACCTTCCGGTGCTATTGAGGAAACCGGGACAATCTTTGAATCCACGCTTTGATACTAGGAGCACCATGGTGACCCCTAGCGTACGTTTTGACTTCTGATTTTGTCCCCCTTTGTTTGGGGACCCCCGAGAATGCAGGGGTGACGCAGCATTTGCGCCCTCTTTTGGGCCCCAACCTTGCGGTGCTATTGAGGAAACCGGGACAATCTTTGAATCCACGCTTTGATACTAGGAGCATCATGGTGACCCCTAGCGTACGTTTTGACTTCTGATTTTGTCCCCCTTTGTTTGGGGACCCCCGAGAATGCAGGGGTGACGTAGCATTTCCGCCCTCTTTTGGGCCCCAACCTTGCAGTGCTATTGAGGAAACCGGGACAATCTTTGAATCCACGCTTTGATACTAGGAGCATCATGGTGACCCCTAGCGTACGTTTTGACTTCTGATTTTGTCCCCCTTTGTTTGGGGACCCCCGAGAATGCAAGGGTGACGCAGCATTTGCACCCTCTATTGGGCCCCAACCTTCTGGTGCTATTGAGGAAACCGGGACAATCTTTGAATCCACGCTTTGATACTAGGAGCATCATGGTGACCCCTAGCGTACGTTTTGACTTCTGATTTTGTCCCCCTTTGTTTGGGGACCCCCGAGAATGCAGGGGTGACGTAGCATTTGCGCCCTCTTTTGGGTGCCAACCTTGCGGTGCTATTGAGGAAACCGGGACAATCTTTGAATCCACGCTTTGATACTAGGAGCATCATGGTGACCCCTAGCGTACGTTTTGACTTCTGATTTTGTCCCCCTTTGTTTGGGGACCCCCGAGAATGCAGGGGTGACGCAGCATTTGCGCCCTCTATTGGGCCCAAACCTTCCGGTGCTATTGAGGAAACCGGGACAATCTTTGAATCCACGCTTTGATACCGCTGTTCGCTTTAGCTAACAAGAGTTGCACTGCCTACGCATTTTGCTTTATGATTGTTACCATGTTCCCAGAAGTTTATTATAAAATCACAGGGCCTTCGAAACGAAGGTTCTGTTTTTATTCGCTCAGGCCGCGCCAGTCATTGACCCTACGAACTTCTTGAAGACTGCCGCCTTCTGATATCGTGCTGTGGGCCGTGCGAATTTACTCACCATGGACGACTCTCTCAGTTTCACCGACTACCTCTTGGGCGGGGGTCACGAGGACTTTGCGAAGGACGTGGACCGTCGTCAGTGGGCCCGCGCCAGAACAGCTGTGGAAAAGTCCTTGAGAAGCTTGGGGGATCGCCGTCAGGCCTGGCTGCGGGACTTCGCCGCCTCGGTCTCCTTTTCCGGGTCGGAGGCTGAGTTCGTGGAGAGAATCATTGCCTATACCGTCATGGAGGGGGTCTCGCTGGACTCCGAGTCGGGGGCTTTCCGGAAGATCCCGCAGGCTCCAGCGACTCCTTCGACCACACACCCGGCGGTACTCAAGATCCTCGAGGAGCAGGGTGTCCTGATCAAGTCGCTGACGTCCCAACTTCAGGCTTTCTCGGAGGCCCCCGCAAAGGGGCAGGTCCAGACGCCCCAGCTTTCTTTCCAGGCCATCGCGGAGACCGAGCTTCGTACCAATAACCCCCAGTGGGTTTCCAGGGCTCTGTTCTTGTTCACCACCTTCCTGAGAGACCGAAAGCCTGACGTGAATGCCGCTCGGATGGTCCCCAAAATGACTGATGCGGAGCTGAAGGGTATCCTCTTGGACCTGTCGGCTGAGGAGAAGAAGGACGACACCCCCTGGTCGCAGCAGACCCCTCCAGAGTCCGGTGGAGATGCCAGTATGCAGGACCTCGCTGCGATTCCCGATCGGTTTGTGGGTTTTGTGGAAGCCATGTGGGTGCTGGTCGCCACGGCCACGGAAACTTACAAGGAGCGGTACGAGGGTTCCAACCAGTCGTCTTCTTCATCTAGGAGCAGGTTGGAGGCCGAGATCCGCGATGATGAGGGACTGACGGAGGCTGGTAAGCGGTTGAAACGGGTCATGCGGAAACGTTTTAAATACGTCGATGGCGTCGAGTATTTCGAGATTCACAAGGGGGAATGGATCAAAACAAGCGAAGACCCAGTCGGGCCATGCAAAACATGCCGGGGGAGGGGCGAGATCGTGCGTCATTGGGTATGGCGCTGTCCCCACCTCGAATGACGAGACGCCCCGGGGGGCCTGGAATCGGAGTCGCCGCTCTCGGTACCATCCGGGGCGCCAAGCCCCCCCGCCTCCGACGACGCGTGGGCAGGGGTTCACATCAACTGGGTCAAGATCAGCGGACTCTGGCGTGAATTGGGCTTCGCCGACCCCGCCGATGATGTGCAGTCATGCCTCGTCAGTACGTGGAAGGAAGGCACGCGAAAGAACTACAGATCGCACCTTAGAAGGCTCGGGTTCTTTTATGGACCCACCCCCGCGAAAGAGACCCAGAGAGTGGCTGAGGAAGTCCTGTTACTCCTTTTCAAGTCGGGATATCGACCTGCAACACTCCGTGGAGCAGTATCCGCCCTCAAGGCCGTCCACTTATTGGGGTGGATACCAGACTTGGGCTGGCACCGCCTCTGGCGCCTGGCCAGGGCGCCGGTGGCTACCAAAGGCGAAAGGGCTTACGCAGGCCCACACGTCCTGCAGGTCATGGCAGAGGCGTGCAGCACCCCCGCGGACTGGTCCGTCTTCGCCGCCGCGACCATCTCCTTTGCATGTCTCGCGCGGGTGGGAGAGGTCGCCTCAATCCGTCGCTCCGGTCTGCGATCGGGATCCGTTTCGTACTGGGGGATCAAACGGGATGAGCGATCGGTATCCAGAGATGTGGGGCGTTACGTCGCGGAGTGGATCCTCTGGCTCAGGAAGACACATGCTGGACGCGAGGTCCTCGTCGGCAGCCCATCCGTCCTGGAGGAGGGAATGGCTCGCCTCCTCCAGGGGTCCGTATATGCCAGCTATAGGTGGCATAGTTGGCGCCGCGCGGGGGCGGCATTCTTGCGCTGGAAAGGCCTGCCCTGGAGACATCTATGCTGGTGGGGGCGCTGGGCCAGCGTCCGCATGGCCCACTGGTACGCTGCCGCCCCCGACGAGTTTATCTTTCACTCGGTATCGCGACTGCCATGGCCGACGGCTACAGGAGTGCGCTGGAACGCAGTGGCGGTGGAGGACTTCTGGCCGCGATCCCTCGTCAACCTGTGCGAGCCGGACGACCGACCGGAGCGATCTACCTTCGCGGGGGACAAGCGTTCACGGGCGGGTGAAAACGCCGTCACGGAAGACTCCGATGGGGACGCAGTACCACCGCCCTCGACGGTTTCGGCAGAACCGGGACGTGCACCAGTCGGTTCCAGGCCCTCCAAAGTTCGGAAACGGCCCAGCGTCACAGAACCACGGGTCCCGGGAGCAGTGCCACTCGCCCCAAGCCCCCCGACGAGGTCCTCGGTCTCAGCAGCTGAACGTGGTCCCCAGGACTCAGCCGATGCTCCGGAACCCCACCCGCCCGCCCGGACAGCACGATCTTCAGCCTCTAAGTTCGTGGGACGCCTCCGAGGTTCGGCCACCGGAGCCAGACCATGCCCCAAGCGGGCTGTCTCACGACTCCTCAAGCCTTCCAAACCGCTTCTCGTCGGACGCCCGGGAGCGAGCCGTGGAGGCCCTTCTGGACTCCCCCAGGGGCAGGCGATGGCTGGGTCACGCTTCCGAAGGCTTGAGGCTTCCAGTGCGGGCCCTTCCCCTGCTCCGATCGCGGCTCCGGTTATTGATCTTACGGGGTAGAGAAATAGCGGAGGATCTGGGGGTGGACGACTTCGACGAAGCCCTCATGGTGGCCCTGGACCGTCTGGAGCCTGGCACCTGGGCGGTGGTCTTTAAGGACTCTACTTCACCAAAGCCTGAACTCGTCGTCCTGTCTGGGGAGGTCTTGGATCGGGGGATTGGGGAGGTGGGGTCCATAAATATCCCCCCTTTTATTTGGCATGCTGTGGTTCCTGAGGAATTTTCTTCCATCGCCACGCGTAGGTTGCAGGGCATTCGCCCGGTTTCAGGGGATGGTCTACGCATGGCCAAGGCTTTGGTGCGTGATGGTGTGTTACGGCCATGCGGAGCCTCTTTACCTGCCAATGGATGGCTTTTCCCTGTGCCCAAAAACCACGAAAAAGCATCCATGATCGTGCATCTAGTGAAGTTTAATGATGAGCACACGGCTAAGCCGGCTTCCTTCACCCTTCCGGTGGTGGAGGATCTGGCTTTCTTGATTTCGGTTCACCATATGAGTGCAGATTCGGGCCTCCTCACTCTGGCCCCTGCGCTGCTGCAACAGTTGAATGATCCTTTTTTGCAGGCTTTAGACCGTTTGCGCCTCGTTGCCCCTCCGGGAGCCCCGTTATTGGCTTGCCATGTCGACCTTAAAAACGCTTTTTGGAGTCTGCGTTTGCCCCCCCAGTGAATGATATGGCCCCCTGAGTGAATCATATGGCTTCCGATTTTGTTTTGCATGTGCAACTAGGAGCATCATGGTGACCCCTAGCGTACGTTTTGACTTCTGATTTTGTCCCCCTTTGTTTGGGGACCCCCGAGAATGCAGGGGTGGCGTAGCATTTCCGCCCTCTTTTGGGCCCCAACCTTGCAGTGCTATTGAGGAAACCGTGACAATCTTTGAATCCACGCTTTGATACTAGGAGCATCATGGTGACCCCTAGCGTACGTTTTGACTTCTGATTTTGTCCCCCTTTGTTTGGGGACCCCCGAGAATGCAGGGGTGACGCAGCATTTGCGCCCTCTATTGGGCCCCAACCTTCCGGTGCTATTGAGGAAACCGGGACAATCTTTGAATCCACGCTTTGATACTAGGAGCACCATGGTGACCCCTAGCGTACGTTTTGACTTCTGATTTTGTCCCCCTTTGTTTGGGGACCCCCGAGAATGCAGGGGTGACGTAGCATTTCCGCCCTCTTTTGGGCCCCAACCTTGCGGTGCTATTGAGGAAACCGGGACAATCTTTGAATCCACGCTTTGATACTAGGAGCATCATGGTGACCCCTAGCGTACGTGTTGACTTCTGATTTTGTCCCCCTTTGTTTGGGGACCCCCGAGAATGCAGGGGTGACGTAGCATTTCCGCCCTCTTTTGGGCCCCAACCTTGCAGTGCTATTGAGGAAACCGGGACAATCTTTGAATCCACGCTTTGATACTAGGAGCATCATGGTTACCCCTAGCGTACATTTTGACTTCTGATTTTGTCCCCCTTTGTTTGGGGACCCCCGAGAATGCAAGGGTGACGCAGCATTTGCACCCTCTATTGGGCCCCAACCTTCTGGTGCTATTGAGGAAACCGGGACAATCTTTGAATCCACGCTTTGATACTAGGAGCATCATGGTGACCCCTAGCGTACGTTTTGACTTCTGATTTTGTCCCCCTTTGTTTGGGGACCCCCGAGAATGCAGGGGTGACGTAGCATTTGCGCCCTCCTTTGGGTGCCAACCTTGCGGTGCTATTGAGGAAACCGGGACAATCTTTGAATCCACGCTTTGATACTAGGAGCATCATGGTGACCCCTAGCGTACGTTTTGACTTCTGATTTTGTCCCCCTTTGTTTGGGGACCCCCAAGAATGCAGGGGTGACGCAGCATTTGCGCCCTCTATTGGGCCCCAACCTTCCGGTGCTATTGAGGAAACCGGGACAATCTTTGAATCCACGCTTTGATACTAGGAGCATCATGGTGACCCCTAGCGTACGTTTTGACTTCTGATTTTGTCCCCCTTTGTTTGGGGACCCCCGAGAATGCAGGGGTGACGTAGCATTTCCGCCCTCTTTTGGGCCCCAACCTTGCAGTGCTATTGAGGAAACCGGGACAATCTTTGAATCCACGCTTTGATACTAGGAGCATCATGGTGACCCCTAGCGTACGTTTTGACTTCTGATTTTGTCCCCCTTTGTTTGGGGACCCCCGAGAATGCAAGGGTGACGCAGCATTTGCACCCTCTATTGGGCCCCAACCTTGCGGTGCTATTGAGGAAACCGGGACAATCTTTGAATCCACGCTTTGATACTAGGAGCATCATGGTGACCCCTAGCGTACGTTTTGGCTTCTGATTTTTCCCCTTTTTTTTTGGGGACCCCCGAGAATGCAGGGGTGACGTAGCATTTGCGCCCTCTTTTGGGTGCCAACCTTGCGGTGCTATTGAGGAAACCGGGACAATCTTTGAATCCACGCTTTGATACTAGGAGCATCATGGTGACCCCTAGCGTACGTTTTGACTTTTGATTTTGTCCCCCTTTGTTTGGGGACCCCCGAGAATGCAGGGGTGACGCAGCATTTGCGCCCTCTATTGGGCCCCAACCTTCCGGTGCTATTGAGGAAACCGGGACAATCTTTGAATCCACGCTTTGATACTAGGAGCATCATGGTGACCCCTAGCGTACGTTTTGACTTTTGATTTTGTCCCCCTTTGTTTGGGGACCCCCGAGAATGCAGGGGTGACGCAGCATTTGCGCCCTCTTTTGGGCCCAAACCTTCCGGTGCTATTGAGGAAACCGGGACAATCTTTGAATCCACGCTTTGATACTAGGAGCATCATGGTGACCCCTAGCGTACGTTTTGACTTCTGATTTTGTCCCCCTTTGTTTGGGGACCCCCGAGAATGCAAAGGTGACGTAGCATTTCCGCCCTCTTTTGGGCCCCAACCTTGCAGTGCTATTGAGGAAACCGGGACAATCTTTGAATCCACGCTTTGATACTAGGAGCATCATGGTGACCCCTAGCGTACGTTTTGACTTCTGATTTTGTCCCCCTTTGTTTGGGGACCCCCGAGAATGCAGGGGTGACGCAGCATTTCCGCCCTCTTTTGGGCCCCAACCTTGCGGTGCTATTGAGGAAACCGGGACAATCTTTGAATCCACTCTTTGATACTAGGAGCATCATGGTGACCCCTAGCGTACGTTTTGACTTTGGATTTTGTCCCCCTTTGTTTGGGGACCCCCGAGAATGCAGGGGTGACGCAGCATTTCCGCCCTCTTTTGGGCCCCAACCTTGCAGTGCTATTGAGGAAACCGGGACAATCTTTGAATCCACGCTTTGATACTAGGAACATCATGGTGACCCCTAGCGTACATTTTGACTTCTGATTTTGTCCCCCTTTGTTTGGGGACCCCCGAGAATGCAGGGGTGACGCAGCATTTGCGCCCTCTTTTGGGCCCAAACCTTCCGGTGCTATTGAGGAAACCGGGACAATCTTTGAATCCACGCTTTGATACTAGGAGCATCATGGTGACCCCTAGCGTACGTTTTGACTTCTGATTTTGTCCCCCTTTGTTTGGGGACCCCCGAGAATGCAGGGGTGACGTAGCATTTCCGCCCTCTTTTGGGCCCAAACCTTCTGGTGCTATTGAGGAAACCGGGACAATCTTTGAATCCACGCTTTAATTCCAGGAACATCATGGTGACCCCTAGCGTACGTTTTGACTTCTGATTTTGTCCCCCTTTGTTTGGGGACCCCCGAGAATGCACGGGTGACGCAGCATTTGCGCCCTCTTTTGGGCCCAAACCTTCCGGTGCTATTGAGGAAACCGGGACAATCTTTGAATCCACGCTTTGATACTAGGAGCATCATGGTGACCCCTAGCGTACGTTTTGACTTCTGATTTTGTCCCCCTTTGTTTGGGGACCCCCGAGAATGCAGGGGTGACGTAGCATTTCCGCCCTCTTTTGGGCCCCAACCTTCCGGTGCTATTGAGGAAACCGGGACAATCTTTGAATCCACGCTTTGATACTAGGAGCATCATGGTGACCCCTAGCGTACGTTTTGACTTCTGATTTTGTCCCCCTTTGTTTGGGGACCCCCGAGAATGCAGGGGTGACGCAGCATTTGCGCCCTCTTTTGGGCCCCAACCTTGCGGTGCTATTGAGGAAACCGGGACAATCTTTGAATCCACGCTTTGATATAGGAGCATCATGGTGACCCCTAGCGTACATTTTGACTTCTGATTTTGTCCCCCTTTGTTTGGGGACCCCCGAGAATGCAGGGGTGACGTAGCATTTCCGCCCTGTTTTGGGCCCCAACCTTGCAGTGCTATTGAGGAAACCGGGACAATCTTTGAATCCACGCTTTGATATAGGAGCATCATGGTGACCCCTAGCGTACGTTTTGACTTCTGATTTTGTCCCCCTTTGTTTGGGGTGCCCCGAGAATGCAGGGGTGACGCAGCATTTCCGCCCTCTTTTGGGCCCCAACCTTGCGGTGCTATTGAGGAAACCGGGACAATCTTTGAATCCACGCTTTGATATAGGAGCATCATGGTGACCCCTAGCGTACATTTTGACTTTTGATTTTGTCCCCCTTTGTTTGGGGACCCCCGAGAATGCAGGGGTGACGTAGCATTTCCGCCCTCTTTTGGGCCCAAACCTTCCGGTGCTATTGAGGAAACCGGGACAATCTTTGAATCCACGCTTTGATACTAGGAGCATCATGGTGACCCCTAGCGTACGTTTTGACTTTTGATTTTGTCCCCCTTTGTTTGGGGACCCCCGAGAATGCAGGGGTGACGCAGCATTTGCGCCCTCTTTTGGGCCCCAACCTTGCAGTGCTATTGAGGAAACCGGGACAATCTTTGAATCCACGCTTTGATACTAGGAACATCATGGTGACCCCTAGCGTACGTTTTGACTTCTGATTTTGTCCCCCTTTGTTTGGGGACCCCCGAGAATGCAGGGGTGACGCAGCATTTGCGCCCTCTTTTGGGCCCAAACCTTCCGGTGCTATTGAGGAAACCGGGACAATCTTTGAATCCACGCTTTGATACTAGGAGCATCATGGTGACCCCTAGCGTACGTTTTGACTTCTGATTTTGTCCCCCTTTGTTTGGGGACCCCCGAGAATGCAGGGGTGACGCAGCATTTCCGCCCTCTTTTGGGCCCAAACCTTCCGGTGCTATTGAGGAAACCGGGACAATCTTTGAATCCACGCTTTGATACTAGGAACATCATGGTGACCCCTAGCGTACGTTTTGACTTCTGATTTTGTCCCCCTTTGTTTGGGGACCCCCGAGAATGCAGGGGTGACGCAGCATTTGCGCCCTCTTTTGGGCCCAAACCTTCCGGTGCTATTGAGGAAACCGGGACAATCTTTGAATCCACGCTTTGATACTAGGAGCATCATGGTGACCCCTAGCGTACGTTTTGACTTCTGATTTTGTCCCCCTTTGTTTGGGGACCCCCGAGAATGCAGGGGTGACGTAGCATTTCCGCCCTCTTTTGGGCCCAAACCTTCCGGTGCTATTGAGGAAACCGGGACAATCTTTGAATCCACGCTTTGATACTAGGAGCATCATGGTGACCCCTAGCGTACGTTTTGACTTCTGATTTTGTCCCCCTTTGTTTGGGGACCCCCGAGAATGCAGGGGTGACACAGCATTTGCGCCCTCTTTTGGGCCCCAACCTTGCGGTGCTATTGAGGAAACCGGGACAATCTTTGAATCCACGCTTTGATATAGGAGCATCATGGTGACCCCTAGCGTACGTTTTGACTTCTGATTTTGTCCCCCTTTGTTTGGGGACCCCCGAGAATGCAGGGGTGACGTAGCATTTCCGCCCTCTTTTGGGCCCCAACCTTGCAGTGCTATTGAGGAAACCGGGACAATCTTTGAATCCACGCTTTGATACTAGGAGCATCATGGTGACCCCTAGCGTACGTTTTGACTTTTGATTTTGTCCCCCTTTGTTTGGGGACCCCCGAGAATGCAGGGGTGACGTAGCATTTCCGCCCTCTTTTGGGCCCAAACCTTCCGGTGCTATTGAGGAAACCGGGACAATCTTTGAATCCACGCTTTGATACTAGGAGCATCATGGTGACCCCTAGCGTACGTTTTGACTTTTGATTTTGTCCCCATTTGTTTGGGGACCCCCGAGAATGCAGAGTGACGCAGCATTTGCGCCCCCTTTTGGGCCCCAACCTTCCGGTGCTATTGAGGAAACCGGGACAATCTTTGAATCCACGCTTTGATACTAGGAGCATCATGGTGACCCCTAGCGTAAGTTTTGACTTTTGATTTTGTCCCCCTTTGTTTGGGGACCCCCGAGAATGCAGGGGTGACGCAGCATTTGCGCCCTCTTTTGGGCCCAAACTTTCCGGTGCTATTGAGGAAACCGGGACAATCTTTGAATCCACGCTTTGATACTAGGAGCATCATGGTGACCCCTAGCGTACGTTTTGACTTTTGATTTTGTCCCCCTTTGTTTGGGGACCCCCGAGAATGCAGGGGTGACACAGCATTTGCGCCCTCTTTTGGGCCCCAACCTTGCAGTGCTATTGAGGAAACCGGGACAATCTTTGAATCCACGCTTTGATACTAGGAACATCATGGTGACCCCTAGCGTACGTTTTGACTTCTGATTTTGTCCCCCTTTGTTTGGGGACCCCCGAGAATGCAGGGGTGACGCAGCATGTGCGCCCTCTTTTGGGCCCCAACCTTGCAGTGCTATTGAGGAAACCGGGACAATCTTTGAATCCACGCTTTGATACTAGGAGCATCATGGTGACCCCTAGCGTACATTTTGACTTCTGATTTTGTCCCCCTTTGTTTGGGGACCCCCGAGAATGCAGGGGTGACGTAGCATTTCCGCCCTCTTTTGGGCCCAAACCTTCCGGTGCTATTGAGGAAACCGGGACAATCTTTGAATCCACGCTTTGATACTAGGAGCATCATGGTGACCCCTAGCGTACGTTTTGACTTTTGATTTTGTCCCCCTTTGTTTGGGGACCCCCGAGAATGCAGGGGTGACGCAGCATTTGCGCCCTCTTTTGGGCCCCAACCTTGCAGTGCTATTGAGGAAACCGGGACAATCTTTGAATCCACGCTTTGATACTAGGAACATCATGGTGACCCCTAGCGTACGTTTTGACTTCTGATTTTGTCCCCCTTTGTTTGGGGACCCCCGAGAATGCAGGGGTGACGCAGCATTTGCGCCCTCTTTTGGGCCCAAACCTTCCGGTGCTATTGAGGAAACCGGGACAATCTTTGAATCCACGCTTTGATACTAGGAGCATCATGGTGACCCCTAGCGTACGTTTTGACTTCTGATTTTGTCCCCCTTTGTTTGGGGACCCCCGAGAATGCAGGGGTGACGTAGCATTTCCGCCCTCTTTTGGGCCCAAACCTTCCGGTGCTATTGAGGAAACCGGGACAATCTTTGAATCCACGCTTTGATACTAGGAACATCATGGTGACCCCTAGCGTACGTTTTGACTTCTGATTTTGTCCCCCTTTGTTTGGGGACCCCCGAGAATGCAGGGGTGACGCACCATTTGCGCACTCTTTTGGGCCCAAACCTTCCGGTGCTATTGAGGAAACCGGGACAATCTTTGAATCCACGCTTTGATACTAGGAGCATCATGGTGACCCCTAGCGTACGTTTTGACTTCTGATTTTGTCCCCCTTTGTTTGGGGACCCCCGAGAATGCAGGGGTGACGCAGCATTTCCGCCCTCTTTTGGGCCCAAACCTTCCGGTGCTATTGAGGAAACCGGGACAATCTTTGAATCCACGCTTTGATACTAGGAGCATCATGGTGACCCCTAGCGTACATTTTGACTTTTGTTTTTGTCCCCCTTTGTTTGGGGACCCCCGAGAATGCAGGGGTGACGTAGCATTTCCGCCCTCTTTTGGGCCCCAACCTTCCGGTGCTATTGAGGAAACCGGGACAATGTTTGAATCCACGCTTTGATACTAGGAGCATCATGGTGACCCCTAGCGTACGTTTTGACTTCTGATTTTGTCCCCCTTTGTTTGGGGACCCCCGAGAATGCAGGGGTGACGTAGCATTTGCGCCCTCTATTGGGCCCCAACCTTGCAGTGCTATTGAGGAAACCGGGACAATCTTTGAATCCACGCTTTGATACTAGGAGCATCATGGTGACCTCTAGCGTACGTTTTGACTTCTGATTTTGTCCCCCTTTGTTTGGGGACCCCCGAGAATGCAGGGGTGACGCAGCATTTGCGCCCTCTTTTGGGCCCCAACCTTGCAGTGCTATTGAGGAAACCGGGACAATCTTTGAATCCACGCTTTGATACTAGGAGCATCATGGTGACCCCTAGCGTACGTTTTGACTTTTGATTTTGTCCCCCTTTTTTGGGGACCCCCGACAATGCAGGGGTGACGCAGCATTTGCGCCCTCTTTTGGGCCCCAACCTTGCAGTGCTATTGAGGAAACCGGGACAATCTTTGAATATACGCTTTGATACTAGGAGCATCATGGTGACCCCTAGCGTACGTTTTGACTTCTGATTTTGTCCCCCTTTGTTTGGGGACCCCCGAGAATGCAGGGGTGACGTAGCATTTCCGCCCTCTTTTGGGCCCCAACCTTCCGGTGCTATTGAGGAAACCGGGACAATGTTTGAATCCACGCTTTGATACTAGGAGCATCATGGTGACCCCTAGCGTACGTTTTGACTTCTGATTTTGTCCCCCTTTGTTTGGGGACCCCCGAGAATGCAGGGGTGACGTAGCATTTCCGCCCTCTTTTGGGCCCAAACCTTCCGGTGCTATTGAGGAAACCGGGACAATCTTTGAATCCACGCTTTGATACTAGGAGCATCATGGTGACCCCTAGCGTACGTTTTGACTTTTGATTTTGTCCCCCTTTGTTTGGGGACCCCCGAGAATGCAGGGGTGACGCAGCATTTCCGCCCTCTTTTGGGCCCCAACCTTGCAGTGCTATTGAGGAAACCGGGACAATCTTTGAATCCACGCTTTGATACTAGGAGCATCATGGTGACCCCTAGCGTACGTTTTGACTTCTGATTTTGTCCCCCTTTGTTTGGGGACCCCCGAGAATGCAGGGGTGACGCAGCATTTGCGCCCTCTTTTGGGCCCCAACCTTGCAGTGCTATTGAGGAAACCGGGACAATCTTTGAATCCACGCTTTGATACTAGGAACATCATGGTGACCCCTAGCGTACGTTTTGACTTCTGATTTTGTCCCCCTTTGTTTGGGGACCCCCGAGAATGCAGGGGTGACGTAGCATTTCCGCCCTCTTTTGGGCCCAAACCTTCCGGTGCTATTGAGGAAACCGGGACAATCTTTGAATCCACGCTTTGATACTAGGAACATCATGGTGACCCCTAGCGTACGTTTTGACTTCTGATTTTGTCCCCCTTTGTTTGGGGACCCCCGAGAATGCAGGGGTGACGCAGCATTTGCGCCCTCTTTTGGGCCCCAACCTTGCAGTGCTATTGAGGAAACCGGGACAATCTTTGAATCCACGCTTTGATATAGGAGCATCATGGTGACCCCTAGCGTACGTTTTGACTTCTGATTTTGTCCCCCTTTGTTTGGGGACCCCCGAGAATGCAGGGGTGACGCAGCATTTGCGCCCTCTTTTGGGCCCAAACCTTGCAGTGCTATTGAGGAAACTGGGACAATCTTTGAATCCACGCTTTGATACTAGGAGCATCATGGTGACCCCTAGCGTACGTTTTGACTTTTGATTTTGTCCCCCTTTGTTTGGGGACCCCCGAGAATGCAGGGGTGACGCAGCATTTGCGCCCTCTTTTGGGCCCCAACCTTGCGGTGCTATTGAGGAAACAGGGACAATCTTTGAATCCACGCTTTGATACTAGGAGCATCATGGTGACCCCTAGCGTAAGTTTTGACTTTTGATTTTGTCCCCATTTGTTTGGGGACCCCCGAGAATGCAGGGGTGACGCAGCATTTGCGCCCTCTTTTGGGCCCCAACCTTGCAGTGCTATTGAGGAAACCGGGACAATCTTTGAATATACGCTTTGATACTAGGAGCATCATGGTGACCCCTAGCGTACGTTTTGACTTCTGATTTTGTCCCCCTTTGTTTGGGGACCCCCGAGAATGCAGGGGTGACGTAGCATTTGCGCCCTCTTTTGGGCCCAAACCTTCCGGTGCTATTGAGGAAACCGGGACAATCTTTGAATCCACGCTTTGATACTAGGAGCATCATGGTGACCCCTAGCGTACGTTTTGACTTTTGATTTTGTCCCCCTTTGTTTGGGGACCCCCGAGAATGCAGGGGTGACGCAGCATTTCCGCCCTCTTTTGGGCCCCAACCTTGCAGTGCTATTGAGGAAACCGGGACAATCTTTGAATCCACGCTTTGATACTAGGAGCATCATGGTGACCCCTAGCGTACGTTTTGACTTCTGATTTTGTCCCCCTTTGTTTGGGGACCCCCGAGAATGCAGGGGTGACGCAGCATTTCCGCCCTCTTTTGGGCCCCAACCTTGCAGTGCTATTGAGGAAACCGGGACAATCTTTGAATCCACGCTTTGATACTAGGAACATCATGGTGACCCCTAGCGTACGTTTTGACTTCTGATTTTGTCCCCCTTTGTTTGGGGACCCCCGAGACTGCAGGGGTGACGTAGCATTTCCGCCCTCTTTTGGGCCCAAACCTTCTGGTGCTATTGAGGAAACCGGGACAATCTTTGAATCCACGCTTTGATACTAGGAACATCATGGTGACCCCTAGCGTACGTTTTGACTTCTGATTTTGTCCCCCTTTGTTTGGGGACCCCCGAGAATGCAGGGGTGACGCAGCATTTGCGCCCTCTTTTGGGCCCCAACCTTGCAGTGCTATTGAGGAAACCGGGACAATCTTTGAATCCACGCTTTGATACTAGGAGCATCATGGTGACCCCTAGCGTACGTTTTGACTTTTGATTTTGTCCCCCTTTGTTTGGGGACCCCCGAGAATGCAGGGGTGACGTAGCATTTCCGCCCTCTTTTGGGCCCAAACCTTCCGGTGCTATTGAGGAAACCGGGACAATCTTTGAATCCACGCTTTGATACTAGGAGCATCATGGTGACCCCTAGCGTACGTTTTGACTTCTGATTTTGTCCCCCTTTGTTTGGGGACCCCCAAGAATGCAGGGGTGACACAGCATTTGCGCCCTCTTTCGGGCCCCAACCTTGCGGTGCTATTGAGGAAACCGGGACAATCTTTGAATCCACGCTTTGATATAGGAGCATCATGGTGGCCCCTAGCGTACGTCTTGACTTCTGATTTTGTCCCCCTTTGTTTGGGGACCCCCGAGAATGCAGGGGTGACGTAGCATTTCCGCCCTCTTTTGGGCCCCAACCTTGCAGTGCTATTGAGGAAACCGGGACAATCTTTGAATCCACGCTTTGATACTAGGAGCATCATGGTGACCCCTAGCGTACGTTTTGACTTTTGATTTTGTCCCCCTTTGTTTGGGGACCCCCGAGAATGCAGGGGTGACGTAGCATTTCCGCCCTCTTTTGGGCCCAAACCTCCGGTGCTATTGAGGAAACCGGGACAATCTTTGAATCCACGCTTTGATACTAGGAGCATCATGGTGACCCCTAGCGTACGTTTTGACTTTTGATTTTGTCCCCATTTGTTTGGGGACCCCCGAGAATGCAGGGGTGACGCAGCATTTGCGCCCTCTTTTGGGCCCCAACCTTGCAGTGCTATTGAGGAAACCGGGACAATCTTTGAATCCACGCTTTGATACTAGGAGCATCATGGTGACCCCTAGCGTAAGTTTTGACTTTTGATTTTGTCCCCCTTTGTTTGGGGACGCCCGAGAATGCAGGGGTGACGTAGCATTTCCGCCCTCTTTTGGGCCCCAACCTTCCGGTGCTATTGAGGAAACTGGGACAATCTTTGAATCCACGCTTTGATACTAGGAGCATCATGATGACCCCTAGCGTACGTTTTGACTTCTGATTTTGTCCCCCTTTGTTTGGGGACCCCCGAGAATGCAAGGGTGACGTAGCATTTGCGCCCTCTTTTGGGCCCCAACCTTGCAGTGCTATTGAGGAAACCGGGACAATCTTTGAATCCACGCTTTGATACTAGGAGCATCATGGTGACCCCTAGCGTACGTTTTGACTTCTGATTTTGTCCCCCTTTGTTTGGGGACCCCCGAGAATGCAGGGGTGACGCAGCATTTGCGCCCTCTTTTGGGCCCAAACATTCCGGTGCTATTGAGGAAACCGGGACAATCTTTGAATCCACGCTTTGATACTAGGAGCATCATGGTGACCCCTAGCGTACGTTTTGACTTTTGATTTTGTCCCCCTTTGTTTGGGGACCCCCGAGAATGCAGGGGTGACGCAGCATTTGCGCCCTCTTTTGGGCCCCAACCTTGCAGTGCTATTGAGGAAACCGGGACAATCTTTGAATATACGCTTTGATACTAGGAGCATCATGGTGACCCCTAGCGTACGTTTTGACTTTTGATTTTGTCCCCCTTTGTTTGGGGACCCCCGAGAATGCAGGGGTGACGTAGCATTTCCGCCCTCTTTTGGGCCCAAACCTTCCGGTGCTATTGAGGAAACCGGGACAATCTTTGAATCCACGCTTTGATACTAGGAGCATCATGGTGACCCCTAGCGTACGTTTTGACTTTTGATTTTGTCCCCCTTTGTTTGGGGACCCCCGAGAATGCAGGGGTGACGCAGCATTTCCGCCCTCTTTTGGGCCCCAACCTTGCAGTGCTATTGAGGAAACCGGGACAATCTTTGAATCCACGCTTTGATACTAGGAGCATCATGGTGACCCCTAGCGTACGTTTTGACTTCTGATTTTGTCCCCCTTTGTTTGGGGACCCCCGAGAATGCAGGGGTGACGCAGCATTTGCGCCCTCTTTTGGGCCCCAACCTTGCAGTGCTATTGAGGAAACCGGGACAATCTTTGAATCCACGCTTTGATACTAGGAACATCATGGTGACCCCTAGCGTACGTTTTGACTTCTGATTTTGTCCCCCTTTGTTTGGGGACCCCCGAGAATGCAGGGGTGACGTGGCATTTCCGCCCTCTTTTGGGCCCAAACCTTCCGGTGCTATCGAGGAAACCGGGACAATCTTTGAATCCACGCTTTGATACTAGGAACATCATGGTGACCCCTAGCGTACGTTTTGACTTCTGATTTTGTCCCCCTTTGTTTGGGGACCCCCGAGAATGCAGGGGTGACGCAGCATTTCCGCCCTCTTTTGGGCCCCAACCTTGCAGTGCTATTGAGGAAACCGGGACAATCTTTGAATCCACGCTTTGATACTAGGAGCATCATGGTGACCCCTAGCGTACGTTTTGACTTCTGATTTTGTCCCCCTTTGTTTGGGGACCCCCGAGAATGCAGGGGTGACGTAGCATTTGCGCCCTCTTTTGGGCCCACACCTTCCGGTGCTATTGAGGAAACCGGGACAATCTTTGAATCCACGCTTTGATACTAGGAGCATCATGGTGACCCCTAGCGTACGTTTTGACTTCTGATTTTGTCCCCCTTTGTTTGGGGACCCCCGAGAATGCAGGGGTGACACAGCATTTGCGCCCTCTTTTGGGCCCCAACCTTGCAGTGCTATTGAGGAAACCGGGACAATCTTTGAATCCACGCTTTGATATAGGAGCATCATGGTGACCCCTAGCGTACGTTTTGACTTCTGATTTTGTCCCCCTTTGTTTGGGGACCCCCGAGAATGCAGGGGTGACGTAGCATTTCCGCCCTCTTTTGGGCCCCAACCTTGCAGTGCTATTGAGGAAACCGGGACAATCTTTGAATCCACGCTTTGATACTAGGAGCATCATGGTGACCCCTAGCGTACGTTTTGACTTTTGATTTTGTCCCCCTTTGTTTGGGGACCCCCGAGAATGCAGGGGTCACGTAGCATTTCCGCCCTCTTTTGGGCCCAAACCTCCGGTGCTATTGAGGAAACCGGGACAATCTTTGAATCCACGCTTTGATACTAGGAGCATCATGGTGACCCCTAGCGTACGTTTTGACTTTTGATTTTGTCCCCATTTGTTTGGGGACCCCCGAGAATGCAGGGGTGACGCAGCATTTGCGCCCTCTTTTGGGCCCCAACCTTGCAGTGCTATTGAGGAAACCGGGACAATCTTTGAATCCACGCTTTGATACTAGGAGCATCATGGTGACCCCTAGCGTAAGTTTTGACTTTTGATTTTGTCCCCCTTTGTTTGGGGACCCCCGAGAATGCAGGGGTGACGCAGCATTTGCGCCCTCTTTTGGGCCCCAACCTTGCAGTGCTATTGAGGAAACCGGGACAATCTTTGAATCCACGCTTTGATACTAGGAGCATCATGGTGACCCCTAGCGTACGTTTTGACTTTTGATTTTGTCCCCCTTTGTTTGGGGACCCCCGAGAATGCAGGGGTGACGTAGCATTTCCGCCCTCTTTTGGGCCCCAACCTTCCGGTGCCATTGAGGAAACCGGGACAATCTTTGAATCCACGCTTTGATACTAGGAGCATCATGGTGACCCCTAGCGTACGTTTTGACTTCTGATTTTGTCCCCCTTTGTTTGGGGACCCCCGAGAATGCAAGGGTGACGTAGCATTTGCGCCCTCTTTTGGGCCCCAACCTTGCGGTGCTATTGAGGAAACCGGGACAATCTTTGAATCCACGCTTTGATACTAGGAGCATCATGGTGACCCCTAGCGTACGTTTTGACTTCTGATTTTGTCCCCCTTTGTTTGGGGACCCCCGAGAATGCAGGGGTGACGCAGCATTTCCGCCCTCTTTTGGGCCCAAACCTTCCGGTGCTATTGAGGAAACCGGGACAATCTTTGAATCCACGCTTTGATACTAGGAGCATCATGGTGACCCCTAGCGTACGTTTTGACTTTTGATTTTGTCCCCCTTTGTTTGGGGACCCCCGAGAATGCAGGGGTGACGTAGCATTTCCGCCCTCTTTTGGGCCCCAACCTTGCAGTGCTATTGAGGAAACCGGGACAATCTTTGAATCCACGCTTTGATACTAGGAGCATCATGGTGACCCCTAGCGTACGTTTTGACTTCTGATTTTGTCCCCCTTTGTTTGGGGACCCCCGAGAATGCAGGGGTGACGCAGCATTTGCGCCCTCTTTTGGGCCCCAACCTTGCAGTGCTATTGAGGAAACCGGGACAATCTTTGAATATACGCTTTGATACTAGGAGCATCATGGTGACCCCTAGCGTACGTTTTGACTTCTGATTTTGTCCCCCTTTGTTTGGGGACCCCCGAGAATGCAGGGGTGACGCAGCATTTCCGCCCTCTTTTGGGCCCAAACCTTCCGGTGCTATTGAGGAAACCGGGACAATCTTTGAATCCACGCTTTGATACTAGGAGCATCATGGTGACCCCTAGCGTACGTTTTGACTTTTGATTTTGTCCCCCTTTGTTTGGGGACCCCCGAGAATGCAGGGGTGACGTAGCATTTCCGCCCTCTTTTGGGCCCCAACCTTGCAGTGCTATTGAGGAAACCGGGACAATCTTTGAATCCACGCTTTGATACTAGGAGCATCATGGTGACCCCTAGCGTACGCTTTGACTTCTGATTTTGTCCCCCTTTGTTTGGGGACCCCCGAGAATGCAGGGGTGACGCAGCATTTGCGCCCTCTTTTGGGCCCCAACCTTGCGGTGCTATTGAGGAAACCGGGACAATCTTTGAATCCACGCTTTGATACTAGGAGCATCATGGTGACCCCTAGCGTACGTTTTGACTTTTGATTTTGTCCCCATTTGTTTGGGGACCCCCGAGAATGCAGGGGTGACGCAGCATTTCCGCCCTCTTTTGGGCCCCAACCTTGCAGTGCTATTGAGGAAACCGGGACAATCTTTGAATCCACGCTTTGATACTAGGAGCATCATGGTGACCCCTAGCGTACGTTTTGACTTTTGATTTTGTCCCCATTTGTTTGGGGACCCCCGAGAATGCAGGGGTGACGCAGCATTTGCGCCCTCTTTTCGGCCCCAACCTTGCAGTGCTATTGAGGAAACCGGGACAATCTTTGAATCCACGCTTTGATACTAGGAGCATCATGGTGACCCCTAGCGTACGTTTTGACTTCTGATTTTGTCCCCCTTTGTTTGGGGACCCCCGAGAATGCAAGGGTGACGTAGCATTTGCGCCCTCTTTTGGGCCCCAACCTTGCAGTGCTATTGAGGAAACCGGGACAATCTTTGAATCCACGCTTTGATACTAGGAGCATCATGGTGACCCCTAGCGTACGTTTTGACTTCTGATTTTGTCCCCCTTTGTTTGGGGACCCCCGAGAATGCAGGGGTGACGCAGCATTTCCGCCCTCTTTTGGGCCCAAACCTTCCGGTGCTATTGAGGAAACCGGGACAATCTTTGAATCCACGCTTTGATACTAGGAGCATCATGGTGACCCCTAGCGTACGTTTTGACTTTTGATTTTGTCCCCCTTTGTTTGGGGACCCCCGAGAATGCAGGGGTGACGTAGCATTTCCGCCCTCTTTTGGGCCCCAACCTTGCAGTGCTATTGAGGAAACCGGGACAATCTTTGAATCCACGCTTTGATACTAGGAGCATCATGGTGACCCCTAGCGTACGTTTTGACTTCTGATTTTGTCCCCCTTTGTTTGGGGACCCCCGAGAATGCAAGGGTGACGTAGCATTTGCGCCCTCTTTTGGGCCCCAACCTTGCAGTGCTATTGAGGAAACCGGGACAATCTTTGAATCCACGCTTTGATACTAGGAGCATCATGGTGACCCCTAGCGTACGTTTTGACTTCTGATTTTGTCCCCCTTTGTTTGGGGACCCCCGAGAATGCAGGGGTGACGCAGCATTTCCGCCCTCTTTTGGGCCCAAACCTTCCGGTGCTATTGAGGAAACCGGGACAATCTTTGAATCCACGCTTTGATACTAGGAGCATCATGGTGACCCCTAGCGTACGTTTTGACTTCTGATTTTGTCCCCCTTTGTTTGGGGACCCCCGAGAATGCAAGGGTGACGTAGCATTTGCGCCCTCTTTTGGGCCCCAACCTTGCAGTGCTATTGAGGAAACCGGGACAATCTTTGAATCCACGCTTTGATACTAGGAGCATCATGGTGACCCCTAGCGTACGTTTTGACTTCTGATTTTGTCCCCCTTTGTTTGGGGACCCCCGAGAATGCAGGGGTGACGCAGCATTTCCGCCCTCTTTTGGGCCCAAACCTTCCGGTGCTATTGAGGAAACCGGGACAATCTTTGAATCCACGCTTTGATACTAGGAGCATCATGGTGACCCCTAGCGTACGTTTTGACTTTTGATTTTGTCCCCCTTTGTTTGGGGACCCCCGAGAATGCAGGGGTGACGTAGCATTTCCGCCCTCTTTTGGGCCCCAACCTTGCAGTGCTATTGAGGAAACCGGGACAATCTTTGAATCCACGCTTTGATACTAGGAGCATCATGGTGACCCCTAGCGTACGTTTTGACTTTTGATTTTGTCCCCCTTTGTTTGGGGACCCCCGAGAATGCAGGGGTGACGCAGCATTTGCGCCCTCTTTTGGGCCCCAACCTTGCAGTGCTATTGAGGAAACCGGGACAATCTTTGAATATACGCTTTGATACTAGGAGCATCATGGTGACCCCTAGCGTACGTTTTGACTTCTGATTTTGTCCCCCTTTGTTTGGGGACCCCCGAGAATGCAGGGGTGACGCAGCATTTCCGCCCTCTTTTGGGCCCAAACCTTCCGGTGCTATTGAGGAAACCGGGACAATCTTTGAATCCACGCTTTGATACTAGGAGCATCATGGTGACCCCTAGCGTACGTTTTGACTTTTGATTTTGTCCCCCTTTGTTTGGGGACCCCCGAGAATGCAGGGGTGACGTAGCATTTCCGCCCTCTTTTGGGCCCCAACCTTGCAGTGCTATTGAGGAAACCGGGACAATCTTTGAATCCACGCTTTGATACTAGGAGCATCATGGTGACCCCTAGCGTACGCTTTGACTTCTGATTTTGTCCCCCTTTGTTTGGGGACCCCCGAGAATGCAGGGGTGACGCAGCATTTGCGCCCTCTTTTGGGCCCCAACCTTGCGGTGCTATTGAGGAAACCGGGACAATCTTTGAATCCACGCTTTGATACTAGGAGCATCATGGTGACCCCTAGCGTACGTTTTGACTTTTGATTTTGTCCCCATTTGTTTGGGGACCCCCGAGAATGCAGGGGTGACGCAGCATTTCCGCCCTCTTTTGGTCCTAACCTTGCAGTGCTATTGAGGAAACCGGGACAATCTTTGAATCCACGCTTTGATACTAGGAGCATCATGGTGACCCCTAGCGTACGTTTTGACTTTTGATTTTGTCCCCATTTGTTTGGGGACCCCCGAGAATGCAGGGGTGACGCAGCATTTGCGCCCTCTTTTCGGCCCCAACCTTGCAGTGCTATTGAGGAAACCGGGACAATCTTTGAATCCACGCTTTGATACTAGGAGCATCATGGTGACCCCTAGCGTAAGTTTTGACTTTTGATTTTGTCCCCCTTTGTTTGGGGACCCCCGAGAATGCAGGGGTGACGCAGCATTTGCGCCCTCTTTTGGGCCCCAACCTTGCAGTGCTATTGAGGAAACCGGGACAATCTTTGAATCCACGCTTTGATACTAGGAGCATCATGGTGACCCCTAGCGTACGTTTTGACTTCTGATTTTGTCCCCCTTTGTTTGGGGACCCCCGAGAATGCAGGGGTGACGCAGCATTTCCGCCCTCTTTTGGGCCCAAACCTTCCGGTGCTATTGAGGAAACCGGGACAATCTTTGAATCCACGCTTTGATACTAGGAGCATCATGGTGACCCCTAGCGTACATTTTGACTTCTGATTTTGTCCCCCTTTGTTTGGGGACCCCCGAGAATGCAGGGGTGACGCAGCATTTCCGCCCTCTTTTGGGCCCCAACCTTCCGGTGCTATTGAGGAAACCGGGACAATCTTTGAATCCACGCTTTGATACTAGGAGCATCATGGTGCCCCCTAGTGTACGTTTTGACTTCTGATTTTGTCCCCCTTTGTTTGGGGACCCCCGAGAATGCAGGGGTGACGCAGCATTTGCGCCCTCTTTTGGGCCCAAACCTTCCGGTGCTATTGAGGAAACCGGGACAATCTTTGAATCCACGCTTTGATACTAGGAGCATCATGGTGACCCCTAGCGTACGTTTTGACTTTTGATTTTGTCCCCCTTTGTTTGGGGACCCCCGAGAATGCAGGGGTGACGCAGCAATTGCGCCCTCTTTTGGGCCCCAACCTTGCAGTGCTATTGAGGAAACCGCGACAATCTTTGAATCCACGCTTTGATACTAGGAGCATCATGGTGACCCGTAGCGTACGTTTTGACTTTTGATTTTGTCCCCCTTTGTTTGGGGACCCCCGAGAATGCAGGGGTGACGTAGCATTTCCGCCCTCTTTTGGGCCCCAACCTTGCAGTGCTATTGAGGAAACCGGGACAATCTTTGAATCCACGCTTTGATACTAGGAGCATCATGGTGACCCCTAGCGTACGTTTTGACTTTTGATTTTGTCCCCCTTTGTTTGGGGACCCCCGAGAATGCAGGGGTGACGCAGCATTTCCGCCCTCTTTTGGGCCCCAACCTTGCAGTGCTATTGAGGAAACCGGGACAATCTTTGAATCCACGCTTTGATACTAGGAGCATCATGGTGACCCCTAGCGTACGTTTTGACTTCTGATTTTGTCCCCCTTTGTTTGGGGACCCCCGAGAATGCAGGGGTGACGCAGCATTTGCGCCCTCTTTTGGGCCCCAACCTTGCAGTGCTATTGAGGAAACCGGGACAATCTTTGAATCCACGCTTTGATACTAGGAGCATCATGGTGACCCCTAGCGTACGTTTTGACTTTTGATTTTGTCCCCCTTTGTTTGGGGACCCCCGAGAATGCAGGGGTGACGTAGCATTTCCGCCCTCTTTTGGGCCCCAACCTTGCAGTGCTATTGAGGAAACCGGGACAATCTTTGAATCCACGCTTTGATACTAGGAGCATTATGGTGACCCCTAGCGTACGTTTTGACTTCTGATTTTGTCCCCCTTTGTTTGGGGACCCCCGAGAATGCAGGGGTGACGTAGCATTTCCGCCCTCTTTTGGGCCCCAACCTTGCAGTGCTATTGAGGAAACCGGGACAATCTTTGAATATACGCTTTGATACTAGGAGCATCATGGTGACCCCTAGCGTACGTTTTGACTTTTGATTTTGTCCCCCTTTGTTTGGGGACCCCCGAGAATGCAGGGGTGACGCAGCATTTCCGCCCTCTTTTGGGCCCCAACCTTGCAGTGCTATTGAGGAAACCGGGACA
>OZ038391.1:37170323-37206664 GCA_964036045.1 Eutreptiella sp. 'Long Island Sound 2002' | reverse complement strand
TAGGGTGGGGAATGCCGGAATTGTTGTGCGCTCAGGGGCGGTATGCCGGAAGTTTTGGGGGTTCAGGGGGGGGTATGCCGGAACTTTTGTGGGCTCACGGGGGGTAATGCCGGAACTTTTGGGGGCTCAGGGGGGGGTATGCCAGAATTTTTGTGGGCTGAGGGGGGGGTATGCCGGAACGTTTGTGGACTTAGGGGGGGGGGTATGCCGGAACTTTTGGGGGCTTTGGGGGGGATATGCCGGAACTTTTGTGGGCTTAGGGGGGGTATGCCGGAACTGTTGTGCGCTCAGGGGGGGATATGCCGGAACTTTTGGGGGTTCAGGGGGGGGGTATGCCGGAACTTTTGTGGGCTCACGGGGGGGTATGCCGGAACTTTTGGGGGCTCAGAGGGGGGGGGATGCCGGAACTTTTGGGGGCTCAAGGGGGGGTAAGCCAGAACTTTTGTGGGCTTAGGGGGGGGTATGCCGGAACTTTTGTGGGCTCAAGGGGGGCAATGCCAGAGCTTTTGTGGGCTCAGGGGGGGCTATGCCGGAACTTTTGTGGGCACTCGGGGGGGGTATGCCGGAACTTTTGTGGGCTCAGGGGGGGGTATGCCAGAACTTTTGTGGGCTCAGGGGGGGCTACGCCGGAACTTTTGTGGGCTCGGGAGGGGGTATGCCGGAACTATCGTGGGCTTGGGGGGGGGGTATGCCGGAACTTTTGTGGGCTCAGGGGGGGTATGCCGGAACTTTTGGGGGCTTTGGGGGGGGGTATGCCAAAACTTTTGGCGGCTTTGGGGGGGGTATCCCGGAATTTTTGTGGGCTTAGGGTGGGGTATGCCGGAAATGTTGTGCGCTCAGGCGGGGGTATGCCGGAAGTTTTAGGGGCTCAGGGGGGGGTGTGCCAGGACTTTTGTGGTCTCACGGGGGGGTATGCCGGAAATTTTGTGGGCTCTGGGGGGGGTATGCCGGAACTTTTGTGGGCTCAGGGGGGGATATGCCGGAACTTTTGTGGGCTCGGGGGGGGTATGCCGGAACTTTTGTGGGCTCACGGGGGGGTATGCCGGAAATTTTGGGGGCTCAGGGGGGGGGGGATGCCGGAACTTTTGGGGGCTCAAGGGGGGGTAAGCCAGAACTTTTGTGGGCTTAGGGGGGGCTATGCCGGAACTTTTGTGGGCTCAGGGGGGGCAATGCCAGAGCTTTTGTGGGCTTAGGGGGGGCTATGCCGGAACTTTTGTGGGCTCTGGGGGGGGGTATGCCAGAACTGTGGTGGGCCCAGGGGGGGTATGCCGGAACTTTTGTGGGCTCAGGGGGGGCTATGCCGGAACTTTTGTGGGCTTGGGGGGGGGGGTATGCCGGAACTATCGTGGGATTGGGGGGGAGTATGCCGGAACTTTTGTGGGCTCAGGGGGCTAAGCCGGAACTTTTGGGGGCTTTGGGGGGGGTATGCCAAAACTTTTGGGGGCTTTGGGGGGGGTATGCCGGAAGTTTTGGGGGTTCAGGGGGGTGTGTGCCGGGACTTTTGTGGTCTCACGGGGGGGGGTATGCCGGAAATTATGTGGGCTCTGGGGGGGGTATGCCGGTACTTTTGTGAGCTCAGGGGGGGGTATGCCGGAACTTTTGTGAGCTCAGGGTGGGGTATGCCGGAACCTTTGTGGGCGCGGGGGGGGTATGCCAGAACTGTTGGGGGCTTAGGGGTTCGTATGCCGGAACTTTTGGGAGCTTTTGGGCTGGTATGCCGGGAGGTTTCCAGGGCCTAGGGGGGGTATGCCGGAACTGTTGTGCGCTCAAAGGGGGGTAGGCCGGAACTTTTGGGGGCTCAGGGGGGGGGTATGCCGGAACTTTTGTGGGCTCACGGGGGGGTATGACGGAACTTTTTGAGGGCTCAGGGAAGGGTATGCCGGAATTTTTGAGGGCTCAGGGGGGATATGCCGGAACTTTTCCGGGCTGACCGGGGGGTATACCGATATTTTTTTGGGCTCGGGAGGGGCTATGCCGGAACTTTTGTGGGCTCGGGGGGGGGGGTATGCCGGAACGATCGTGCGCTTAGGGGGGGGTATGCTGGAACTTTTGTGGGCTTAGGGTGGGGTATGCCGGAACCTTTGTGGGCGCGGGGGGGGTATGCCGGAGCTGTTGAGGGCTCACGGGGGGGTATGCCGGAACTTTTGTGGGCTCAAGGAGGGGTATGACAGAACTTTTGGGGGCTCAAGGAAGGGTATGCCGGAAGTTTTGAGGGCTCAAGGGGGGTATGCCGGGACTTTCCCGGGCTCACGCGGGGGTATGCTGGAAGATTTGTGGACTCAAGGGGGGCTATGCCGGAACTTTTGTGGGCTTAGGGGGGGGTATGCCGGAACTTTTGGGGGCTTTGGGGGGGGTTCGCCAGAACTTTTGGGGGCTTTAGGGGGGGGGTATGCCGGAACTTTTGTGGGCTTAGGGGGGGGGGGATGCCGGAATTGTTGTGCGCTCGGGGGCGGTATGCCGGAAGTTTTGGGGGTTCAGGGGGGGGTATGCCGGAACTTTTGTGGGCTCACGGGGGGGTATGCCGGAACTTTTGGGGGCTCAGGGGAGGGGGGGGATGCCGGAACTTTTGGGGGCTCAAGGGGGGGTAAGCCAGAACTTTTGTGTGCTTAGGGGGGGGTATGCCGGAACTTTTGTGGGCTCAGGGGGGGCAATGCCAGAGCTTTTGTGGGCTTAGGGGGGGCTATGCCGGAACTTTTGTGGGCACTCGGGGGGGGTATGCCGGAACTTTTGTGGGCTCAGGGGGGGGTATGCCGGAACTTTTGTGGGCTCAGGGGGGGCTATGCCGGAACGTTTGTGGGCTTGGGGGGGGGTATGCCGGAGCTATCGTGGGCTTGGGGGGGGGGTATGCCGGAACTTTTGTGGGCTCAGGGGGGGTATGCCGGAACTTTTGGGGGCTTTGGGGGGGGTATGCCAAATCTTTTGGGGGCTTTGGGGGGGGTATCTCGGAATTTTTGTGGGCTTAGGGGGGGGTATGCCGGAAATGTTGTGCGCTCGGGGGGGGTATGCCGGAAGTTTTGGGGGCTCAGGGGGGGGGTGTGCCAGGACTTTTGTGGTCTCAAGGGGGGGTATGCCGGAAATTTTGTGGGCTATGGGGGGGGTATGCCGGAAATTTTGTGGGCTCGGGGGGGGGTATGCCAGAACTTTTGTGGGCTCGGGGGGGGTATGCCGGAACTGTTGTGCGCTCATTGGGGGGTATGCCGGAAGTTTTGGGGGTTCAGGGGGGGGTTTGCCGGAACTTTTGTGGGCTCGGGGGGGGTATGCCGGAACTGTTGTGCGCTCATTGGGGGGTATGCCGGAAATTTTGGGGGCTCAGGGGGGGGGGATGCCGGAACTTTTGGGGGCTCAAGGGGGGGTAAGCCAGAACTTTTGTGGGCTTAGGGGGGGGTATGCCGGAACTTTTGTGGGCTCAGGGGGGGCAATGCCAGGGCTTTTGTGGGCTTAGGGGGGGCTATGCCGGAACTTTTGTGGGCTCTGGGGGGGGGTATGCCAGAACCGTGGTGGGCCTAGGGGGGGTATGCCGGAACTTTTGTGGGCTCAGGGGGGGCTATGCCGGAACTTTTGTGGGCTCGGGGGGGGGTATGCCGGAACTATCGTGGGATTGGGGGGGGGGTATGCCGGAACTTTTGTGGGCTCAGGGGGGGTATGCCGGAACTTTTGGGGGCTTTGGGGGGGGGATGCCAAAAGTTTTGGGGGCTTTGGGGGGGGGTGGGCCGGAACTTTTGTGCGCTCAGGGGGGGGTATGCCGGAAGTTTTGGGGGCTCAGGGGGGGGTGTGCCGGGACTTTTGTGGTCTCACGGGGGGGGTACGCCGGAAATTATGTGGGCTCTGGGGGGGGGTATGCCGGAACATTTGTGGGCTCGGGGGGGGGATATGCCGGAACTTTTGTGGGCTCGGGGGGGTATGCCGGAACTTTTGTGGGCTCAGGGGGGGGGTATGCCGGAATTTTTGTGGGCTCGGGGGGGCTATGCCGGAACTTTTGTGGGCTCAGGGTGGGGTATGCCGGAACCTTTGTGGGCGCGGGGGGGGGTATGCCAGAACTTTTGGGAGCTTTTGGGCTGGTATGCCGGAACTTTTCTGGGCGTAGGGGGGGGTATGCCGGATTTGTTGTGCGCTCAGGGGGGGTAGGCCGGAAATTTTGGGGGCTCAGGGGGGGGGTATGCCGGAATTTTTGTGGGCTCACGGGGGGGTATGACGGAACTTTTTGAGGGCGCGGGGAAGGGTATGCCGGAATTTTTGAGGGCTCAGGGGGGGTATGCCGGAACTTTTCCGGGCTGACCGGGGGGTATGCCGAAATTTTTTTGGGCTCAAGAGGAGCTATGCCGGAACTTTTGTGGGCTTCGGGGGGGTATGCCGGAACTTTTGGGGGCTTTGGGTGGGGTATGCCAAAAGTTTTGGGGGCTTTGGGGGGGGTATGCAGGAACTTTTGTGCGCTCAGGGGGGTATGCCGGAAGTTTTGGGGGCTCGGGGGGGGGTATGCCGGAACTTTTGTGGGCTCGGGGGGGGTATGCCGGAACTTTTGTGGGCTCAGGGGGGGCTATGCCGGAACTTTTGTGGGCTCGGGGGGGGGGTATGCCGGAACCTTTGGGGGCTTAGGGGGGGGTATGCCGGAGCTTTTGTGGGCTGAGAGTGGGGTATACCGGAAGCTTTGTGGGCGCGGGGGGGGTATGACGGAACTTTTGGAGGCTCACGGGGGTATGCCGGAACTATTGTGGGCTTCGGGGGGGTCTGCCGGAACCTTTGGGGGCTTAGGGGGGGGTATGCTGGAACTTTTGTGGGCTCGGGGGGGGGTATGCCGGAACTATCGTGGGATTGGGGGGGGGGTATGCCGGAACTTTTGTGGGCTCAGGGGGGGTATGCCGGAACTTTTGGGGGCTTTGGGTGGGGGATGCCAAAAGTTTTGGGGGCTTTGGGGGGGGGTGGGCCGGAACTTTTGTGCGCTCAGGGGGGGGTATGCCGGAAGTTTTGGGGGCTCAGGGGGGGGTGTGCCGGGACTTTTGTGGTCTCACGGGGGGGGGGTACGCCGGAAATTATGTGGGCTCTGGGGGGGGGGGTATGCCGGAACATTTGTGGGCTCGGGGGGGGGATATGCCGGAACTTTTGTGGGCTCGGGGGGGGTATGCCGGCACTTTTGTGGGCTCAGGGGGGGGGTATGCCGGAATTTTTGTGGGCTCGGGGGGGCTATGCCGGAACTTTTGTGGGCTCAGGGTGGGGTATGCCGGAACCTTTGTGGGCGCGGGGGGGGTATGCCAGAACTGTTGGGGGCTTAGGGGTTCATATGCCGGAACTTTTGGGAGCTTTTGGGCTGGTATGCCGGAACTTTTCTGGGCGTAGGGGGGGGTATGCCGGAACTGTTGTGCGCTCAGGGGGGGTAGGCCGGAAATTTTGGGGGCTCAGGGGGGGGGGTATGCCGGAATTTTTGTGGGCTCACGGGGGGGTATGACGGGACTTTTTGAGGGCGCGGGGAAGGGTATGCCGGAATTTTTGAGGGCTCAGGGGTGGTATGCCGGAACTTTTCCGGGCTGACCGGGGGGGGGGGTATGCCGAAATTTTTTTGGGCTCAAGAGGAGCTATGCCGGAACTTTTGTGGGCTTCGGGGGGGTATGCCGGAACTTTTGGGGGCTTTGGGTGGGGTATGCCAAAAGTTTTGGGGGCTTTGGGGGGGGTATGCAGGAACTTTTGTGGGCTTAGGGGGGGGCATGCCGGAACTGTTGTGCGCTCAGGGGGGGTATGCCGGAAGTTTTGGGGGCTCGGGGGGGGGTATGCCGGAACTTTTGTGGGCTCGGGGGGGGTATGCCGGAACTTTTGTGGGCTCAGGGGGGGCTATGCCGGAACTTTTGTGGGCTCGGGTGGGGGGGTATGCCGGAATCTTTGGGGGCTTAGGGGGGGGTTTGCCGGAACTTTTGTGGGCTGAGAGTGGGGTATACCGGAAGCTTTGTGGGCGCGGGGGGGGTATGACGGAACTTTTGGGGGCTCACGGGGGTATGCCGGAACTATTGTGGGCTTCGGGGGGGTCTGCCGGAACCTTTGGGGGCTTAGGGGGGGGTATGCTGGAACTTTTGTGGGCTCAGGGGGGGGTATGCGGGAACTTTTGTGGGCTCAGGGGGGGGTTTGCCGGAACTTTTGTGGGCTCACGGGGGGGTATGCCGGAACTTTTGGTGGCTCAGGGGGAGGGGATGCCGGAACTTTTGGGGGCTCAAGGGGGGGTAAGCCAGAACTTTTGTGGGCTTAGGGGGGGGTATGCCGGAACTTTTGTGGGCTCAGGGGGGGCAATGCCAGAGCTTTTGTGGGCTTATGGGGGGCTATGCCGGAACTTTTGTGGGCTCGGGGGCGGTTATGCCGGAAATTTTGTGGGCTCAGGGGGGGGTATGCCGGAACGTTTGTGGGCTCAGGGGGGGCTATGCCGGAACTTTTGTGGGCTCAGGGGGGGGGGGATGCCGGAACTATCGTGGGCTTGGGGGGGGGGTATGCCGGAACTTTTGTGGGCTCTCGGGGGTGATGCCGGAACTTGGGGGCTTTGGGGGGGGTATGCCAAAACTTTTGGGGGCTGTGGGGGGGGGTATGCCGGAACTATTGTGCGCTCAGGGGGGGGTATGCCGGAAGTTTTGGGGGCTCAGGGGGGGGGGTGTGCCTGGACTTTTGTGGTCTCACGGGGGGGGGATGCCGGAAATTATGTGGGCTCTCGGGGGGGGTACGCCGCAACTTATGTGGGCTCGGGGGGGGTATGCCGGAACTTTTGTGGGCTCGGGGGGGGGGTATGCCGGAACTTTTGTGGGGTCAGGGGGGGCTATGCCGGAACTTTTGTGGGCTCAGGGTGGGGCATGCCGGAAACCTTTGTGGGCGCGGGGGGGGTATGCCAGAACTGTTAGGGGCTTACGGGTTGGTATACCGGACCTTTTGGGAGCTTTTGGGCTGGTATGCCGGAACTTTTTTGGGCGTAGGGGGGGGTATGCCGGAATTGTTGTGCGCTCAGGGGGGGTAGGCGGGAACTTTTAGGGGCTCAGGGGGGGGTATGCCGGAAGTTTTGGGGGCTCAGGGGGGGTATGACGGAAATTATGTGGGCTCTTGGGGGGGTATGCCGGAACTTTTGTGGGCTCGGGGGGGGGGTATGTTGGATCTTTTGTGGGCTCGGGGGGGGTATGCCGGAACTTTTGTGGGCTCAGGGGGGGCTATGCCGGAACTCTTGTGGGCTCAGGGTGGGGTATGCCGGAACCTTTTTGGGCGCGGGGGGGGTATGCCAGAACTGTTGGGGGCTTAGGGGTTGGTATGCCGGAACTTTTGGGAGCTTTTGGGCTGGTATGCCGGAACTTTTCTGGGCGTAGGGGGGGGGTATGCCGGAACTGTTGTGCGCTCGGGGGGGATAGGCCGGAACTTATGGGGGCTCAGGGGGGGGGGGGTATGCCGGAACTTTTGTTGGCTCACGGGGGGGTATGCCGGAACTTTTTGAGGGCTCAGGGGGGGCTATGCCGGAACTTTTGTGGGCTTAGGGGGGGTATGCCGGAACTTTTGGGGGGTTTGGGGGGGGTATGCCAAAACTTTTGGGGGCTTTGGGGGGGGTATGCCGGAACTTTTGTGGGCTTAGGTGGGGGTATGCCGAAGCTTTTCTGGGCGTAGGGGGGGGTATGCCGGAAGTTTTGGGGGCTCAGGGGGGGGGGGTGCCGGGACTTTTGTGGTCTCACGGGGGGGGGATGACGGAAATTATGTGGGCTCTGGGGGGGGTATGCCGGAACTTTTGTGGGCTCGGGGGGGGTATGCCGGAACTTTTGTGGGCTCGGGGGGGGTATGCCGGAACTTTTGTGGGCTCAGGGGGGGCTATGCCGGGACTTTTGTGGGCTCAGGGTGGGGTATGCCGGAACCTTTGTGGGCGCGGGGGTGGTATGCCAGAACTGTTGGGGGCTTAGGGGTTGGTATGCCGGAACTTTTGGGAGCTTTTGGGCTGGTATGCCGGAACTTTTCTGGGCGTAGGGGGGGGTATGACGGAACTGTTGTGCGCTGAGGGGGGGTAGGCCGGAACTTTTGGGGTCTCAGGGGGGGGGGTATGCCGAGACTTTTGTGGTCTCACGGGGGGGTATGCCGGAACTTTTGTGCGCTCAGGGGGGGGTATGCCGGAACTTTTGTGGGCTCGGGGGGGGGGGTATGCCGGAACTTTTGGGGGCTTAGGGGGGGGTATGCCGGAACTTTTGTGGGCTGAGAGTGGGGTATGCCGGAAGCTTTGTGGGCGCGGGGGGGGTATGACGGAACTTTTGGGGGCTCACGGGGGTATGCCGGAACTATTGTGGGCTTCGGGGGGGTCTGCCGGAACCTTTGGGGGCTTAGGGGGGGGGTATGCTGGAACTTTTGTGGGCTCAGGGGGGGGTATGCCGGAACTTTTGGGGGCTCAAGGGGGGTGTATGCCGTAACTTTGGTGGGCTTAGGGGGGGTATGCCGGAACTTTTAAGGACTTGGGGGGGGGTATGCCGGAACTTTTGGGGGCCTAGGGGCGGGTATGCCGGAAGTTTTTTGGGCTCGGGGGGGGGTATGCCGGAACTGTTGTGCGCTCATTGGGGGGTATGCGGGAACTTTTGGGGGGTCAGGGGGGGTTTTGCCGCAACTTTTGTGGGCTCACAAGGGGGTATGCCGGAACTTTTGGTGGCTCAAGGGGGGGGGGTATGCCGGAACTTTTGTGGGCTCAGGGGGGGGTACGCCGGAACTTTTGTGGGCTCAGGGGGGGCTATGCTGGAACTTTTGTGGGCTCGGGGGGGGTATGCCGGAACTATCGTGGGCTTGGGGGGGGTATGCCGGAACTTTTGTGGGCTCACGGGGGTGATGCCGGAACTTTTGGGGGCTTTGGGGGGGGTATGCCAAAACTTTTGGGGGCTTTGGGGGGGGTATGCCGGAACTTTTGTGGGCTTAGGGGGGGGGTATGCCGGAACTATTGTGCGCTCAGGGGGGGGTATGCCGGAAGTTTTGGGGGCTCAAGGGGGGGTGTGCCGGGACTTTTGTGGTCTCACGGGGGGGGTATGCCGGAAATTATGTGGGCTCTGGGGGGGGGTATGCCGAAAATTTTGTGGGCTCGGGGGGGGGGTATGCCGGAACTTTTGTGGGCTCGGGGGGGATATGCCGGAACTTTTGTGGGGTCAGGGGGGGCTATGCCGGAACTTTTGTGGGCTCAGGGTGGGGCATGTCGGAACCTTTGTGGGCGCGGGGGGGTATGCAAGTACTGTTGGGGGCTTAGGGGTTGGTATACCGGAACTTTTGGAAGCTTTTGGGCAGGTATGCCGGAACTTTTCTGGGCGTAGGGGGGGGTATGCCGGAACTGTTGTGTGCTCAGGGGGGGTAGGCCGGAACTTTTGGGGTCTCAAGGGGGGGTATGCCGGAACTTTTGTGGGCTCACGGGGGGGTATGACGGAACTTTTTGAGGGCTCAGGAAAGGGTATGCCGGAATTTTTGAGGGCTCACGGGGGGTATGCCGGAACTTTTCCGGGCTGACCGGGGGGTATGCCGAAATTTTTTCGGGCTCAGCGGGGGCTATGCCGGAACTTTTGTGGGCTTAGGGGGGGTATGCCGGAACTTTTGGGGGCTTTGGGGGGGGTATGCCAAAACTTTTGGGGGCTTTGGGGGGGGTATGCCGGAACTTTTGTGGGCTTAGGGGGGGGTATGCCGGAACTGTTGTGCGCTCAGGGGGGGTATGCCGGAAGTTTTGGGGGCTCAGGGGGGGGTGTGCCGGGACTTTTGTGGTCCCACGGGGCGGTATGACGGAAATTATGTGGGCTCTGGGGGGGGTATGCCGGAACTTTTGTGGGCTCGGGGGGGGTATGCCGGAACTTTTGTGGGCTCAGGGGGGGCTATGCCGGAACTTTTGTGGGCTCAGGGTGGGGTATGCCGGAACCTTTGTGGGCGCGGGGGGGGTATGCCAGAAGTGTTGGGGGCTTAGGGGTTGGTATGCCGGAACTTTTGGGAGCTTTTGGGCTGGTATGCCGGAACTTTTCTGGGCGTAGGGGGGGGTATGCCGGAACTGTTGTGCGCTCAAAGGGGGGTAGGCCGGAACTTTTGGGGTCTCAGGGGGGGGGTATGACGGAACTTTTGTGGGCTCACCGGGGGGTATGACGGAACTTTTTAAGGGCTCAGGGAAGGGTATGCCGGAATTTTTGAGGGCTCACGGGGGGTATGCCGGAACTTTTCCGGGCTGACCGGGGGGTATGCCGAAATTTTTTTGGGCTTAGAGGGGGCTATGCCGGAACTTTTGTGGGCTTAGGGGGGGTATGCCGGAACTTTTGGGGGCTTTGGGGGGGGTATGCCAAAACTCTCGGGGGTTTTGGGGGGGGTATGCCGGAACTTTTGTGGGCTTAGGGGGGGGTATGCCGGAACTGTTGTGCGCTCAGGGGGGGTATGCCGGAAGTTGTGGGGGCTCAGGGGGGGGGGTGCCGGGACTTTTGTGGTCTCATGGGGGGGGGGTATGCCGGAAATTTTGTGGGCTCTGGGGGGGGTATGCCGGAACTTTTGTGGGCTCGGGGGGGGGGTATGCCGGAACTTTTGTGGGCTCGGGGGGGGGTATGCCGGAACTTTTGTGGTCTTAGGGGGGGCTATGCCGGAACTTTTGTGGGCTCGGGGGGGGGGTATGCCGGAACTTTTGGGGGCTTAGGGGGGGTATGCCGGAAATTTTGGGGGCTTGTGGGGGGGTATGCCGGAGTTTTTGTGGGCTCAGAGTGGGGTATGCCGGAAGCTTTGTGGGCGCGGGGGGGGTATGACTGAACTTTTGGAGGCTCACGGGGGTATGCCGGAACTGGTGTGGGCTTCGGGGGGGTCTGCCGGAACCTTTGGGGGCTTAGGGGGGGGTATGCTGGAACTTTTGTGGGCTCAGGGGGGGGTATGCCGGAACTTTTGTGGGCTCGGGGGGGGTATGCCGGAACTTTTGTGGGGTCATGGGGGGCTATGCCGGAACTTTTGTGGGCTCAGGGTGGGGCATGCCGGAACCTTTGTGGGCGCGGGGGGGGTATGCCAGAACTGTTGGGG
Organism: Eutreptiella sp. 'Long Island Sound 2002'; assembly: GCA_964036045.1. Classification (NCBI taxonomy): domain Eukaryota; phylum Euglenozoa; class Euglenophyceae; order Eutreptiales; family Eutreptiaceae; genus Eutreptiella; species Eutreptiella sp. 'Long Island Sound 2002'. The sequence goes on along the minus strand of OZ038391.1, from coordinate 37,195,675 downwards.
GCTTTTGGGCTGGTATGCCGGAACTTTTCTGGGCGTAGGGGGGGGTATGCCAGAACTGTTGTGCGCTCAGGGGGGGTAGGCCGGAACTTTTGGGGGCTCATGGGGGGGTATGCCGGAACTTTTGTGGGCTCACGGGGGGGTATGACAGAACTTTTTGAGGGCTCAGGGAAGGGTATGCCGGAATTTTTGAGGGCTCAGGGGGGGTATGCCGGAACTTTTAGGGGCTCACCGGGGGGTATGCCGAAATTTTTTTGGGCTCAGGGGGGGCTATGCCGGAACTTTTGTGGGCTTAGGGGGGATATGCCGGAAATTTTGGGGCCTTTGGAGGGGGTATGCCAAAACTTTCGGGGGTTTTGGGGGGGGTATGCCGGAACTTTTGTGGGCTTAGGGGGGGTATGCCGGAAGTTGTGGGGGCTCAGGGGGGGGGGTGCCGGGACTTTTGTGGTCTCATGGGGGGGTTATGCCGGAAATTTTGTGGGCTCTGGGGGGGGTATGCTGGAACTTTTGTGGGCTCGGGGGGGGGGATGCCGGAACTTTTGTGGGCTCGGGGGGGGTATGCCGGAACTTTTGTGGTCTTAGGGGGGGCTATGCCGGAACTTTTGTGGGCTCGGGGGGGGGGTATGCCGGAACTTTTGGGGGCTTAGGGGGGGGTATGCCGGAAATTTTGGGGGCTTGTGGGGGGGTATGCCGGAGTTTTTGTGGGCTGAGAGTGGGGTATGCCGGAAGCTTTGTGGGCGCGGGGGGGGTATGACGGAACTTTTGGAGGCTCACGGGGGTATGCCGGAACTGGTGTGGGCTTCGGGGGGGTCTGCCGGAACCTTTGGGGGCTTAGGGGGGGGTATGCTGGAACTTTTGTGGGCTCAGGGGGGGGTATGCCGGAACTTTTGGGGGCTCAAGGGGGGTGTATGCCGTAACTTTTGTGGGCTTGGGGGGGGTATGCCGGAACTTTTGGGGACTTGGGGGGGGGGTATGCCGGAACTTTTGGGGGCCTAGGGGTGGGTATGCCGGAACTTTTGTGGGCTTACGGAGGGGTATGCCGGAGCTTTTCTGGGCTCACGGAGGGGGTATGACGGAACTTTTGGGGGCTCAGGGGGGGGGGTATGCCTTGACTTTTGTGGGCTCAGGGACGGGGTATGCCGGAACTTTTGTGGGCTCAAGGGGAGGTATGCCGGGGCTCGGGGGAGGGGGTATGCCGGAACTTTTGTGGGCTTAAGGGGGGGTATGCCGGAGCTTTTGTGGGCTCGGGGGGGGTATGCCGGAACTTTTGGTGGCTCACGGGGGGGTATGCCGGAACTTTTGTGTGCCCAGGGGGGGGTCTGCCGCAGCTTTTGTTGGCTCAGGGGGGGCTATGCCGGAAGTTTTGTGGGCCCGGGGGGGTATGCCGGAACTTTTGTGGGCTCAGGGGGGGGTATGCCGGAACTTTTGTGGGCTCAGGGGGGGTATGCCGGAACTTTTGGGGGCTTTGGGGGGGGTATGCCGGAGGTTTTGTGGGCTTAGGGGGGGGTACGCCGGAACTTTTGTGGGCTCAAGGGGGGGTATGCCGGAGCTTTTGTGGGCTCAGGGGGGGCTATGCCGGAACTTTTGTGGGCTCGGGGGGGGGTATGCCGGGACTATCGTGGGCTTAGGGGGGGGTATGCCGGAACTTTTGTGTGCTTAAGGGGGGTTATGCCGGAACCTTTGTGGGCTCAGGGGGGGGTATGCAGGAACTTTTGGGGGCTTAGGGGGGGGTATGCCGGAACGTTTGGGGGCTTTGGGGGGGGTATGCCGGAACTTTTGGGGGCTTTAAGGGGGTAAGCCGGAACTATTCTGGGCTGAGGGGGGGGTGTGCCGGAATTGTTGTGCGCTCAGGGGGGGTATGCCGGAACTTTCGGCTGCTCAGGGGGGGTATGCCGGAACTTTTGTGGGCTCAAGGGGGGGGTATGCCGGAGCTTTTTTGGGCTCAGGGGGGGGGGTATGCCGGAACTTTTTGGCTGGCATGGCTCAGAGACTGGTCACCAGATGCCCCCGGCTCACAGGCATTTCTGGTCTAGGCACTCCGTTCATCAATGTCGGTTGTGTTGCATCGCCTCATGTGTCGCCCTTGCGCCGCTTGGGGCTCAATTCCAGGAATTGGGTCAGAAACGCTTCATGTTCATCTACTGGGGATTTGTCCCCTAAGTCCGACGACTGCCCGTCCCCCCCCCCTCCCTCCTCGTCCTCCGATATTGTTATCACTGACAAGTCGTGTGGAGACTCCCCGCGCGCATCAGGTGTCCCCTCCTCCTCGTCCTCCAACACAAATGACGCCTCGGATAGCAGCCACGGCGTGGCCGGCGGCAATGGGGTCATCTCTCTCCCCCCCCTCCCCGTTTCTTCTGGCTCCGTCACTTCTGGGGGATTCAAGCGCTGGCGTTTTTGCAACGGTCGCAGGTTGTACTCGTGCAGTAATCTGCCCTCCTCTGCCTGCCTATCTGCTCCTCGTTGCCCTCTATGGAGACGTGTGATGGCACCCACAAAAACTTATATTGCCTGGACGAGTCCCTGGCCAGCCCCAGTATCTGCACCCACTGATCAGAATGGGAAATCCCCAGCCAATCCCGTCTCTCCCAAAGGAGGATGTGTTTCATCAGTCCCTTAAAGTAGAACTCTGAATCTGTCACTATCGCCATGGGGTTAGCTCCATTACATTGGCGCATGGCAAACAGAACTGCGCGCACCTCTGCTCGGCCATTGGTCTTTAGTTCCTGGGGGTCCAGGGGGCATGCAAAATTCCTCTCATCCCCCTCCCCGTAAAAGCCTCCAAATCCTGCCTGCTCCCACCCCGCACCCTCTTGGAGGATCCATCTGTGAAAACGACATCCCAACCCTTTTCTTGTAGCACCCCAAGTGCAGTAAGGGTCTGTTCAATGTGCAATGGGTACTTCTATTTTTTCCATTCAGTTCTCACTTCCGCTGTCAGGGACAGGACAGGCCTCGGCCCCTTGGGGGAGCTCCACTTTGTGCCCAGTCGCCGCGTGCGCTGCCACTCTAGCAAGTTATCCAAATACGGTCGCAGCTCCGCTCGCCGTAGGGTGGGGCTTTGCAAATGGAGCCAAACCCGCAGCTTACACACCAAGGCCGCCACAAACTCAAAAACAGTAAACAAAGTCCCCACGAACAGTCGCTGGCATCGCAGAGACCACGCCGTGGCCAGCCCCGCCCAACACATGAGACCCTGTGTGGTAGTCAGGCTCAGCTCTGAATGGCGATATGACAACTGCTTCACTGCCACCCACCACCCGCCCTCCGGGTCAACCTGGCCATAAGTACGCTCGATCGACGATCCCAAAAATTCTGTGAACTGGCAACTCTCAAAGAAGTGCTGATGCGTCTCCACCAATGGCTCAAACGGGCAGTTGTCGTGCCGTGTCATGGCACACAGCCGCTGTGCCACCGTAAGTTTACGCCAAAGAGCTCAGCGGATGAAATCTCTGTCAAAAGATGGAACCCTGAGCCGCGAGAAGGCCTTCCAAACTCGATCACCAGTAGGTCGAAAAAGCAGTCTGTCTTTGGTGGCCACTAGCAGCAGGGACCGCGATCTCCACGCCTGTGCCCATTTACCCATGTCGCAGGGAGCATATGCCCGCTACTGTGCATCCCCTGACTGCACATCCTGGATTGCCTGCACCACTGAGGGGTATTTGAAGCGGAAAGTGGGCGCCATTGTCTGCACAGTGGCAGGCTGCAGAACCTCTGACTGCAACAAGTGCTCCCACACAACAGCACCTCGAAGCACAGACGGCATGTGGGCATACGTCTGACGTTGCACATTGGGGAGGAGCGGATTGTGCCAAAGTCCCATACCACCAGTCCGCATCGGCAGCGGGGGCGGTGGTACTGGCATTCCCTTGCCCACCTCGGAATACGGCCGTTTAACCACCGGCGACAGCTGCAAGTATGGCAATGTAGCGCTGTTGTGTGTCAACCCCACAGAATTGGCCCAGTCCTCAAAAGGTTGCGTCAGCCCCCGCAAGAGGCGAAAAGCCCCTTGGGCGAACAGGAATGGGAATGTACCCACTGGACATAAGCTGCCAAGCTGGCCATCTCAACACCCCCACGGCCCGTGGACTTTGCCAAGATTCCTCTGGTCAGGCCCCAACAGCTCATACTTAGGGCACTAGCCTGTATGACGTGCATCTGGCGCTCCGCATGTAAATTAGGACGATGGACTCTCGCCGTCAAGTAGCACCATGGCGATATCCACATTTGCAGCAGTGCGGTCTTCTCCTCCAGTGACAGCAGAAACATTGAGAGGTGTCGCGCCCGTAGCATCATTTTGGAGATGACTGGGCCATACACTTCTGACGGCGCGACATGGCCTAGCAGCACACCCAAGTATTTGAGCTTATGTTGCACCTGTAGGCCGGCAATGTGAGCCGGACATTCCCGCGACCTCCCCTTGACTAACGCGTACGACTTGCCCCTGTGTATCGTTAACCCAAAGTAGTGTCCGAATATGCCGAGGATATACAGCACCGCCTCCACATTACCCACTGCACGGCGCCCACTACCTCGAAAGAGCAGCAGTATGTCGTCCGCATAAAGTAAAATCTCGACATCCGCGTGGAGCCGAGACACATCATACACTAAAGCAAGAGTCAAAGCAGAGAAGAATGCCGGCGACAAAGGATCTCCTTGCCGCACACCGCCGCGGGGCGCACCACTGCCGTCGGCACTACTTCCCCACACATTTCGATAACCAGTTCAGCAGTTAGGAGCTGCATCAACAACGCAATGTAATCGTGACCTATCATTAGGTATCGCAGCATAGCCTGAATAAAGGAATGGTGTACACTGTCGTATGCCTTCTGAAAATCAATGCCAACCACCACACAGCGGCGGGTACGACTCCAAAAATCAACCGCCTCGATGGCATGTTCCACCATCTGCCTCCCGTGTAGGAATCCCTTTAACGACGACGGGGTGATAGCCTGTAGCACATCATGAATCTGCAGCAGCATGATTGCACTCACCCATTTCACCTTGGTGTTCTGTAAGGCGAGTGGCCGTTGCTTGTCCGGCGTCTCCGCCGAAATGCTCTTTGGGATGCATTTTAGGATGGTGGCTGTCCAAACCTCTGGTACAGGTCCACCCGCCAGGAATTGCTCCATAATGACCACCATCTTTGCACTGAATAAGCCGTCCATGGCCTGATAGACGGATGCCTGAATGCCATCCAAACCCGGCGACAAGTGAGGCTTCATTTCCCTCAGAGCCCCCTGAACCAGCGGCAAACTCACCGGCCGGAATAACAGGGTAGCCGCCCTTTTGACGTTGGCCGGTATTGGAAGAGATTCCAAATATCTTGTGCAGTCCACCTCCGTGACCGCGTTATCCAGCATGACCCCCTCCCAAAACCTCTACAGCATCGAGGCCATCTGCTCCCTATTCTGTGCGTAGTTACCTTGTGGGTCCCGAAGTCGCATGACTGTCCGCCGTTCTTCCATCTCCTTCATCAACCGCAGGACCCATCGGCGCCGCTGTCGGGAGTCCTCCACGCGCTCCGCTTTCGTCTACAGCTCCTTCCGCAGTTTATCCATCGACTGTTGGTGGGTTGCTTTTGGGCGCTCATCCGCCAAGAACGACGCCAGAGCTCGATATGCATCCCCGGTACTGCCTGGGCACAGACCCTGCTGTTCCAGGTATTCCCACCCTGACCAGACCACATGGTAGGAAGAGCTGGGCCGCACCGCGGCCTCCAGCTGAGAGAACCCCATGGTTGATTGGCTCCGAGCCCACGCCGCTCCTTCCTCCCGCACAACGCTCTGTGCCGCCTGCCACCACTCTAGCGGAGACTCCACCTGCAGCGAATGCACGCGCTCCTATAGTCGGAGCATGGGTACCTCATCCGCCAACATGGCCTCCGGAAACTTCTGCCTTGGCCGCCCAACCTCAACTGACGGTGCCGCCAGCTGGATCACTACTCCTCTATGATCGGACCCCGTAAGAATTGTATACGCCCCCGCCACACTGGGGGTCATGGCCTCCGGCACATGCACCCTGTCAATCCGGCGCACGTTCCTCTTGGGGCCCTGGACCGTTTGGCCAAACGTGTACTGCGGGGGCGGCGTGGCCGTCCCCGCGTGGACCAGATCCCATCCGTCAACCATCGCCATCTTCCGCAGTGCTTCCACCTCCGCCCCCCGCGCGGACTGTACCCCCAACACCTCCTCCCCTCGCACAAACTGGGTATCAACTCCCGGCGTCAGGATACTGTTGTGGTCCATAAGCAGTAAAGTCTGGCTGACCCTGAAGGTATAGTTGAAGCCGCCTCCACTGTCGCTCTCGCACACTGGGGGTATGCTGCATATGCGTTGATACCACCCGCACTTGTTGTTCTGTTTGATCTCGCAGCGTGACAATGAGAACCCTCGGCTCCAGACGATGACGTTGTGTAGCCACCCAGCTGGCCTGGCGCCACAGCACGGCCGCAGATCGGCGCCCTGAGGCCACTGTTGCCTCAATACCATACCCCCTCCTTGACAGCCAATACTTCTGTTGCGAAATGTCAGCTTCCGTGTCAAAATGGGTAGCCTGGATACCAGCTAGTTGGACGCCATGCTGGTCCATCTTCCTCACTAGGTGCGCCCTGCGCAGCCTGGTGTCAGTCGACTCCTGTTTACGTGCCATCCACCCATTGAAGTTTGCTGTGAGGATCCCCATCCTCACAGACAGCTTCCGGGGGTTCGCAATCATGAGGACGGTTTAACATCCCCCTCCCTAGTGCGTTTCATAAACTTCACCATATCCAAGTCCATCATCTCAACTGCAGGCGCCGGCCGCGCGTCCCGCTTCGCTCCGCCTTTGTTGGCCGGTTTGCCCCGACGAGTAGTGTATTCTTGCGAACTAATGATGTGGACTGGGGAGTCACCCTCCGTCGACCGCAGAAGGTGTCCCACGAGGTCCTGAACTCCTGGCCCCCGCACCTTCCAGGTGCAGGTTCGCAATTCGCCAACACTCCACCGAACTCTATGAACCACAAACTTCTCGTCGGCAGTCGCCCCCAACATACTGTGTACCGCTTTCTAGTCATACCACGGAGGCACGTTTATGGCATAGACACTGGTTACCGGGCCCCATGTCTCAGGGACCGTACTCGCTGTGGAGGAGGCGTCCACGTCCGAGTCCGTGAGCCACTCCCCCGACCCCTCGTCCACCACGACCAACCCCGCGCTTTCATTCAGCCACATCATATGGGGGCGGAGGTACTCCATGGCATCCTTAGTCAAAACGGACTTGGTTGTACGCCGTCGACTGTAGGGCAAACTTGCTACTGACACCCAGAATTTCCCCCATGTCCCAGAAAGCCGCAAGCACATACGAAAAGAGGAAAGGGGCGTGATCAGTCTTCTTCTCTCTACGCACAAATGCAGAGCGCTGATACAGTTTCCCCTGCATAGCGGACCCCTTGTACCATGGGACAGGCATGATCGCAAACCGGGGCCTCCGCCCCAACTGGGTGACCAGTGATTTCGTCCTTGTCAGATCCAACTCCTTAAATAGTATGCGGGTGTGCTGGACATCCGGTCCCGGCACCACCACTTCATTCCTGGGTTCCGTGCCCAGGAAGGTCATGAACTTTTTGGGGCACAGGGGGGGGGGGGTATGCCGGAAATTTTGTGTGCTCAAGGGGGGGTATGCCAGAGCTTTTGCGGGCTCAGGGGGGGCTATGCCGAAACTTTTGTGGGCTCGGGGGGGTATGCCGGAACTATTGTGAGCTTAGAAGGGGTATGCCGGAACTTTTGGGGGCTTAGGGAGGGGTATGCCGGAACCTTTGTGGGCTCGGGGGGGGTATGCCGGAACTTTTGGGGGCTCAAAGGGGGTTATGCCGAAACTTCTGGGGCCTTAGGGGGGGTATGCCGGAACTGTTGGGGACTTGGGGGGGGGTATGCCGGAACTTTTGGGGGCTCAGGGGGGGGTATGCCGGAACTTTTGTGGGCTCGGGGGGGTATGCCGAAAGTGTTGTGCGCTTAGGGCGGGTATGCCGGAACTTTTGTGGGCTCAGGGCGGGGTATGCCGGAAATTTTATGTGCTCAGGGGGGGGTATGCCGGAACTTTTGTGGGCTCAAGGGGGGGGTATGCCGGAGCTTTTGGGGGCTCGGGGGGGGGGATATGCCGGAACTTTTGTGGGCTCGCGGGGGGGGGTATGCCGGAACTATTATGGGACTAGGGGGGCGTATGCCGGAACTTTTGGGGACTTGGGGGGGGTATGCCGGAACTTTTGGGGGCTCAGGGGGGGGTATGCCGGAAATTTTGTGGGCTCGGGGGGGTATGCCGAAACTATTATGTGCTCAAGGGGGGGGTATGCCAGAGCTTTTGTGGGCTCAGGGGGGACTATGCCGGAACTTTTGTGGGCTCGGGGGGGTATGCCGGAACTTTTGGGGGCTTTAGAGGGGGTATGCCGGAACTTTTGGGGCCTTGGGGGCGGGTATGCCGGAACTGTTGGAGACTTTGGGGGGGTATGCCGGAACTTTTGGGGGCTCAAGGGGGGGGTATGCCGGAACTTTTGTGGGCTCGGGGGGGTATGCCGAAAGTGTTGTGCGCTTAGGGCGGGTATGCCGGAACTTTTGTGGGCTCAGGGCGGGGTATGCCGGAACATTTGTGTGCTCAGGGGGGGGTATGCCGGACCTTTGTGGGCTCAAGGGAGGGTATGCTGGAGCTTTTGGGGGCTGGGGGGGGGGGGATGCCGGAACTTTTGTGGGCTCGCGGGGGGGGTATGCCGGAACTGTTATGGGCTTAGGGGGGATATGCCGGAACTTTTGGGGCCTTAGGGGCGGGTATGCCGGATGTTTTGGGGGCTCAAGGCGGGGTATGCCGGAACTTTTGTTGCCTCGCGGGGGGGGGTACGCAGGAACTATTATGGGCTTAGGGGGGGGTATGCCGGAACTTTTGTGGGCTTGTGGGGGGGTATGCCGGAACTTTTGGGGGCTTAGGGGGGGGTATGCCGGAACTTTTGTGGGCTCAGGGGGGGGTATGCCAGAACTATTGTGAGCTTAGGGTGGGGTATGCCGGAACTTTTGGGGGCTAAGTGGGGGGTATGCAGCATATTTTGGGTGCTCAACGGAGGGTATGCTGGAATTTTGTGGGCTCAGGGCGGGGTATGCTGGAACTTTTGTGGGCTCACGGGGGGGTATGCCGGAACTTTTGTGGGCTCAGGGCGGGGGGTACGCCGGAACTTTTGTGGGCTCAAGGGGGGGGTATTCCAGAACTTTTGTGGGCTTAGGGGGGGTAGCCCGAACTTTTGGGGGCTCAAGGGGGGGTAGCCGGAAATTTTGTGGGCTGAAGGGGGAGTATGCCGGAGCTTTTGTGGGCTTAGGGGGGGGGGGTATGCTACAACTTTTGTGGGCTCAGGTGGGGCTATGCCGGAACTTTTGTGGGCTCGGGTGGGGGCGTATGCCGGAACTATTGTGGGCTTAGGGGGGGGGGTATGCCGGAAACTTTGTGGGCTCAGGGGGGGGTATGCCGGAAGTTTTGGGGGCTTGGGGGGGGGTATGCCGGAGCTTTTGGGGGCTTTGGCATGGGTATGCCGGAGCTTTTGGGGGCTTTGGGGGGGGTATGCCGGAACTTTTGAGGGCTCAAGGGGGGGTATGCCGGAGCTTTTGTGGGCTCAGGGGGGGGTATGCCGGAACTTTTGTGGGCTTAGGGGGGGTATGCCGGAACTTTTGGCGGCTCAGGGGGGGGTATGCCAGAACTTTTGTGGGCTCAAGGGGGGGTATGCCGGAACTTGTGTGGGCTCGGGGGGGGTATGCCGGAACTATCGTGGGCTTAGGGGGGGGGTATGCCGGAAATTTTGTGGGCTTCGGGGGGGGGTATGGCGGAACGTTTGTGGGCTCCGGGGGGGTATGCCGGATCTTTTGGTGGCTCAGGGGGGGGTATGCCGGAACTTTTGGGGGTTCAAGAGGGGGTATTCCGTAACTTTGGGGAACTTGGGGGGGTATGCCGGAACTTTTGATGGCTCGGGGGGGGGGTTATGCCGGAGCTTTTGTGGGCTCAGGGGGGCTATGGCGGAAATGTTGTGGGCTTAGGGGGGATATGCCGGAACTTTTGGGGGCTTAGGGTGGGGGATGCCGGAACCTTTGTGGGCTTAGGGGGGGGATGCCGGAACTTTTGGGGGCTTAGGGAGGGGTATGTCGGAACTTTACGGGACTTTGGGGGGGGTATGCCGGAACTTTTGGGGGCTCACAGGGGGGTATGCCGGAACTTTTTGGGGCTCAGGGGGGGGTATGCCGGAAATTTTGATGGCTCGGGGGGGGGTATGCCACAACTTTTGTGTGCTCAGGGGGGGGTATGCCGGAGCTTTTGTGGGCTCAGGGGGGCTATGGCGGAAATGTTGTGGGCTTAGGGAGGATATGCCGGAACTTTTGGGGGCTTAGGGAGGGGGGATGCCGGAACCTTTGTGCGCTCAGGGGGGGGATGCCGGAACTTTTGGGAACTTGGGGGGGGTATGCCGGAACTTTTGGGGGCTTAGGGAGGGGTATGCCGGAACTTTAGGGGACTTGGGGGGGGATATGCCGGAACTTTTGGGGGCTTAGGGGGGGGGGGTATGCCGGAACTGTTGTGCGGTTAGGGCGGGTATGCCGGAACTTTTGTGGGCTCGGGGGAGGGAATTCCGGAACTATCGTGGGCTCAGGGGAGGGTATGCCGGAACTTATGTGGTCTAAGGGGGGGGTATGCCGGAACTTTTGGGGGCTCAGAAGGGGTTTGCCAGAACTTTTGTGGGCTCGGGGGGGGGTATGCAGGAACTTTTGTGGGCTTAGGGGGGGCATGCCGGAACTTTTGGCGGCTCGAGCGGGTATGCCGGAACTTTTGTGGGCTCAAAGGGGGGTATGCCGGAACTTTTGTGGGCTCGCGGGGGGGGTATGCAGGGACCATTATGGGCTTAGGGGGGGGTAGGCCGGAACTTTTCTGGGATTGGGGGGGGGGTATGCCGGAACTTTTGGGGGCTTAGGGCGGGGTATGCCGGAACTGTTGGAGGCTTAGTGGGGGGTACACCGCAACTTTTGGGGGCTTTGGGGGGGGTATGCCAGAACTTTTGGGGGCTTAGGGAGGGGTATGCCGGAATTTTTGTGGGCTCGGGGGGGGGTATGCCGGAACTTTTGTGGGCTCGGGGGGGGTTATCCGGGAACTTCTGGGGGCTCAAGGGGGGGTATGCCGGAACTTTTCTTGGGTCACGAAGGGGTATGCCGGAACTTTTGTGGGCTCGGGGGGGGGGGTATGCCAGAACTTTTGTGGGCTTAGGGGGGGGATGCCAGAACTTTTGTGGGCTAGGGGGGGCTATGCCGGAACTATTGTGGGCTTAGGGGGGGGTATGCCGGAACTTTTGTGAGCTTAGGGGGGGTATGCCGGAACCTTTGTGGGTTCAGGGGGGTATGCTCGAACTTTTGAAGGCTTAGGGGGGGGTATGCCGGAACTTTTGGGGGCTTGGAGGGGGGGTATGCCGGAACTTTTGGGGGCTTTGGGGGGGGTATGCCGGAACTTGTGTGGGCTCAAGGGGGGGTATGCCGGAGCTTTTGTGGGCCCAAGGGGGGCTATGCCCAAACTCTTGTGGGCTCAGGGGGGGTATGCCGCAACTATTGAGGGCTTGGGGGGGGGGGTATGCCGGAACTTTTGTGGGCTCATGGGGGGTTATGCCGGAACTTTTGTGGGCTCAGGAGGGGCTATGCCGGAACTTCTGTCGGCTCAAGAGGGGGTATGCCAGAGCTTTTGTGGGCTCAAGGGGGGCTGTGCCGAAACTCTTGTGGGCTCGGGGGGGCGTATGCCGCAACTATTGAGGGCTTGGGGGGGGGGTATGCCGGAACTTTTGTGGGCTCATGGGGGGCTATGCCGCAACTTTTGTGCGCACGGGGGCGGGTATGCCGGAACTTTTGTGGGCTCGGGGGCGGGTATGGCGGAACTTTGGTGGGCTCGGGGGAGGGGCATGCCGGAACTTTTGGGGGCTTAGGGAGGGGTATGCCGGAACTTTTGGGGGCTCAATGGGGGTATGCCGGAACTTTTGAAGGACTCACGGGGATTTATGCCGGAACTTTTGTGGGCTTAGGGGGGGGTATGCCGGAACTTTCAGGGGCTTCGGGGGGGGTATACCGGAAATTTTGTGGGCTTAAGGGGGGGTACGCCGGAACTTTTGGGGGCTTTGGGGGGGATATGCCAGAAATTTTGGGGGCTTTGGGGGGGGTAGGCCGGAAAGAAATTGTGGGCTTAGGGGGGGGGGTATGCGGGAACTTTTGAAGGAATGGGGGGGGGGCGTATGCCGGGACTTTTGAAGGCTTTGGGGGGGGTATGCCAGAACTTTTGGGGGCTTAGGGGGGGGTATGCCGGAGCTGTTGTGCGCTAAGGCCGGGGTATGCCGGAACTTTTGGGGGCTCACACGGGGGTACGCCGGAACTTTTGTGGGCTCAGGGGGGGGGGTACGCCGGAACTTTTGTGGGCTCAGGGAGGGGTATGCCGGAACTTTTGTGGGCTTAGGGGGGGGTATGCCGGACCTTTTGGGGGCTTGGGGAGGGGTATACCGGAAGTTTTGTGGGCTTAGGGGGGGAAATGCCGGACCTTTGGTGGGCTTAGGGGGGGGGTATGCCGGAATTTTTGTGGGCTTATGGGGGGGTATGCCGGAACTTTTGGGGGCTTGGGGGGGTATGCCGGAACTTTTGTGGGATCAGAGGGGGGGAAGCCGGAACTGTTGTGGCCTCACGGAGGGGGTATGCCGGAACTTTGTGGGCTTAGGGGGGGAAATGCCGGACCTTTTGTGGGCTTAGGGGGGGGTATGCCGGAACTTTTGTGGGCTTATGGGGGGGTATGCCGGAACTTTTGGGGGCTTGCGGGGGTATGCCGGAACTTCTGTGGGATCAGAGGGGGGGAAGCCGGAACTGTTGTGGCCTCACGGAGGGGGTATGCCGGAACTTTGTGGGCTCAGGGGGGATATGCCGGAACTTTTGTGGGCTCCGGGGAGGGGTATGGCGGAACTTTTTTGGGCTTAGGGGGGGGTATGCCGGAACTTTTGGCGATTAGGGGGGGGTATGCCGGAACTTTTGGGGGCCTACGGGGGGTATGCCGGAACTTTTGGGGGCTCTGAGGGGGGTATGCCAGAACGTTTGGGGGCTTTGGGGGGGGTATGCCGGAAATTTTGTGGGCTTAAGGGGGGGGTATGCCGGAAGTGTTGTGCGCTCAGGGGGGGGTATGCCGGAACTTTTGGGGGCTCCAGGGCGGGGGTATGCCGGAACTTTTGTGTGCTCAGGGGGGGGTATGCCGGAATTTTTGTGGGCTTAGGGGGGGGGGGTATACCGGAACTTTTTTTGAGCTTAGAGGGGGGGGATGCCGGAACTTTTGGCGCTCAAGGGGGGGTAATGGCGGATCTTTTGAGGGCCTGGGGGGGGTACTTTTGCAGGCTTTGGGAGGGTATGCCAGAACTTTTGTAGGCTTTGGGAGGGTATGCCAGAACTTTTGGGGGCTTAGGGGGGGGGGTATGCCGGAAGTGTTGTGCGCTCACAGGGGGGTATGCCGGAACTTTTGGGGGCTCAAGGGGGGGGGTATGCCGGAACTTTTGTGGGCTTAGGGGGGGGGTATGCCGGAAATTTTGTGGGCTTGGGGGGGGGTATGCCGGAACTTTTTTGGGCTTAGGGGGGAGTCATGCCAGAACTTTTGGCGCTCAAGGGGGGGTTATGCCAGAACTTTTGGGGGCCTGGGGGGGATATGCCAGAACTTTTGGGGGCTTTGGGGGGTATTCCAGAACTTTTGGGGGCCTTTGGGGGGGGCATGCCGGAACTTTTGTGGGCTCAGGGGGGGGTATGCCGGAACTTTTGGCGCTCAAGGGGGGGTTATGCCAGAACTTTTGGGGGCCTGGGGGGGATATGCCAGAACTTTTGGGGGCTTTGGGGGGTATTCCAGAACTTTTGGGGGGCTTTGGGGGGGGGACGCCGGAACTTTTGTGGGCTCAAGGGGGGGGTATGCCGGAACTTTTGGCGCTCAAGGGGGGGATATGCCAGAACTTTTGGGGGCCTGGGGGGGGTTTGCCAGAACTTTTGGGGGCTTTGGGGGGTTATTCCAGAACTTTTGGGGGGCTTTGGGGGGGGCATGCCGAAAATTTTGTGGGCTTAGGGGGGGGTATGCCGGAAGTGTACCGGGCTCAGCAGGGGGTATGCCGGAACTGTTTGGGGGCTCAGGGGGGGGGTATGCCGGACCTTTTTGGGGCTCTGGGTGGGTATGCTGGAACTTTTGTGGGCTCAGCGGGGGGTATGCCGGAACTTTTGGGCGCTCAAGGGGGGAAATGCCGGAGCTTTTGTGGGCTCACGGGGGGGTTGGGTTGCCGGACGTTTTGTGGGCTCAGGGGGGGCTATGCTGGAACTTTTGTGGGCTCGGAGGGGGGTATGACGGAACTATTGTGGGCTAACGGGGGGTATGCCGGAACTTTTGTGGGCTTGGGGGGGCGTATGCCGGACGTTTTGTGGGCTTAGGGGGGGGTATACCGGAAGTTTTGTGGGCTTAGGGGGGGGTATGCCGCAACTTTCGGGGGCTCGGAGGGGGGTATGTCGGAACTTTTGGGGGCTCAATGGGGGTATGCCGGAACTTTTTTGTACTCACGGGGATTTATGCCGGAACTTTTGTGGGCTTAGGGGGGGGTATACCGGAACTTTTGTGGGCTTAGGGGGGGGTATGCCGGAACTTTTGGGGGCTCAAGGGGGGGTATGCCGGAACTTTTTGGGGGCTCCTGGGGGGGTGGTGCCGGAACTTTTGTGGGCTCACGGGGGGTATGCCGCAACTTTTGGGGGCTTAGAGGGGGGTATGCCGGAACTTTTGGGGGCTTAGGTGGGGGTATGCTGGGAGTTTTGGGGCCTTTGGGGGAGGTATGCCGAAACTTTTGTTGGCGCATGGGGGGGTATACCGAAAGTTTTGTGGGCTTAAGGGGGGGTACCCCGGAACTTTTGGGGGCTTTGGGGGGGATATGCCAGAAATTTTGGGGGTTTTGGGGGGGGTATGCCGGAAAGAAATTGTGGGCTTAGGGGGGGGTATGCGGGAACTTTTGAAGGAATGGGGGGGGCGTATGCCGGGACTTTTGGGGGCTTTGGGGGGGGTATGCCGGAACTTTTGGGGGCTTTGGGGTATGCCGGAAATTTTGTGGGCTTAGGGGGGGGTATGCCGGAACTGTTGTGCGCTAAGGCCGGGGTATGCCGGAACTTTTCGGGGCTCACACGGGGGTACGCCGGAACTTTTCTGGGCTCAGGGGGGGGGGTACGCCGGAACTTTTGTGGGCTCAGGGAGGGGTATGCCGGAACTTTTGTGGGCTTAGGGGGGGGTATGCCGGACCTTTTGGGGGCTTGGGGAGGGGTATGCGGGAAATTTTGTGGGCTCAGGGGGGGGTATGCCAGAACTTTTGTGGGCTCGGGGGGGGGTATGCCGGAACTATTGTGGGCTTAGGTGGGGGTATGCCGGAACTTTTGTGGGCTTAGGGGGGGAAATGCCGGACCTTTTGTGGGCTTAGGGGGGGGTATGCCGGAATTTTTGTGGGCTTATGGGGGGGTATGCCGGAACTTTTGCGGGCTTGGGGGGGTATGCCGGAACTTTTGTGGGATCAGAGGGGGGGATGCGGGAACTGTTGTGGCCTCACGGAGGGGGTATGCCGGAACTTTGTGGGCTCAGGGGGGATATGCCGGAACATTTATGGGCTCAGGGGGGGGCTATGCCGGAACTTTTGTGGGCTCCGGTGGGGGGTATGGCGGAACTTTTTTGGGCTTAGGGGGGGGTATGCCGGAACTTTTGGCGATTAGGGGGGGGTATGCCGGAACTTTTGGGGGCCTGGGGGGGGTATGCCGGAACTTTTGGGGGCTTTGGGGGGGGTATGCCAGAACTTTTGGGGGCTTTGGGGGGGGTATGCCGGAAATTTTGTGGGCTTAAGGGGGGGGTATGCCGGAAGTGTTGTGCGCTCAGGGGGGGGTATGCCGGAACTTTTGGGGGCTCCAGGGGGGGGGGGTGCCGGAAACTTTTGTGGGCTTAGGGGGGGGTATGCCGGAACTTTTGTGGGCTTGGGGGGGGGGTATGCCGGAACTTTTGGCGCTCAAGGGGGCGTTATGCCAGAACTTTTGGGGGCCTGGGGGGGATATGCCAGAACTTTTGGGGGCTTTGGGGGGTATTCCAGAACTTTTGGGGGGCTTTGGGGGGGGCATGCCGGAACTTTTGTGGGCTCAAGGGGGGGTATGCCGGAACTTTTGGCGCTCAAGGGGGGGTTATGCCAGAACTTTTGGGGGCCTGGGGGGGATATGCCAGAACTTTTGGGGGCTTTGAGGGGTTATTCAAGAACTTTTGTGGGCTCAAGGGGGGGGCATGCCGGAAATTTTGTGGGCTTAGGGGGGGGTATGCCGGAAGTGTACCGGGCTCAGCGGGGGGTATGCCGGAACTTTTTGGGGGCTCAGGGGGGGGTATGCCGGACCTTTTTGGGGCTCTGGGGGGGTATGCTGGAACTTTTGTGGGCTCAGCGGGGGGTATGCCGGAACTTTTGGGCGCTCAAGGGGGGGTATGCCGGAGCTATTGTGGGCTCACGGGGGGGTATGCCGGAAGTTTTGTGGGCTCAGGGGGGGCTATGCCGGAAGTTTTGTGGGCTCGGAGGGGGGTATGACGGAACTATTGTGGGCTAACGGGGGGTATGCCGGAACTTTTGTGGGCTTGGGGGGGCGTATGCCGGACGTTTTGTGGGCTTAGGGGGGGGTATACCGGAAGTTTTGTGGGCTTAGGGGGGGGTATGCCGCAACTTTTGGGGGCTCGGAGGGGGGGATGCCGGAACTTTTGTGGGCTCACGGGGGGTATGCCGGAACTTTTGGGGGCTCAGGGGGGGGTATGTCGGAACTTTTGGGGGCTCAGGGGGGGGTATGCCGGAAATTTTGTGGGCTTAGGGGGGGTTATGCCGGATCTTTTGGGGACTTTGGAAGGGTATGTGGGAAATTTTGAGGGCTTAGGGAGGGGTATGCCTGAACTTTTAGGGCCTCAGAGGAGCCATGCCGGAACTTTTGGGGGCTTGGGGGGGGGGGTATGCCGGAACTTTCGGGGGCTCAGCGGGGGTATGCCGGAACTTTTGGGGGCTTGGGGGGGGGTATGCCGCAACTTTTGGGGGCTTAGGGGGGGGGCATGCCGGAACTTTTGAGGGCTCAGGGGGGGCCATGCCGGAAGCTTTGTGGGGTCACGGGGGAGCATGCCGGACCTTTTGGGGGCTCAGGGGGGGGGGTATGCCGGAACATTTGTGGGCTCAGGGGGGGGGTATGCCGGAACTTTTGTGGGCTCAAGGGGGAGGTATGGCGGAACTTTTGTGGGCTGACGGGGGGGTATGCCGGAACTTTTGGGGGCTCAAAGGGGGGGTATGTCGGAACTTTTGGGGGCTCAAGGGGGGGTATGCCGGAGCTTTTGTGGGCGCAAGGGGAGATACGACGGAACTTGTGGGGGCTCAGGCGGGGCTATGCCGGAACTTTTGTGGGCTAGGGGTGGGTATGCCGGAACTATTGTGGGCTTGTACGGGGGGGAAGGCGGAACCTTTGTGGGCTTAGGTCGAGGTATGCCGGACCTTTTGTGGGCTTAGGGGCGGGTATGCCGGAACTTTTGTGGGCTCAGGGGGGGGGTATGCCGGATCTTTTGGGAGCTCAAGGGGGGGGTATTCCGGAACTTTTGGGGGCTTGGGGGGGGGTATGCCGGAACTTTTGCGGGCTCACTGGGGGGTATGCCGGAACTTTTGGGGGCTCAGGGGGGGGGTATGCCGAAAACTTTGGATGCGCAGGCGGGGGTATGCGGCAGCTTTTGTGGGCTAAGGGGGGGGTATGCCGGAACTTTGGTGGGCTTAGGGGGGGCTATGCCGGAACTTTTGTGGGCTCGGGGGGGGGGGTGCCGGAACTATTGTGGGCTAAGGGGGGGGTATGCCGGAACTTTTGGGGGCTTTGGGGGGGTATGCCCGAAATGTTGTGGGCTTAGGGGGGGGGTGCCGGAACTTTTGGGGGCTCGGGGGGGGTATGTCGGAACATTTGTGGGCTCACGGGGGGGTATGCCGGAACTTTTGGGGGCTTAGGGGGGCGTATGCCGGAACTTTTGGAGGCTTTGGAAGGGTATGCCGGAACTTTTGTGGGCATAGGGAGGGGTATGCCGGAACTTTTGGGGGCTTAGGAAGGGAGTATGACGGAACTTCTGGGGGCTCAAGGGGGTGTATGCCGGACCTTTTGTGGGCTCTGGGGGGGCTATGCCAGAACTTTTGTGGGCTTAGGGGGGGGTATGCCAGAACCTTTGGGGTCTTACGGGGGGGGTATGCCGGGCTGAGAGGGGGGTACGTCGGAACTTTTGTGGGCTCAGGGGGGATATGCCGGAACTTTTGGGGGCTTGGGGGGGGATATGCCGCAACTTTTGAAGGATTGGGGGGGGGGTATGCCGGACCTTTTGTGGGCTCAGGGGGGGGTATGCCGGAACTTTTGTGGGCTTAGGGAGGGGTATGCCGGAACTTTTGGGGGCTTAGGAAGGGAGTATGACGGAACTTCTGGGGGCTCAAGGGGGCGTATGCCGGACCTTTTGTGGGCTCGGGGGGGGCTATGCCAGATCTTTTGTGGGCTTAGGGGGGGGTATGCCAGAACCTTTGGGGTCTTAGGGGGGGGGTATGCCGCAAGTTTTGGGGGCTTTGGGGGGGGGATGCCAGAACTTTTGGGGGCTTAGGGGGGGGTATGCCGGAGCTTTTGGGGGCTCATGGGGGGGGTATGGGGGAACTTTTGTGGCCTTAGGGGGGGTATGCCGGAACTTTTGGGGGCTTAGGGGGGGGTATGCCGGAACCTTTGGGGGCTTTGGGGGGGGGATGCCAGAACTTTCGGGGGCTTTGGGGGGGGTATGCCGGAAATTTTGTGGGTATAGGGGGGGGGTATGCCGATCAGCTGTGCGCCCAAGGGGGGTATGCCGGAACAGTTGGGGGCTTAGGGGGGGGTATGGCGGATTTTTTGGGGGCTCACGGGGGGGTATGCCGGAACTTTTGGGGGCTCAGAGGGGGGTACGTCGGAACGTTTGGGGGCTCAAGGCGGGGTATGCCGGGGCTTTTGTGGGCGCAGGGGGGCGGATGCCGGGACTTGTGTGCGCACAGGGGGGGCTATGCCGGATCTTTAGTGGGCTAGGGGGGGGTATGCCGGAACTATTGTGGGCTTAGGAGGGGGTATGCCGGAACTTTTGTGGGCTTAGGGGGGTGGTATGCCAGCCCTTTTGTGGGCTTAGGGGCGGGTATGCCGGAACTTTTGTGGGCTCAAGGGGGGTATGCCGGAACTTTTGGGGGCTTGGGGGGGGAATGCCGGAACTTTTGGGGGCTCAGGGGGGGGCATGCCGGAAGTTTTGTGGCCTCAAGGGGGGGCATGCCGGAACTTTTGGGGGCTCACGGGGGGGGTACGCCGGAAATGTTGGTGGCCCAGGGGGGGGTATGCCGGAACTTTTGGGGGCTTAGCGAGGGGTATGCCGGAACTTTTGGGGCCTCAAGGAGGGGGTATTCCGGAACTTTTGGGGGCTCAAGGGGGAGGTATGGCGGAACTTTTGTGGGCTCACGGGGGGGTATGCTGGACCTTTTGGGGGCTCAGGGGGGGGTATGTGGGAACTTTTGGGGGCTTAAGGGGGGGTATGCCGGAGCTTTTGTGCGCGCAGGGGGGGGTACGCCGGACCTTGTGTGGGCTCAAGGGGGGTATGCCGGAACTATTGTGGGCTCGGGGGGGGGTATGCCGGAGCTTTTATGGGCTCAGGGGGGGGTATGCCGGAACTTTTGTGGGCTCAGGGGGGTCTATGCCGGAACTTTTGTGGGCTCGGGGGGGGGTATGCCGGAACTTTTGTGGCCTTAGGGGGGGGGTATGCCGGAACTTTTGGGGGCTTAGGGGGGGGTATGCCGGAACTTTTGAAGGATTTGGGGGGGTATGCCGGAAATTGTGTGGGGTTAGGGGGGGGTATGCCAGAACCGTTGTGCGCTCAGGGGGGGAATGCCGGAACTTTTGGGGGCTCAAGGGAGGGGGGTATTTCGGAACTTTTGTGGGCTCACGGCGGGGTATGCCGGAAGTTTTTGGGGCTCAGTGGGGGGGGTATGCCGGAACTATTGTGGGTCCGGGGGGGGGTATGCCGGAACTTAGGTGGGCTTAGGGAGGGGTATGCCGGAACTTTTGGGGGCTCAGGGGGGGTATGCCGGAACTTTTGGGGGCTTGGGGGGGCTATGCCGGAACTTTTGGGGGCTTAGGGGGGGAGGTATGCCGGAACTTTTTGGGGCTCAGGGAGGGGTATGCCGGAACTTTTGTGGGCTCGGGGGGGGGGGTATGCCGGAACTTTTGCGGGCTCAGGGGGTGGATTGCCGGACCTTTTAGGCGGACGTATGCCGGAACTTTTGGGGGCTTCGGGGGGGGTATGTTGGAACAGTCAGGGGCATGCCGGACCTTTTGTGGGCTTAGGAGGGGGTATGCCGGAAGTTTTGTGGGCTCAAGGGGGGGATATGCCGGAACTTTTGGGGGCTTAGGGGGGGGTATGCCGGAACTGTTGGGGGCTTAGTAGGGGGTATGCCGGAACTTTTGGGGGCTTAGAGGGGGGTATGCCGGAACTTTTGGGGGCTCAGGGGGGGGTATGCCGGAACTTTTGTGGGCTCACGGGGGGGCATGCCGGAACTTTTGGGGGCTCAGAGGGGGTTATGCCGGAACTTCTGTGGGCTCAAGGGGGGTATGCCGGAAGTTTTGGGGGCTTAGGGGGGGGTATGCCGAAACTTCTGTGGGCTCAGGGGGGGTATGCCGGAAGTTTTGGGGGCTTAGGGGGGGGGTATGCCGGAACTTTTGTGGGCTCACGGGGGGTATGCGGGAAACTTTTGGGGGCTCAGGGGGGGGTATGCCGAAACTTTTGCGGGCTCACGGGGGGGTATGCCGGAACTTTTGGGGGCTTGGGGGGGGTATGCCAGAACTTTTGGGGGCTTGGGGGGGGGGTATGCTGGAACTATTGTGGGCTCGCAGGGGGTTATGCCGGAACTTTTGGGGCCTTAGGGGGGCCATGCGGGAACATTTGTGGGCTCCGGGGGGGGTATGCCAGAACTTTTGGAGGCTTAGCGAGGGGTATGCCGGACCTTTTGGGGCCTCAAGGGGGGGGGGGTATGCCGGAACTTTTGGGGGCTCAGGGGGGTATGCCGGAACTTTTGTGGGCTCAGGGGGGGGGTATGCCGGAACTTTTGTGGGCTCGGGGGGGGTATGCCGGAACGTTTGTGGGCTCAAGGGGGGGGTATGCCGGAACTATTGTGGGCTTAGGAAGGGGTATGCCGGATCTTTTGGGGGCTCAGGGGGGAGTATGCCGGAACTTTTGGGGGCTTGGCGAGAGTATGCCGGAACTTTTGGGGGCTCAAGGGGGGGTATGCCGGAGCTTTTGTGGGCCCAAGGGGGGGTATGCCGGAACTTTTGTGGGCTCAGGGGGGCTATGCCGGAACTTTTGTGGGCTCGGGGGGGGGGGTATGCCGGAACTTTTGTGGGCTTAGGGGGGGTATGCAGGGACTTTTGTGGGCTGACGGGGGGGTATGCCGGAACTTCTGAGGGCTTTTGCGGGGGGTGCCACAACTTTTGGGGGCTCAGGAGGGGGTATGCCGGAAGTTTTGCGGGTATAGGGGGGGGTATGCCGGAACTGTTGTGCGCTCACGGGAGTATGCCGGAGCAGTTGGGGGCTCAGGAGGGGGTATGGGGAACCTTTGTGGGCTCACGGGGGGGTATGTCGGAACTTTTGGGGGCTCAGGGGGGGTATGCTGGAACTTTTGGAGGCTCAGGAGGGGTATGCCGGAACTTTTGTGGGCTCAGGGGGGGTATGCCGGAACCTTTGGGGGCTTGGGGGGGGTATGCCGGAACTTTTGGAGGCTCAGGGGGGGTATGCCGGAACTTTTGGAGGCTCAGGGGGGGTATGCCGGAACTTTTGGGGGCTTTGGGGGGCGGGTGCTTTTGGAAGGGTATACCGGATGTTTTGTGGGCTTAGGCAGGGGTATGCCGGAACTTTTGGGGCCTCAGGGGGGGCATGCCGGAACTTTTGTGGGCTTAGGGGGAGGTATGCCGCAACTTTTGTGGGCTCAGGGGGGGGATGCCGGAACTTTTTGGGGCTTGGGGGGGGTATGCCGGAACTTTTGGAGGCTCAGGGGGGGTATGCCGGAACTTTTGGGGGCTTGGGGGGGCGGGTGCCAGAATTTTTGGGGGCCACGGGGGGGGTATGCCGGAAATTTTGTGGGTATAGTGGGGGGTATGCCGGAACTGTTGTGCGCTCACGGGGGTTATGCCGGAACAGTTGGGGGCTCAGGAGGGGGTATGCCGAACCTGTTGTGGGCTCACGGGGGGGTATGCCGGAACTTTTAAGGGCGCAAGGGGGGGTATGCTGGAACTTTTGGGGGCTCAGGAGGGGGGTATGCAAAAAATTTTGGGGGCTTAGGGGGGGAATGCCGGAAATTTTGGGGGCTTTGGGGGGGGGTGCCAGGACTTTTGGGGGCTTTGAGGGGGGTATGCCGGAAATTTTGTGGGTATCATGGGGGAGGATGCCGGAACTGTTGTGCGCTCATGGGGGGGTATGCCGGAACCGTTGGGGGCTCACGGGGGGGTATGCCGGAACTTTTGGGGGCTTTGGAAGGATATGCTAGAACCTTTGTGGGCTTGGGGAGGGGTGTGCGGGAACTTTTGGGGGCTTAGCGAGGGGTATGCCGGAACTTTTGGGGCCTCAAGGGGAGGGTATGCCGGAACTTTTGCGGGCTTGGAAGTGGGTATGCCGGAACTATTGTGGGTATAGGGGGGGGTATGCCGGAACTTTTGTGGGCTTAGGGGGGGGGGGTATGCCGGAACTTTTGGGGGCTTACGGGGGGGTATGCCAAAAATTTTGGAGGCTTAGGGGGGGAATGCCGGAACTTTTGGGGGCTTTGGGGAGGGGGGTGCCAGGACTTTTGGGGGCTTTGGGGGGGGTATGCCGGAAATTTTGTGGGTATCAGGGGGGGGATGCCGGAACTGTTGTGCGCTCATGGGGCGGTATGCCGGAACAGTTGGGGGCTCAGGAGGGGGTATGGCGGAACCTTTGTGCGCTTTGGAAGGGTATGCTAGAACTTTTGTGGGCTTGGGGAGGGGTATGCCGGAACTTTTGCGGGCTTAGCGAGGGATATGCCGGAACTTTTGGGGCCTCAAGGGGGGGGTATGCCGGAACTTTTGGGGGCTTGGGGGTGGGTATGCCGGAACTTTTGGGCGCTCAGGTGGGGGGTATGCCGGAAGTTTTGTGGGCTCGGGAGGGGGGTATGCCGGAACTTTTCTGGGCTCGGGGGGGTATGGCAGAATTTTTGTGGGTTCATGGGGGGGTATGCCGGAACTTTTGTGGGCTCAGGGAGGGGTATGCCGGAACGTTTGGGAGCCTAGGAGGGGAGTCTGCCGGAAATTTTGGGGGCTTGGCGGGGGTATGCTGGAACTTTTGGGGGCTCAAGGGGGGGTATGCCGGAGCTTTTGTGGGCTCAGGGGTGGGGTATGCCGGAACTTTTGTGGGCTCGGGGGGGGGTTATGCCGAAACTATTGCGGGCTTAGGGAGGGGTATCCCGAAATTGGGGGGGGGCATGCCAGAACTTTTGGGGGCTTACCGGGGGGTATGCCGGAACTTTTGGGGGCTTTAGGGGGGTATGCCGGAATTTTTGGGGGCCACGGGGGGGTATGCCGGAAATGTTGTGGGTATATGGGGGGGGGGTATGCCGAAACTGTTGTGCGCTCGGCGGGGGTTATGCCGGAACTTTTGGGGGCTCAGGAGGGGGGTATGCGTGAACTTTTGGGGGCTTGGGGGGGGGGTATGCAAAAATTTTTGGGGGCTTAGGGGGGGAATGCCGGAAATTTTGGGGGCTTTGGGGGGGGGTGCCAGGACTTTTGGGGGCTTTGAGGGGGGTATGCCGGAAATTTCGTGGGTATCAAGGGGGGGGGATGCCGGAGCTGTTGTGCGCTCATGGGGGGGTATGCCGGAACCGTTGGGGGCTCACGGGGGGGTATGCCGGAACTTTTGGGGGCTTTGGAAGGGTATGCTAGAACCTTTGTGGGCTTGGGGAGGGGTGTGCGGGAACTTTTGGGGGCTTAGCGAGGGGTATGCCGGAACTTTTGGGGCCTCAAGGGGAGGGTATGCCGGAACTTTTGCGGGCTTGGAAGTGGGTATGCCGGAACTATTGTGGGTATAGGGGGGGGGGTATGCCGGAACTTTTGTGGGCTTGGGGGGGGGTATGCCGGAACTTTAGGGGGCTTACGGGGGGGTATGCCAAAAATTTTGGGGGCTTAGGGGGGGAATGCCCGAACTTTTGGGGGCTTTGGGGAGGGGGGTGCCAGGACTTTTGGGGGCTTTGGGGGGGGTATGCCGGAAATTTTGTGGGTATCAGGGGGGGGGATGCCGGAACTGTTGTGCGCTCATGGGGCGGTATGCCGGAACAGTTGGGGGCTCAGGAGGGGGTATGGCGGAACCTTTGTGCGCTTTGGAAGGGTATGCTAGAACTTTTGTGGGCTTGGGGAGGGGTATGCCGGAACTTTTGCGGGCTTAGCGAGGGATATGCCGGAACTTTTGGGGCCTCAAGGGGGGGGTATGCCGGAACTTTTGGGGGCTTGGGGGTGGGTATGCCGGAACTTTTGGGCGCTCAGGTGGGGGGTATGCCGGAACTTTTGTGGGCTTAGGGAGGGGTATGCCGGAACGTTTGGGAGCCTAGGAGGGGAGTCTGCCGGAAATTTTGGGGGCTTGGCGGGGGTATGCTGGAACTTTTGGGGGCTCAAGGGGGGGTATGCCGGAGCTTTTGTGGGCTCAGGGGTGGGGTATGCCGGAACTTTTGTGGGCTCGGGGGGGGGTTATGCCGAAACTATTGCGGGCTTAGGGAGGGGTATCCCGAAATTGGGGGGGGGCATGCCGGAACTTTTGGGGGCTTACCGGGGGGTATGCCGGAACTTTTGGGGGCTTTAGGGGGGTATGCCGGAATTTTTGGGGGCCACGGGGGGGTATGCCGGAAATTTTGTGGGTATATGGGGGGGGGTATGCCGAAACTGTTGTGCGCTCGGCGGGGGTTATGCCGGAAGTTTTGGGGGCTCAGGAGGGGGGTATGCCGGAACTTTTGGGGGCTTGGGGGGGGGCTTGCCGGAACTTTTGTGGGCCCAGGGGGGGGTATGCCGGAACTTTTGCGGGCTCGGGGGGGGTATGGCGGAACTTTTGTGGGTTCAGGGGGCGGTATGCCGGAACTTTTGTTGGCTTAGGGAGGGGCATGCCGGGCCTTTTGGGGGTTTAGGAGGGGGGTATGCCAGATCTTTTGGGGGCTCAAAGGGGGGTATGCCGGAACTTTTGGGGGCTTGGCGGGGGTATGCCGGAACTTTTCGAGGCGTAGGGGG
>OZ038391.1:37095410-37170123 GCA_964036045.1 Eutreptiella sp. 'Long Island Sound 2002' | reverse complement strand
CAGAACTTTTGGGGTATTTTGGGGGGATGTGCCGGAACTTTTCGGGGCTTAGGGGGGGGGGTATGCCGGAACTGTTGTGCACCCCCTCCTAAGCCCACAAAATTTCCGGCATATCCCCCCCAAAGCCCCCAAAATTTCTGGCATACCCCCCCCCAAGCCCCCAAAAGTTCTGGCATACCCTCCCCTGAGCCCACACAAGTTCCGGCATAGTCCCCCCTGCGCCCCCAAAAGTTCTGGCATACCCCTCCTTGAGCCCACAAAAGTTTCGGCATACCCCTTCCTGAGCTCACAAAATTTCCGGGATATCCCCACTAGCCCCCAAAGGATCCGGCATACCCCCCCCTGCGGCCCCAAAAGTTCCGGCATACCCCCCCCTGAGCCCACAAAAGTTCGGGCATACGCGCCCCTAAGCCCACAAAAGATCCGGCATAGCCCCCCTTCAGCTCACAAAAATTCCAGCATACCCCCCCCTGAGCCCACAAAAGCTCCGGCAAACCCCCTCCATGAGCCCACACAAGTTCCGGCATAGTCCCCCCTGCGCCCCCAAAAGTTCTGGCATACCCCCCTTGAGCTCACAAAAGTTTCGGCATACCCCCCCCTGAGCTCACAAAAGTTCCGGCATACCCACCCTAGCCCCCAAAAGATCCGGCATACCCCCCCCCTGCAGCCTGAAAAGTTCCGGCCTACCCCCCCCTGAGCCACCAAAAGTTCCGGCATACCCCCCCCTAAGCCCACAAAAGTTCCGGCATACCCCCCCCCGAGCCCACAAAAGTTCCGGCATACCCCACCGTGAGCCCAGAAAAGTTCCGGCATACCCCCTCCCTGAGCCGTCAAAACTTCCGGCATACCCGTCTCAAGCCCCCAAAAGTTCCGGCATACCCCCCCCTGGGCACACAAAACTTCCGGCATACCCATCCCTGAGGCCCCGAAAGTTCCGGCATACCCCCCGCATGAGCCCTCAAAAGATCCGGCATACCCCCCCGTGACCCCAGAAAAGGTACGGCATACCCCCCCCCGAGGCCCCAAAAGTCCCGGCATACCCTTCCCAAGCCCCCAAAAGTTCCGGCATACCCCCCCCTGAGCCCACAAAGGTTCTGGCATACCCCCCCCCCTTAGTCCACAATAGTTACGGCATACCCCCCCCCCCGAGCCCACAATAGTTCCGGCATACACCCCCGCCCGAGCCCACAAATGTTCCGGCATAGCCCCCCCCGAGCCCACAAAAGTTCCGCATACCCTCCCTTGTGCCCACAAAAGTTCCGGCATACCCCCCCCTTACGCCCCTTACTTCCCGGGATACCCCCCTTGAGCCCACAAAGGTTCCGGCATACCCCCCCCTAAGCCCACAGAAGTTCCGGCATACCCCCCCCAAGCCCACAATAGTTCCGGCATCTGCCCCCTTGAGCCCACAAAAGTTCCGGCATACCCCCCCGTGAGCCCACAAAAGTCGCGGCATACCCCCCCGAGGCCCCAAAACTTGCAGCATACCCCCCCTACCCCCCAAAAGTTCCGGCATACCCCCCCTAAGCCCACAAAGGTCCCGGCATAGCCCCCCTTGAGCCCACAAAATTTCCGGCATACCCCCCCTTGAGCCCCCAATAGTTCCGGCATACCTCTTCCGAGCCCACAAAAGTTCCGGCATACCCCCCCCCTGACCCCATAAAACTTCCGGCATACCCCCCCTAGCCCCCAAAAGATCCGGCATACCCCCCCCTGAGCCCACAAAAGTTCGGGCATACCCGCCCCTAAGCCCACAAAAGTTCCGGCATAACCCCCCCCCGAGCCCCGAAAAGTTCCGGCAAACCCCCCCCCCTGAGTCCCCGAAAGCCCCGGCATACGCAGCCCGAGCCCACAAAAGTTCCGGCATACCCCCCCTCAGCCCCCAAACCTCCCGAGATACCCCTCTTGAGCCCACAAAGGTTCCGGCATACCCTGCCTAAGCCCACAGAAGTTCCGGCATCCCCCCCCCCGCAAGCCCACAATAGTTCCGGCGTCCCCCCCCCTTGAGCCCACAAAAGATCCGGCATACCCCCCCCTTGAGCCCCCAAAAGTTCCGGCATACCCCCCCCTAAGCCCCCAAATGTTCCGGCATACCCCCCCCGAGCCCACAAAGGTTCTGGCATAGCGCCCCCTTAGCCCCCAAAAGATCCGGCATACCCCTTCCTAAGCCCACAAAAGTTTCGGCATACCCCCCCTTGAGCCCACAAAAGTTCCGGCATACCCCCCCCGGAGCCCCCAAAAGTTCCGGCATACGCCCCCCTAAGCCCCCAAAATTTCCGGTGAACCCCCCCCTTGAGCCCACAAATCTCCAGCATACCCCCCCCTGAGCCCACAAAAGCTCCGGCATACCCCCCCTTGAGCCCCCAATAGTTCCGGCATACCCCCCCCGGAGCCCACACAAGTTCCGGCATAGTCCCCCCTGCGCCCCCAAAAGTTCTGGCATACCCCCCTTGAGCCCACAGAAGTTTCGGCATACCCCCCCTAGCCCCCAAAAGATCCGGCACACCCCCCCCCATGCGGCCCCAAAAGTTCCGGCTTACCCCCCCCTGAGCCCACAAAAGTTCGGGCATACCCGCCGCTAAGCCCACAAAAGTTCCGGCATACCCCCCCCTAAGCCACCAAAAGTTCCGGCATAGCCCCCCTCGAGACCACAAAAATTCCAGCATACCCCCCCCCCTGAGCCCACAAAAGCTCCGGCATACCCCCCCTTGAGCCCCCACTAGTTCCGGAATACCCCCCCCTGAGCCTAGAAAAGTTCCGGCCTACCCCCCCCTGAGCCACCAAAAGTTCCGGCATACCCCCCCCTAAGCCCACAAAAGTTCCGGCATACCCCCCCCGAGCCCATAAAAGTTCCGGCATACCCCCCCCGTGAGCCCAGAAAAGTTCCGGCATATCCCCTCCCTGAGCCGCCAAAAACTCCGGCATACCCGTCCCTGAGCCCACAAAAGTTCTGGCATACCCCCCCCTGAGCACACAAAACTTCCGACATACCCATCCCTGAGGCCCCGAAAGTTCCGGCATACCCCCCCCCCCGAGCCCACAAAAGATCCGGCATACCCCCCCGTGAGCCCAGAAAAGGTACGGCATACCCCCCCCTGTGCCCCCAAAAGTTGCGGCATACCCCCCCCCGAGGCCCCAAAAGCCCCGGCATACCCCCCCCAAGCCCCCAAAAGTTCCGGCATACCCCCCCTGAGCCCACAAAGGTTCTGGCATACCCCCCCCTCAGTCCACAAAAGTTACGGCATACCCCCCCCCTAACCCCACAAAAGTTCCGGCATACCCCCCCCTTACGCCCCTTACTTCCCGGGATACCCCCCTTGAGCCCACAAAGGTTCCGGCATACCCCCCCCTAAGCCCACAGAAGTTCCGGCATACCCCCCCCCCAAGCCCACAATAAGTCCGGCATCCCCCCCCTTGAGCCTACAAAAATTCCGGCAAACCCCCCCGTGAGCCCACAAAAGTTCCGGCGTACCCCCCCGAGGCCCCAAAAGTTGCGGCATACCCCCCCCTTAGTCCACAAAAGTTACGGCATACCCCCCCCCCTAAGCCCACAATATTTCCGGCATACCCCCCCGCCCGAGCCCACAAAAGTTCCGGCATAGCCCCCCCCCCGAGCCCACAAAAGTTCCGCATACCCCCCCTTGTGCCCACAAAAGTTCCGGCATACCCCCCCCTTACGCCCCTTACTTCCCGGGATACCCCCCTTGAGCCCACAAAGGTTCCGGCATCCCCCCCCCTAAGCCCACAGAAGTTCCGGCATCCCCCCCCCCAAGCCCACAATAGTTCCGGCATCCCCCCCCCTGAGCCCACAAAAGTTCCGGCATACCCCCCCGTGAGCCCACAAAAGTTCCGGCATACCCCCCCGAGGCCCCAAAAGTTGCGGCATACCCCCCCAAGCCCCCAAAAGTTCCGGCATACCCCCCCTAAGCCCACAAAGGTCCCGGCATACCCCCCCCATACGTCCACAAAAGTTCCGGCATACCCCCCCCTGAGCCCCCAAAAGTTCCGGGATACCCCCCCCAAAGCCCCCAAAAGTTCCGGCATACCCCCCCTTGAGCCCCCAGATGTTCCGGCATACCCCCCCCTGAGCCCACAAAAGTGCCGGCATACCCCCCTTGAGCCCACAAAGGTTCCGGCATACCCCCCCCTAAGCCCACAGAAGTTCCGGCATCCCCCCCCCCCAAGCCCACAATAGTTCCGGCATCCCCCCCCCTGAGCCCACAAAAGTTCCGGCATACCCCCCCGTGAGCCCACAAAAGTTCCGGCATACCCCCCCGAGGCCCACAAAAGTTGCGGCATACCCCCCCAAGCCCCCAAAAGTTCCGGCATACCCCCCCTAAGCCCACAAAGGTCCCGGCATACCCCCCCCTACGTCCACAAACGTTCCGGCATACCCCCCCCTGAGCCCCCAAAAGTTCCGGGATACCCCCCCCAAAGACCCCAAAAGTTCCGGCATACCCCCCCTTGAGCCCCCAGATGTTCCGGCATACCCCCCCCTAAGCCCACAAAAGTGCCGGCATAGCCCTCCATGAGCCCACAAAAGTTCCGGCATACCCCCCGGTGAGCCCGGAAAAGTCCCGGCATACCCCCCCTGAGCCCTCAAAAATTTCGGCATACCCTTCCCTGAGCCCCCAAAAGTTCCGTCATACCCCCCCGCGAGCCCACAAAAGTTCCGGCATACCCCCCCCTCAGCCCCCAAAAGTTCCCGCATGCCCCCCCTAAGCGCCTTAAAAGTTCCGGCATTACCCCCCCTAAGCCCAATAAAGTTCCGGCATACCCCCCCCCGAGCCCACAAAAGTTCTGGCATAGCCCCCCATGAGCCCACAAAAGTTCTGGCATACCCCCCCCCCCCGAGCCCACAACAGTTCCGGCATACCCCTCCCTAAGCCCACAAAAGTTCCGGCATATCCCCCCCTAAGCCCACAAAAGTTCCGGCATACCCCCCCGTGAGCCCTGAATAGGTACGGCATACCCCCCCTGAGCCCCCAAAAGTTCCGGCATACCGCCCCTCAGCCCACAAAGGTTTTGGCATACCCCCCCCTTAGTCCACAAAAGTTACGGCATACCCCCCCCCCCCTAACCCCACAATATTTCCGGCATACCCCCCCGCCCGAGCCCACAAAAGATCCGGCATAGCCCCCCCCCGAGCCCACAAAAGTTCCGGCATAGCCCCCCCTGAGCCCACAAAAGTTCCGGCATACCCCCCCCTAAGCCCACAAAAGTTCCGGGTCACCCCCCCTTGAGCCCCCAAAAGTTCCGGCATACCCCGCCCTGAGCCCCCAAAAGTTCCGGCATAACCCCCCGTGAGCCCCCAAAAGCTCCGGCATACCCCCCCTTGAACCCCCAAAAGTTCCGGCATACTCCCCCTGAGCGCACAAGAGTTCCGGCATACCCCCCCCTAAGGCCACAAAAGTTTCGGCATACCCCCCCCCCTAAGCCCACAAAACTTCTGGCATAGCCCTCCGTGAGCCCACAAAAGTTCCGGCATACCCCCCCGCTGCGCCCACAAAAGTTCCGGCATACCCCCCCCTGAGCCCCCAAAAGTTCCTGCATACCCCCTCGTGAGCCCACAAAAGTTCCGGCTTACCCCCCCTTGAGCCCCCAAAAGTTCCGGCACACCCCCCATGAGCGCTCAAAAGTTCCGGCATAACCCCCCGTGAGCCCCTAAAAGTTCCGGCATACCCCCCCTTGAACCCCCAAAAGTTCCGGCATACCCCCCATGAGCGCACAACACTTCCGGCACACCCCCAGCTAAGCCCACAAAAGTTCTGGCATACCCCCCCCAAAGCCCCCAATAGTTCCGGCATACCCCCCCTTGAGCCCACAAAAGTTCTGGCATACCCCCCCCTGAGCCCCCCTAAATTCCGGCATACCCCCCCTTGAGCCCACAAAAGCTCAAGCATACCCCCCCTTGAGCCCACAAAAGTTCCGGCATACCCCCCCTTGAGCCCCCACAAGTTCCGGCATACCCCCCCATGACCCCACAAAAGCTCCGGCATACCCCCCCTTGAGCCCCCAAAAGGTCCGGCATACCCCCTCGTGAGCCCACAAAAGCTCCGGCATACCCCCCCCTGAGCCCCCAAAAGCTCCGGCATACCCACCCCCCCTCGAGCCCAAAAAAGTTCCGGCATCCCCCCCCCCCTGAGCCCACAAAAGCTCCGGCATACCCCCCCTTGAGCCCCCAAATGTTCTGGCATACCCCCCCTTGAGCCCCCAAATGTTCCGGCATACCCCCCCCCTAAGCCCACAATAGTTGCGGCATACCCTCCCTAAGCCCACAAAACTTCCGGCATACCCCCCCTTGAGCCCACAAAAGCTGAGGCATAACCCCCCTTGAGCCCACAAAAGTTCCGGCATACCCCCCCTTGAGCCCCCACAAGTTCCGGCATACCCCCCCATGACCCCACAAAAGCTCCGGCATACCCCCCCCCTGAGCCCAAAAAAGTTCCGGCATACCCCCCCTTGAGCCCCCAAATGTTCCGGCATACCCCCCCCTAAGCCCACAAAAGTTCCGGCATAGCCCTCCCTGAGCCCACAAAAGTTCCGGCATACCCCCCGCCGAGCCCGGAAAAGTTCCGGCATACACCCCCTGAGCCCTCAAAAATTCTGGCATACCCTTCCCTGAGCCCCCAAAAGTTCCGTCGTACCCACCCGTGAGCCAACAAAAGTTCCGGCATACCCCCCCCCTTGAGCCCCCAAAAGTTCCGGCCTACCTGCCCTGAGCGCACAACAGTTCCGGCATACCTGCCCCTAGGCCCAGAAAAGTTCCGGCATACCCCCCCCATAAGCGCCCCAAAAGTTCCGGCATACCCCCCCTAAGCCCAAAAAAGTTCCGGCATACCTCCCCCCCGAACCCACCAAATTTCCGGCATACCCCCCCCCGAGCCCCCAAAAGTTCCTGCATACCCCCTCGTGAGCCCACAAAAGTTCCGGCTTACCCCCCCTTGAGCCCCCAAAAGTTCCGGCATACCCCCCCATGAGCGCCCAAAAGTTCCGGCATAACCCCCCGTGAGCCCCTAAAAGTTCCGGCATACCCCCCCTTGAACCCCCAAAAGTTCCGGCATCCCCCCCCTGAGCGCACAACAGTTCCGGCATACCCCCCCCAAAGCCCCCAAAAGTTCTGGCATATCCATCCCAAAGCCCCCAAAAGTTCCGGCATACCCCCCCCTAAGCCCACAAAACTTCCGGCATAGCCCCCACCGAGCCCACAAAAGTTCCGGCATACCCCCCCTAAGCCCACAAAAATTCCGGCATAGCCCCCCGTGAGCCCACAAAAGTTCCGGCATACCCCCCGGTGAGCCCGGAAAAGTTCCGCCATACCCCCCATGAGCCCTCAAAAATTCCGGCATACCCCCCCCTGAGCCCTCAAAAAGTTCCGTCATACCCCCCCGTGAGCCCACAAAATTTCCGGCATACCCCCCCAAAAGGCCTCAAAAGTTTCGGCATACCCCCCCCTAAGCGCGCCAAAAGTTCCGGCATACCAACCCCGCGCCCACAAAGGTTCCGGCATTCCCCACCCTGAGCCCACAAAAGTTCCGGCATACCCCCCCCTAAGCCCACGATAGTTCCGGCATACCCCCCCCCCGAGCCCACAAAAGTTCCGGCATAGCCCCCCCTGAGCCCACAAAAGTTCCGGCATACCCCCCCCCAAGCCCACAAAAGTACCGGCTTACCCCCCCTTGAGCCCCCAAAAGTTCCGGCATCCCCCCCCCCCGCCCTTGAGCAGCCAAAAGTTCCGGCATACCCCCCCGTGAGCCCACAAAAGTTCCGGCATACCCCCCCCTGAACCCCCAAAATTTCCGGCATACCCCCCCTGAGCGCACAACACTTCCGGCATACCCCCCCCTACGCCCACAAAAGTTCCGGCATTGCCCCCCCAAAGCCCCCAAAAGTTCTGGCATACCCCCCCCTGAGCCCACAACAGTTCCGGCATACCTCCCCCCTGCGCCCACCAAAGTTCCGGCATACCCCCCCCTTAAGTCCACAAACGTTCCGGCATACCCCCCCCTGAGCCCACAAAAGTTCCGGCATCCCCCCCCGTGAGCCCACAACAGTTCCGGCATACCCCCCCCTAAGCCCACAAAAGTTCCGGCATACCCCCCCCAAAGCCCCCAAAAGTTCTGGCATACCCCCCCCTCAAAGCCCCCAAAAGGGACGGTGCAGGCAGAGAGTCGTAGTACCATACAATTCAGGTTTGAACTGCAGTGCTGTCAATGATATTCTTCTTTGAACTGATTTGTGCGGAGCCGGATCCTGTGAGCGGAGGTACCCGGTTAGCCCAGTATCCGACTCTATGCCAGCCAAAGCCCCCAAAAGTTCCGGCATACCAACCCCTAAGCCCACGAAAGTCCCGGCATACCCCCCCATTGAGCCCTCAAAAATTCCGGCATACCCTTCGCTGAGCACCCAAAACTTCCATCATACCTCCCCGTGAGCCCACAAAAGTTCCAGCATACCCCCCCCCCTTGAGCCCCCAAAAATTGCTGCCTACCCCCGTGAGCGCACAACAGTTCCAGCATACCCCCCCCTAAGCCTAGAAAAGTTCCGGCATACCCGCCCAAAAGCCCCCAAAAGTTCCGGCATACACCCCCTAGGCGCCCCAAAATTTCCGGCATACCAACTCCTAAGCCCCCAACAGTTCCGGCATACGCCCCCCGCGCCCACAAAGGTTCCGGCATACCCCACCCTAAGCCCACAAAAGTTCCGGCATACCCCCCCCTAAGCCCACGATAGGTCCCCCCCCCCGGAGCCCAAAAAAGTTCCGGTATATCCCCCCCTCAGCCCACAAAATTTCCGGCATACCCCCCCCTAAGCCTACACAAGTTCCGGCATACCCCCCCCCCCCAGAGCCCACCAACGTTCCGGCATAGCCCCCCCTGCGCCCACAAAAGCTCCGGCATTGCCCTCAGTGCGCCCACAAAAGCCGCGGCATTGCCCACCCCGAGCCCACAAAAGTTCCGGCATACCCCCCCCCTAAACCCACAAAAGTTCCGGCATACCCCCCCGAGCCCCCAAAAGTTCCGGCATACCCCCCCCTCAGCCCCCACAAGCTCCGGCATACCCCCCCGTGAGCGCACAAAAGTTCTGGCATACCCCCCCCCTGACCCCCGAAAGTTCCGGCATACCCCCCCTGAGCGCACAACAGTTCCGGCATACCCCCCCCCACTAAGCCCACAAAAGTTCCGGCATCCCCCCCCAAAGCCCCCAAAAGTTCTGGCATACCCCCCCTTAAGCCCACAAAAGTTCTGGCATAGCCCCCCCTGAGCCCACAAAAGTTCCGGCATACCCCCCCTGAGTGCACAACAGTTCCGTCAACCCCCCACCCCATGAGCCCTCAAAACTTCCGTCATACCCCTCCATGAGCCCACAAAAGTTCCGGCATACCCCCGCCTGTGCCCCCAAAAGTTCCGGCCAACCCCCCTGAGCGCACAACAGTTCCATCATACCCCCCCCTAAGCCCGGAAAAATTCCGGCATACCCCCCCCTAAGCCCCCAACATTTCTGGCCTACCCCCCCCCCCGAGCCCACAAAGGTTCCGGCATACCCCCCTCTAAGCCCACAAAAGTTGCGGCATACCCCGCCCTAAGCCCACGATAGTTCCGGCATACCCACCCCCGAGCCCACAAAAGTTCAAGCATACCACCCCCTAAGCCCACAATACTTCCGGCATACCCCCCTCCGAGCCCACAAAAGCTCCGGCATACCCCCCCTGAGCGCACAACAGTTCCGGTATACCCGCCCCTAAGCCCACAAAAGTTCCGGCATACCCCCCCCAAAGCCCTCAAAAGTTCTGGCACATCCCCCCCTAAGCCCCCAAAATTTCCGGCATAGCCCCCCAAAAGCCTCCAAAATTTCCTGCATGACCCCCCCTAAGCGCAGAAAAATTCCGGCATACCCCCCCCAAAGCCCCCAAAATTTCCGGCATACCCCCCCCCTAAGCCCCCGAACGTTCCGGCATAACTCCCCCCCGAGCCCACAAAGGTTCCGGCATACCCCCCCCTAGGCCCACAAAAGTTGCGGCATACCCCCCCCTAAGCCCACGATAGTTCCGGCATACCCACCCCCGAGCCCACAAAAGTTCCGGCATACCACCCCCTAAGCCCACAATACTTCCGGCATACCCCCCCCAGAGCCCACAAAAGTTCCGGAATAGCCCCCTCTGAGCCCACAAAAGCTCCGGCATACCCCCCCTTGAGCCCCCAAAAGTTCCGGCATACCCCCCCCTGAGCCCACAAAGGCTCCGGCATACCACCCCCTGAGCCCAGAAACGTTCCGGCATACCCCCCCCCCCAGAGCCCACAAAAGTTCCGGCATAGCCCCCCTTAAGCCCACAAAAGCTCCGGCAACCCCCCCCCCCCTTGAGCACACAAAACTTCCGGCATGTCCCCCCCCGAGCCCCCAAAAGTTCCGGCATAACCCCCCGTGAGCCCACAAAAGTTCCGGCGTACCCCCCCCTGAATCCCCGAAAGTTCCGGCATAGCCCCCCTGAGCGCACAAGAGTCCCGGTATACCCCCCCCTAAGCCCACAAAACTTCCGGCATACCCCCCACAAAGCCTCCCAAAGTTCCGGCATACCCCCCCCCCTAAGCCCACGAAATTTCCGGCATAGACCCCCCCCTAAGTCCACAAAACTTCCAGCATACCCCCCCCTAAGCCCCCAAAAGTTCCCGCATACCCCCCCGTTAGCCCACAAAAGTTCCGGCCTACCCCCCCCTGAACCCCCAAAACTTCCGGCATACCGCCCCTGAGCGCACAACATTTTCGGCATTTCCCCCCCTAAGCCCACAAAAGTTCCGGCATACCCCCCCCATAGCCCCCAAAAGTTCTTGCATACCCCCCCCCAAAGCCCCCAAAAGTTCCGGCATACCCCCCCCTAAGCCCACAAAAGTTCCGGCATAGCCCCCCCCTGAGCCCACAAAAATTCCGGCATACCCTTCCCTGAGCCCTCAAAAGGTCCGTCATACCCCCCCGTGAGCCTTCAAAAGTTCCGGCATACCCCCCCCCTGAGCCCCGAAAAGTTCCGGCCTACCCCTTGCCGAGCCTACAAAAGTTCCGGCATGGCCCCCCCATGAGCCCCCAAAAGTTCCAGCATATCTCCCCTGAGCGCACGCTAGTTCCGGCATACCCCCCCCCCCTAAAGCCCACCAAAGTTACGGCTTACCCCCCCCAGAGTCCACCAACGTTCCGGCATAGACCCCCCTGCGCCCACAAAAGTTCCGGCATACCCCCCCCAAGCCCACAAAAGTTCCGGCATACCCTCCCCTGAGCCCCCAACAGTTCCGGCATACCCCCCCATGAGCCCCCAAAAGTTCCGGCATACCCCCCCTTGAGCTCACAAAAGTTCCGGCATTCCCCCCCCAAGCCCCCAAAAGTTCCGGCATACCCCCCCCTGAGCCCCCAAAAGTTCCGGCATACCCCCCTGTGAGCGCACAAAAGTTCCGGCATACCCTCCCCTCAACCCCCAAAAGTTCCGGCATACCCCCCCCTAAGCCCACAAAAGTTCCGGCATACCCCCCCCTGAGCCCACATAAGTTCCGGCATACCCCCCCCTGAGCCCCCAAAAGTTCCGGCCTACCCCCCTTGAGCGCATAACAGTTCAGGCCTACCGCCCCTGAGCGCACAAAAGTTCCGGCATACCCCCCCATAAGCCCAGAAAAGTTCCGGCATACCCCCCCCCGAGCCCACAAAGGTTCCCGCATACCCCATCCTAAGCCCACAAAAGTTGCGGCATACCCCCCCCCTAAGCCCACGATAGTTCCGGCATACCCACCCCCGAGCCCACAAAAAATCCGGCATACCCCCCCGTGAGCCCGGGAAAGTCCCGGCCAACCCCCCCTAAGCCCTCAAAAATTCCAGCATACCCTTCCCTGAGGCCCCAAAAGTTCCGTCATACCCCCCCGTGAGCCCACAAAAGTTCCGGCATACCCCCCCCCTGAGCCCCCAAAAGTTCCGGCCTACCCCCCCCGAAGCCCACAAAAGTTCCGGCATACCGCCCCCCAGAGCCCACCAACGCTCCGCCATAGCCCCCCCTAAGCCCACAAAAGTTCCGGCATACCCCCACCCCCAAGCCCACAAAAGTTCTGGCATACCCCCCCCTGAGCCCCCAAAAGTTCCGGCATACCCCCCCCAAAGCCCACAAAAGTTCCGGCATAGCCCCCCCCTGAGCCCACAAAAATTCCGGCATACCCCCCCGTGAGCCCGGGAAAGTCCCGGCCAACCCCCCCTAAGCCCTCAAAAATTCCAGC
This sequence comes from Eutreptiella sp. 'Long Island Sound 2002', assembly GCA_964036045.1. Lineage (NCBI taxonomy): Eukaryota > Euglenozoa > Euglenophyceae > Eutreptiales > Eutreptiaceae > Eutreptiella > Eutreptiella sp. 'Long Island Sound 2002'. The sequence goes on along the minus strand of OZ038391.1, from coordinate 37,157,878 downwards.
ATACCCTTCCCTGAGCCCCCAAAAGGTCCTACATACCCCCCCCCTGAGCCCCGAAAAGTTCCGGCCTACCCCTTGCTGAGCCCACAAAAGTTCCGGCATGCCCCCCCCATGAGCCCCCAAAGGTTCCGGCATACCTCCCCTGAGCGCACGACAGCTCCGGCATACCCCCCCCTAAGCCCAGAAAAGTTCCAGCATACCCCCCCAAAAGCCCCCAGAAGTTCCGGCATACCCCCCCCTAAGTCCACGCTAGTTCCGGCATACCCCCCTCCCCGAGCCCACAAAAGTTCCGGCACCCCCCCCCCTAAAGCCCACAAAAGTTCCGGCTTACCCCCCCCCCCCCCAGAGTCAGCCAACGTTCCGGCATAGACCCCCCTGAGCCCACAAAAGTTCCGGCATACCCCCGCCCAAGCCCATAAATGTTCCGGCATACCCCCCCCATGAGTCCCCAAAAGTTCCGGCATACCCCCCCTTGAGCTCACAAAAGTTCCGGCATTCCCCCCCCAAGCCCCCAAAAGTTCCGGCATACCCCCTCTGAGCCCCCAAAAGTTCCGGCATACCCCCCTGTGAGCGCACAAAAGTTCCGGCATACCCTCCCCTCAACCCCCAAAAGTTCCGGCATACCCCCCAATAAGCCCACAAAAGTTCTGGCATACCCCCCCCTGAGCCCACATAAGTTCCGGCATACCTACCGGTGAACCCGGAGCAGTTCCGGCATACCCCCCCCTTAGCCCTCAAAAGTTCCGTCATACCCCCCCATGCGCCCACAAAAGTTCCGGCATACCCCCCCTTGAGCCCCCAAAAGTTCCAGCCTACCCCCCTTGAGCGCACAACAGTTCCGGCCTACCGCCCCTGAGCGCACAAAAGTTCCGGCATACCCCCCCATAAGCCCAGAAAAGTTCCGGCATACCCCCCCGCGAGCCCACAAACGTTCCGGCATACCCCCCCCCCTGAGCCCAGAAAAGTTCCAGCATACCCCCCCAAAAGCCCCCAAAAGTTCCGGCATACCCCACCCTAAGGTCACAAAAGTTCCGGCATACCCCCCCCTAAGCACCCCCCCCCCGTGCCCACAAAAGGTCCGGCATACCCCCCCCTAAGCCCATAAAAGTTCCGGCATACTGACCCCCAGAGCCCACCAACGTTCCGGCATAGCCCTCCCTAAGCCCACAAAAGTTCCGGCATACCCCCCCCCAAGCCCACAAAAGTTCCGGCATACCCCCCCCTGAGCCCCCAAAAGTTCCGGCATACCCCCCCCTCAGCCCCCAAAACTTCCGGCATACCCCCCCTGAGCCCCCAAAAGTTCCGGCATACCCCCCTGTGAGCGCACAAAAGTTCCGGCATACCCTCCCCGCAACCCCCAAAAGTTCCGGCATACCCCCCCTGAGCGCACAACAGTTCCGGCATACCCCCCCCTGAGCCCATACCCCCCAGTGAACCCGGAGCAGTTCCGGCATACCCCCCCCTTACCCCGTCATACCCCCCATGAGCCCACAAACATTCCGGCATACCCCCCCTTGAGCCCCCAAAAGTTCCGGCCTACCCCTATGAGCGCACAATAGTTCCGGCCTACCGCCCCTGAACGCACAACAGTTCCGGCATACCCCCCCATAAGCCCAGAAAAGTTCCGGCATACCCCCCCAAAAGCCCCCAACAGTTTCGGCATACCCCCCCCCCCGAGCCCACAAAGGTTCCAGCATACCCCCTCCTAAGCCCACAAAAGTTGCGGCATACCCCCCCCTAAGCCCACGATAGTTCTGGCATACCCGTACCCCGAGCCCACAAAAGTTCTAGCAAAGCCCCCCCCTGAGCCCACAAAAGTTACGGCATACCCCCCCGTGAGCCCACAAAACTTCCCGCATACCCCCCCCCCAGAGCCCACCAAAGTTCCGGAATAGCCCCCCTTGGGCCCACAAAAGCTCCGGCATACCCCCTTTTGAGCCCACCAAAGTTCCGGCATACCCCCCCCAAAGCCCCACAAAAGCTTCGGCATACCCCCGCTTGAGCCCCCAAAAGTTCCGGCATACCCCCCCCTGAGCCCACAAAGGCTCCGGCGTACCCCCCCCTGAGCCCACAAAATTTCCGGCATACCCCCCCCTAAGCCCAGAATAGTTCCGGCATTCCCCCCCCCCCCGAGCCCACAAAAGTCCCGGTATACCCCCCCCTTGAGCCCACAAAAGTTCCGGCATACCCCCCCTCTTGAGCCCACAAAAATTCCGGCATAGCCCCCCGTGAGCCCATAAAAGTTCCGGCATACCCCCCCTGAGCCCCCTGGTCCGGCATACCCTTCCCTGAGCCCCCAATAGTTCCAGCATACCCCTCCCCAAGCCCCCAAAAGTTCCGGCATACCCCCCCTGTGAGCCCCCAAAAGTCCCGGCATACCCCCTCGTGAGCCAACAAAAGTTCCGGCATACCCCCCCCTGAGCCCCCAAAAGTTCCGGCATACCCACCCTGAGCGCACAACAGTTCCGGCATACCCCCCCCAAAGCCCCTAAAAGTTCCGGCATACCCCGCACTAAGCCCGCAAAAGCTCCGGCATACCCCCCCCTAAGCCCAAAAAAGTTCCGGCATACCCCCCCTTGAGCCCACAAAAGGTCCGTCATACCCCCCCTTGAGCCCCCAATAGTTCCGGCATACCCCCCCGTGAGCCCACAAAAGTTCCGGCATTCCCCCCCCGTGAGCCCAGAAAAGTTGCGGCATTCCCCTTCCTAAGCCCACAAAAGGTCCGGCATATCCCCCCTGAGCACACAAAAGTTCCGGCATACCCATCCCTGAGCCCCCGTGCGTTCCGGCATACCCCCCCCCCCATGAGCCCACAAAAGCTCCGACACACCCCCCGTTGAGCCCAGAAAAGGTACGGCATCCCCCTCCCCTGGGCCCCCAAAAGTTCCGGCATACCCCCCCGTGAGGCCCCATACGTTCCGGCATACACCCCCCATGCCCCCAAAATTTCCGGCATACCCCCCCTGAGCCCACAAAGGTTCTGGCATACCCCCCCCTAAGCCCACAAAAGTTCCGGCGTACCCCCCCCCCTAAGCGCACAATAGTTCCGGCATACCCCCCGCGCCCGAGCCCACAAAAGATCCGGCATAGCCTTCCCCAGAGCCCACAAAAGTTCCGGCATACCCCCTCTTGTGCCTTCAAAAGTTCCGGCATACCCCCCCCTAAGCCCCCACAAGTTCCGGCATACCCCCCCCTGAGCCCCCAAAAGTTGCGGCATACCCCCCCTAAGCCCACAAAATTTCCAGCATACCCCCCCAAAGCCCCCAAAAGTTCCGGCATACCGCCCCCTAAGCCCCTAAAAGGTCCGGCATACCCCCCCCTAAGCCCACAAAAGTTCCGGCATACCCCCCCCTGAGCCCACAAAAGTTCCGGCATACCCCCCACTAAGCCCACAAAAATTCCGGCATACCCTTCCCTGAGTCCACAAAAGCTCCGGCATACCCCCCCTTGAGTCCCCAATAGTTCCGGCACACCCCCCCATGAGCCCCCAAAAGTTCCGGCATACCCCCCCGTGAGCCCACAAAAATTCATGCATACCCTCCCGTGACCCCATAAAACTTCGGGCATACCCCTCTTAGCCCCCAAAAGATCCTGCATACCCCCCCCCTGAGCCCACAAAAGTTCCGGCATACCCCCCCTAAGCCCACAAAAGTGCCGGCATACCCCCCCCCGAGCCCACAAAAGTTCCGGCATAGCCCCCCCTGAGCCCACAAAAATTCCGGCATACCCCCCCCTGAGCCCACAAAAGCTCCGGCATACCCCCCCTTGAGTCCCCAATAGTTCCGGCACACCCCCCCGTGAGCCCCCAAAAGTTCCAGCATACCCCCCCGTGAGCCCACAAAAATTCCGGCATACCCCCCCGTGACCCCACAAAACTTCGGGCCTACCCCCCTTACCCCCAAAAGATCCTGCATACCCCCCCCCCCGAGCCCACAAAAGTTCCGGCATACCCCCCCGTGAGCCCAGAAAAGGTACGGCGTACCCCCCCTTGTGCCCCCAAAAGTTCCGGCATCCCCCCCCCAAGCCCCCAAAAGTTCCGGCATACCCCCCCTGAGGCCAGAAAGGTTCCGGCATACCCCCCCCGAAGCCCACAAAAGTTCCGGCATACCCCCCCCCCAAGCCCACAATAGTTCCGGCATACCCCCCCCGCCCGAGCCCACAAAAGTTCCGGCATAGCCCCCCCCCGATCCCACAAAAGTTCCGGCATACCCCCCCTTGTGCCCACAAACCTTCCGGCATACCCCCCCCTCACCCCCCAAACTTCCCGGGATACCCCCCTTGAGCCCACAAAGGTTCCCCTGTACGCTGTATTGAAGTTGTGATTGAGGCTCTCGGTAGCAGGGACAACAGCAGACTCCGCCTTGACTGTCGTTCGGAACAGCAAGTTGCTCCCATTGCGCTGTGCAGTCTGTTTTTCATTTTTACATGAGCAGACAGGCCCACCCGCCCACCCGGAGATTTTGTCTTTTCCGTGCCTACACTGGCACGGAGCGTCGCCCCCAGGCAGCTGGGATCTTTGATGTTGGCAGCTTGGTCTGCATGTTTTTCATTTTTTCATGAGCAGACAGGACCAGTCGGAGGAACCCCCGACTATGGGTGCCTTTCTCATGCCGTGGGGGCGTAGCAGCTCGCCAACGTGGAGAAGTGGTCTGCGACGACAACAGCCAGACCGGCCGACTGGGGTATCAAGACGCGGAGGAAGCCGGGATGCCCCGCAGTGGATCTCGTGGCGATGACGGTGGGGTGTTCGTGGGCCGTGGCGAGGGCGGCCTGCCTCAAGCAAAGCCCAGTGGAAGCGTTCGTGGGCGAGAGCGGGGGTACGGATGCAACAAGTACCAAGGGGAGCACGGTGCAGGTGTGCCCTATGGCCCCCTAGCGACGATACAAGCCGGTGCGGCCCGCGTGGAAGGCCGGCCTGGGGATCGACCCTACGGTGATGGCGGTGAAGAGCTCACTGGATCACACGACAGCCCCGCCCCGACCAAGACCAGTCACGTCGGCCGCGGGCAGTGGCAACGCTGCAACCTCGGCAGTAGCACACCAGAATTGGGTACAGAGGTGCCTGGTGATTTCCTCGCGGCGGCAAACGCCAGCGGTTCCCGCGAAGCAGGCTAGCTAGGCGACGGAATCCACTGTGACGACAGTGAGAGACTCGCCGGGTCTGGTCTCCCTCGGTCCCGGTCCGGTGGCGACGGCTGCTGGCAAGGGCGGGGGTGCAGCGGCAGGAGGAGAGCAGTGGAGCTGGGTATGCAGGACCGTGATGACCACAAAGCGGCAACACACGCCGGTGTTTCCCGCGAAGCAGGCCGAGCCGGTGATCGAATCCACTGTGACGACAGTGCGAGGCTCACTAGGTCTTGCCCCCCTCGGACCCGGTCCGGTGGCGACGGCTGCTGGCAAGGGTGGGGTGCAGCGGCGGCAGGAGCGCAGCAGAGTTCAGTGCGGAGGTGATTGATGACCCCCGGGCGGCAAAACACACGCGGGAGGCAGTGGTGCACACTAACAAGGGGACCGGCCTACGCCCTTGCTCGCCAAGCGCGATGCCCGCCCGTTTGGGCGGGGTCAGGCAGCCCCAGGGGTGCAACAGCGGCAGAAGCGAGGATGAACTGGGCATGGAGGTGCTTGGTAGCCCCCCTGTTGCAGGAGAAAATGATTTTGAGAAGGAGGTCTGTGCGGATGTTGAAGAGCTCGTCGAGTGGTGGCAAGACCAAGAAAAGGGTTGGGACTCGGAGACGGTGCTCGATGAGTGGGATAGTGTGAGGACAGGCGACGGCTTCACTGAGGTACACGCGACAGACTTCTTCCCAAAGAGTGCGGACGAACGGCCACTGGACCCGGAAGGGCAGTTACTGGTATGGGATCGCCACTTTCTACTGCGAGACCCGCAAGGGGCCGTGCACCAGGTACCAGTACAAATGGACAGGGACTGCGGGCAATTTGCTGCATGGTGTCCTCATCAGCTTGAGAACGTCATCTTCATTGCGGGAGCTACGGTGTTGGTGAGAAACGTGAGCCTCCGAGACCTTGGTGTCATACCTGGCATGCTGCTGGAGATGAGGCCCGACTAACGGGGGGAGCTGGGGTTGGCAGCTTGGTCTGCATGTGGAATGCAATGCCTGTTCGTCCTGTGCTTGCATGCTTGCATGCTTGCATAGCATTTGACTGCCTTGCGACCGACAGCCGGTTTGAACCGGCATACCCCCCCCTAAGCCCACAGAAGTTCCGGCATACCCACCCCAAGCCCACAATAGTTCCGGCGTCCCCCCCCTTGAGCCCACAAAAGTTCCGGCATACCCCCCCGTGAGCCCACAAAAGTTCCGGCATACCCCCCTTGAGGCCCCAAAAGTTCTGGTGTTTCCCCCCCTAAGCCCCGAAAAGTTCCGGCATACCTCCCCCTGAGCCCCCAAAAGTTCCGGCATACCCACCCTGAGCGCACAACAGTTCCGGCATACCCCCCCCCCCTAAGTGCACAAAATTTCCGGCATACCCCCCCAAAGCCCCCAAAAGTTCTGCCATACCGCCCCAAAGCCCCCAAAAGTGCCAGCATACCGCCCCCTAAGCCCCTATAAGTTCCGGCATACCCCCCCCCAAGCCCCCAAAAGCTCCGGCATAACCCCCCCCTAAGCCCACAAAAGTTCCGGCATAGCCCCCCCTGAGCCCACAAAAATTCCGGCATACCCCCCCCTTGAGCCCACAAAAGCTCCGGCATACCCCCCCGTGAGCCCACAAAAGTCCCGGCATACCCTCCCCTGACCCCAGAAAAAACTTCCGCCATACCCCCCATAGCCCCCAAAAGATCCGGCATACCCCTCCCTGCGCCCCCAAAAGTTCCGGCATAACCCCCCCTTAGCCCACAAAAGTTTGGGCATGCCTGCCCCTAAGCCCACAAAAGTTCCGGCATACCCCCCCCTAAGTCCACAAAAGTTCCGGCATACCCCCTTCCTTAGCCCCCAAAAGTCCCGGCATAACCCCTCGTGAGTCAACAAAAGTTCCGGCATACCCCCCCCTGAGCCCCCAAAAGGTCGGGCATACCCACCCGGAGCTCACAACAGTTCCGGCATACCCCCCCCTAAGCCCACAAAATTTCCGGCATACCCCCCCCCCAAAGCCCCCAAAAGTTCTGGCATACCCCACCCAAAGCCCCCAAAAGTTGCGGCATACCGCCCCCTAAGCCCCTAAAAGTTCCGGCATACCCCCCCCTAAGTTTCCAAAAGCTCCGGCATACCCCCCCCCGGGCCCACAAAAGTTCCGGCATACCCCCCTTGAGCCCCCAAAAATTCCGGCATACCCCCCCCTGAGCCCACAAAAGCTCCGGCATACCCTCCCTTGAGCCCCCAATAGTTCCGGCATCCCCCCCCCTGAGCCCCCAAAAGTTTCGGCATACCCCCCCCTGAGCCCACAAAAGTTCCGGCATACCCCCCCCATGACCCCATAAAACTTCCGGCATACCCCCCCTTGAGCCCACAAAAGTTGTGGCATACCCCCACCTGAGCCCCCAAAAGTTCCGGCGTACCCCCCCCTAAGCCCCCAAAAGTTCCGGCATACCCCCCCCGTGAGCCCAAAAAATTTCCGACATACCCCCCCCCCTGACCGCCCAAAAGTTCCGGCATACCCCCCCCAAAGCCCCCAAAAGTTCTGGCATACCCCCCCCAAGCCCCCAAAAGTTCCGGCATATCCCCCCCCTAAGCGCGCCAAATTCCGGCATACCCCCCCCCTAAGCCCACAAAAGTTCTGGCATACCCCCCCCTAAGCCCACAATAGTTCCGGCATACCCCCCCCCCCGAGCCCACAAAAGTTACGGCATACCCGCCCCCGAGCCCACAAAAGTTCCCGTATAACCCCTCCTGAGCCCACAAAAGTTCCCGCATACCCCCTTGAGCCCCCAAAAGTACCGGCGTACCCCCCCCAAGCCCCCAAAAGTTCCGGCACACCCCCCCCTTAGCCCCCAAAAGTTCCGGCATACCCCTACCTCAGCCCGAAAATGTTCTGGCATACCCCCCCCTAAGCCCACAATAGTTCTGGCATACCCCCCCCCAACCCACAAAATTTCCGGCATAGCCCCTCCGTGAGCCCAGAAAAGGTCCGGCATACCCCCCCCCCCGAAGCCCCCAAATCTTCCGGCATACCCCCCCCTAAGCGCCCAAAGTTTCCGGCATACCCCCCCCCTAAGCCCACAAAAGTACTGGCACCCCCCCCCCTAAGCCCACAATAGTTCCGGGATACCCCCCCTGAGCCCAGAAAAGCTCCGGCATACCCCCCCCTGAGCCCCCAAAAATTCCGGCATACCCCCCCCTGAGCCCCCAAATGTTCCGGCATACCCCCCTATGAGCCCGTAAAGGTTCCGGCATACCCCCCCCTTGAGCCCACAAAAGTTCCGGCATACCCCACCCCAAGCCCCCAAAAGTTCCGGCATACCCCCCCCTAAGCCCGCAATAGTTCTGGCATACCCCCCCCCTGAGCCCACAAAAGTTCCGGCATACCCCCCCCTAAGCCCACAAAAGTTCCGGCATACCTTCCTCTAAGCCCACAATATTTCTGGCATACCCCCCCCTAAGCCCACAATCGTTGCGCCATACCCCCCCTTGAGCCCACAAAAAATCCGGCATACCCCCCCTTGAGCCCACAAAAGTTCCGGCATACCCCCCCTTGAGCCCACAAAAGCTCCGGCATACACCCCCTTGAGCCCACAAAAGTTCCAACATACCACCCCCTAAGCTCAAAAAAGTTCTGGCATACCCCCCCCCTAAGCCCACAATAGTTCTGGCATACCCCCACCCCAAGCCCACAAAAGTTCCGGCATACCCCCCCGTGAGCCCACAAAAGCTCCGGCATACCCCCCCTTGAGCCCCCAAAAGTTCCGGCATAACCCCCCTTGGGCCCCCAAATGTTCCCGCGTACCCCCCTGTGAGCCCACAAAAGTTCTGGCATACCCCCCCTTGAGCTCACAAAATTTCCGGCATTCCCCCCACACAAGCCCCCAAAAGCTCCGGCATACCCCCCCCCGAGCCCCCAAAAGTTCCGGCATACCCCCCCTTGAGCCCACAAAAGCTCCGTCATACCCCCCCCTAAGCCCGCAAAAGTTCCGGCATACTCCCCCCTAAGCCCACAATAGTTCTGGCATTCCCCAGCCCTGAGCCCCCAAAAGTTCAGGCATACCCCCCCCCTCAGCCCACAAAAGTTCCGGCATACCCCCCCCTAAGCCCAAAAAACTTCCGGCACACCCCCGCCTAAGCCCACAATAGTTCAGGCATACCCCCCCCCGAGCCCACAAAAGTTCCGGCATACCCCCCCCCCTGAGCCCACAAAGGCTCCGGCATACCCCCCCTTGAGCCCCTACAAATTTCGGCATACCCCCCCCTTGAGCCCCCAAATGTTCCGGCATACCCCTCTGTGAGCCCACAAAAGTTCCGGCATACGCCCCCTTGAGCCCACATAAGTTCTGGCATACCCGCCCCAAGCCCCGAAAAGTTCCGGCATACCCCTCCTTGAGCCCCCAAAAGTTCCAGCATACCCCCCCCTGAGCCCCCAAAAGTTCCGGCATAGCCCCCCCTGCGCCCACAAAAGTTCTGGCATACCCCCCCCCTGAGCCCACAAAAGTTGCGGCATACCCCCCTCCTAAGCCAACGATAGTACTGGCATACCCCCCCCCAAGCCCACAAAAGTTCCGGCATACCCCGCCCGGAGCCCACAAAAGTTCCGGCATATCCCCCCCTGAGCCCACAAAGGCTCCGGCATACCCCCCCTTGAGCCCCTAAAAATTTCGGCATACCCCCCCCTGAGCCCCCAAATGTTCCGGCAAACCCCCCTGTGAGCCCACAAAAGTTCTGGCATACCCCCCCCCGAGCCCACAAAAGTTCCGGCATACCCCACCCTGAGCCCACAAAAGCTCCGGGACAAGCCCCCTTGAGCCCCCAACAGTTCCGGCATACCCCCCCCCGAGCCCCCAAATGTTCCAGCATACCTCCCCCTAAGCCCACAATAGTTCCGGCATACCCTCCCTAAGCCCACAAAATTTCCGGCTTACCCCCCCTTGAGCCCACAAAAGTTCCGGCATACCCCCCCTTGAGCCCCCACAAGTTCCGGCATACCCCCCCATGAGCCCACAAAAGATCCGGCATACCCCCCCTTGAGCCCCCAAAAGTTCCGGCATGTACCCCCCAAGCCCCCAAAAGTTCCGGCATACCCCCCCCTGAGCCCCCAAAAGTTCCGGCATACCCCCCCCTGAGCCCACAAAAGTTCCGGCATTCCCCCCCTAAGCGCAAAAACGTTCCGGCATACCTCCCCCCTAAGCCAACAATAGTTCTGGCATACCCCCCCCAAGCCCACACAAGGTCCGGCATACCCCGCCCTGAGCCCACAAAAGCTCCGACATACCCCCCCTTGAGCCCCCAAAAGTTCCGGCATACCCCCCCTTGGGCCCCCAAATGTTCCGGCATACCCCCCTGTGAGCCCACAAAAGTTCTGGCATACCCCGCCCTGAGCCCACAAAAGTTCCGGCATATTCCCCCCTGAGCCCACAAAGGCTCCGGCATACCCCCCCTTGAGCCCCTAAAAATTTCGGCATACCCCCCCCTGAGCCCCCAAATGTTCCGGCAAACCCCCCTGTGAGCCCACAAAAGTTCCGGCATACCCCCCCTTGAGCCCACACAAGTTCTGGCATACCCCCCCCAAGCCCCGAAAAGGTCCGGCATACCCCCCCTTGAGCCCCCAAAAGTTCCGGCATACCCCCCCCCTGAGCCCACAAAAGTTCCGGCATACCCCCCCTAAGCCCGCAAAAGTTCCAGCATACCCCGCCCCAAGCCCACAATAGCCCCCCCTAAGCCCACAATGGTTCTGGCATACCCCCCCCCCGAGCCCACAAAAGTTCCAGCATACCCCACCCTGAGCCCACAAAAGCTCCGGGATAACCCCCCTTGAGCCCCCAACAGTTCCGGCATACCCCCCCCTGAGCCCCCAAATGTTCCAGCATACCCCCCCCTAAGCCCACAAAATTTCCGGCATACCCCCCCCTAAGCCCACAATAGTTCTGGCATACCCCCCCCCGAGCCCACAAAATTTCCGGCACAGCCCCTCCTGACCCACAAAAGTTCCGACATACCCCCCCCGTGAGCCCCCAAAAGTTCCGGCATATCCCCCCCTAAGCCCACAATAGTTCCGGCATACCCTCCCTAAGCCCACAAAATTTCCGGCTTACCCCCCCTTGAGCCCACAAAAGTTCCGGCATACCCCCCCTTGAGCCCCCACAAGTTCCGACATACCCCCCCATGAGCCCACAAAAGCTCCGGCATACCCCCCCTTGAGCCCCCAAAAGTTTCGGCATGTACACCCCAAGCCCCCAAAAGTTCCGGCATACCCCCCCCTGAGCCCCCAAAAGTTCCGGCATACCCCCCCCTGAGCCCACAAAAGTTCCGGCATTCCCCCCCTAAGCCCAAAAACGTTCCGGCATACCCCCCCCCTAAGCCAACAATAGTTCTGGCATACCCCCCCCAAGCCCACACAAGGTCCGGCATACCCCGCCCTGAGCCCACAAAAGCTCCGACATACCCCCCCTTGAGCCCTCAAAAGTTCCGGCGTACCCCCCCTTGGGCCCCGAAATGTTCCGGCATACCCCCCTGTGAGCCCACAAAAGTTCCGGCATACCCCCCCTTGAGCCCACAAAATTTCCGGTATTCCCCCCCCAAGCCCCCAAAAGTTCCGGCATACCCCCCCCCCTGAGCCCCCAAACGTTCTGGCATACCCCCCCCCGAGCCCACAAAAGTTCCGGCATAACCCCCCCTAAGCCCACAAAAGTTCCGGCATACCCCCCCTTAAGTCCACCATAGTTCTGGCATTCCCCGGCCCTGAGCCCCCAAAAGTTCCGGCATACCCCCCCCTCAGCCCACAAAAGTTCCGGCATCCCCCCCCCTAAGCCCTAAAAGTTTCCGGCACAGCCCCCCCTGAGCCCACAACAGCCCCGGCATACCCCCCCCCCCTGAGCCCCCAACAATTCCGGCATACCCCCCCTGTGAGCCCACAAAAATTCCGACATACCCCCCCTTGTGAGCCCACAAAAGTTCCGGCATACCCCCCCCTCAGCCCACAATAGTTCTGGCATACCCCCCCCCGAGCCTACAAAAGTTCCGGCATACCCCCCCCTGAGCCCACAACAGCTCCGGCATACCCCCCCCCCCGAGCCCCCAACAATTCCGGCATACCCCCCCTGTGAGCCCACAAAAATTCCAACATACCCCCCCTGTGAGCCCACAAAAGTTCCCGCATACCCCCCCCTAAGCCCGCAAAAGTTTCGGCATACCCCCCCTTAAGCCCACAATAGTTCTAGCATACCCCGGCCCTGAGCTTCCAAAAAATCCGGCATACCCCCCCCCTCAGCCCACAAAAGTTACGGCATACCCCCCCCTAAGCCCACAATAGTTCTGGCATACCCCCCCATTGAGTCCCCAAAAGTTCCGGCATACCCCCCCCCTGAGCCCACACAAGCTCCGGCATACCCCCCCTCAAGCCCCCAAAAGTTCCGGCATACCCCCCCATTGAGTCCCCAAATGTTCCGGCATACCCCCCTGTGAGCCCACAAAAGTTCCGGCAAACCCCCCCCAAGCCCGCAACCATTCCGGCATACTCCCCCCTCAGCCCCCAAAAGTTCCGGCATACCCCCCCCTAACCCCACAAAAGTTCCGGCATACCCCCCCGTAAGCCCGCAAAAGTTCCGGCATACCCCCACCCCTAATCCCATAATAGTTCTGGCATACACCCCCCCGAGCCCACAAAATTTCCGGCATAGCCCCTTCCTGAGCCCACAAGAGGTCTGGCATACCCCCCCCGCGAGCCCAGAAAATTTCCGGCATGCCCCCCCCTAAGCCCCCAAAAGTTCCGGCATACCCCCCCCCTAAGCCCACAATACTTCCGGCATACCCTCCCTAAGCCCACAAAATTTCCGGCATACCCCCCCTTGAGCCCACAAAAGCTTCGGCATACCCCCGCTTGAGCCCACAAAAGTTCTGACATATCCCCCCTTGAGCCCCCACAAGTTCCCGCAGACCCCCCTAAGCCCACAAAAGTTCCGGCATACCCCCCACTGAGCCCGCAAAAGTTCCGGCATCAGCCCCGCGCTGAGCCCACAAAAGTTCCGGCATATTCCCCGGTGAGCCCTGGAAAAGTTCCGGCATACCCTTCCCCTGAGCGAGCAAATATTTGGCATACCCTTCCCTGAGCCCCCAAAAGTTCCGGCATACCCCTCCCTAAGCCCGCCACAGTTCCGGCATACCCCCCCCTGAGCCCACAAAAGTTCCGGCATACCCCCCCCCGAGCCCACAACTGTTCCGGCAAACCCCTCTGAGCGCACAACAGTTCTGGCATACCCCCCCCTAAGCCCGAAAAATTTCCGGCGTACCCCCCCCAAAGCCCCCAAAAGTTTCGGCATACCCCCCCCAAAGGCCCCCAAAGTTCCGGCGTACCCCCCCCCAAGCCCACAATAGTTCCGGCATACCCCCCCCCCCCCGAGCCCACAAAAGTTCCGGCATAGCCCCTCCTCGGCCCACAAAAGTTCCGGCATACCCCCCCCGTGAGCCCCCAAAAGTTGCGGCATACCCCCCCGTGAGCCCACAAAAGTTCCGGCAAACCCCCCCTTGAACCGCCAAAAGTTCCGGCATACCCCCCCATGAGCCCACAAAAGTTCCGGCATACCCCCCCCTAAGCCCTTAAAAGCTCCGGCATAGCCCCCTTGAGCCCACAAAAGTTCCGGCATACCCCCCCCCCTGACCCCCCCAAATTTTCGGCACACCCCCGTCAAGCCCCCAAAAGTTCCGGCATACCCCCCCCCCCGAGCCCCCAAAAGAACCGGCATACTCCCCTACTAAGCCCCCAAAAGTTCCGGCATACCCCTCCCTAAGCCCACAAAACTTCTGGCATACCTCCCCTTGAGCCCACAAAAGTTCCGGCATACCCCCCCCGAGCCCCCAAAAGTTTCGGCATACCCCCCCTCGAGCCCCCAAAAGTTCCGGCATACCCCTCCATAAGCCCACCTAAGTTCCGGCATACCCCCCCCTGAGCCCACAAAAGTTCCGGCATACCCCCCCCTTAGCTCCCAAAAGTTCCGGCATACCCCCCCCGAAGCCCACGAAAGTTCCGGCATACCCCCCCAAAGCCCCCAAAAGCTCCGGTATACCCCCCCCTAAGCCCCCAAAAGTTCCGTCAAACCCCCCCCCTAAGCCCACAATAGTTCCGGCATACCCCCCCCGAGCCCACAAAACTTCCGGCATAGCCCCCCTTGAGCCCAGAACAGTTCCGGCATACCCCCCCTGAGCCCACAAAAGCTCCGGCATACCCCCCCTTGCGCCTCCAAAATTTTCGGCATATTCCCCCGTGAGCGTGCAAAAGATCCGGCAACCCCCCCCCCTGAGCCTTCAAAAGTTCCGGCATACCCCCCCCCTTGAGCTCCCAAAAGTTCCGGCATAGCCCCCCCTGAGCCCACAAAATTTACGGCATACCCCCCCCAAAGCCCACAATAGTTCCGGCATACCCCCCCCAAGCCCACAAAAGTTCCGGCATACCCCCCTCCTAAGCCCACAATATTTCCGGCATACCCCCCCCTAGCCCACAAAAGTTCCGGCATAGCCCCCCCTGAGCCCACACAAGTTCCGGCATACCCCCCCCCCCCCAGCGGAGTCCCCCCCGGCGAATCCGAGGTTGTTCCTCGAAGGGGCCCATGGGCCCAGGGGACGCCACCGGGTATTTTCGGCCAAGCCGGACGGAGCTCCCACCGGCGACCCCCCCCCCCCCCGCATGGGAGGGTGCACACAACGACCGCCAGCCCCCCCCACTCTCAGCCCCCCCCCCTCAGCCCCCCCAAAAAGGACTTCGGCGCGGAGGGTTGGGGATATAGTCCCATGCCGCGCGGCCATGAATCGACATGGCCCTACACCGGGCGATACACGCCCTCCCCCCCCCTCGCTCAAGAGGGGCCCCCGTCGTCCCCCGGGCAGGGAGCAACCCCCCCCCCCTCAAGGAACGGCCGCCCTCGGGAACCCTCGCCCAGCCCCCGGGGGCCTCTCGGGGTTCGCCCCCGAGCCCGCCCGGCCCTTCCACGCCCCCCCTCGCCAGCCGCAGCCCAGACGCCCGCCCGGTCTCCCCCGCGCCGGCCCACAACCACCAGGGACCCGGGCCCCGGAGCCCTGGAGCCCAGCCTCGCCCGCCCCCCCGGTATCCCTCCGGCGGGGCCCGTCCCGGTCCGGTTCGGCCGCGAGGGGACGGCGTGGCGATCCCCCCCGCCTCCACCAGGATTCGCCCCCGTGGATGATGCTCGGCGGGATTCGTCCCCGCCAAGCGGGGTGCCGGCCCCACCGCTGACCGCGGACCCCCCGACACCTCGAGCGCCCCGGGCTCCCCGGCCGACTTTGGCCAGCCCCGGCCGCTTCTCTGCCCGGTCGGCCGCACGGTGACGCTCTGCGGCTGAGCTCACCGCACCCCCGTCCCCCTCGCGCGCGCACCCACCCACCAGCCCACAGCCCCCCCCCCCCCCCCCCAACGTGCACGCCGTGCCCCCACCGCCCCCCCACTCTCCCGCCCCTCCTCTCTCAGGTAGCGAAGCCCCCGAGGTGGGCTGCCGCAGCCGCCGATGGACGGCCGCCTTGCGAACAAGAGGACCCCCCGCACGCGGTGGGCGTCCAGGCCTTGCACCCCTTCCCCCAGCCGTGTCATACCTCCCTCCCTATGCACCATGTGTCATGGCCGCGAGTGGCCTTTGCCTCCCCTCCCCCACACCGAAACCGCACGGGGGGGGCCGAAGGCCCCTGGGTGGGGCCCCCAGAACCCCTGCAGCTGCGCCTCCCGACTGGAGGGTGGTGGGGCCCGCCGGTGCGCGGTACGAGCCCCCGCCACCCTCCATCCACCTGCCGCGACCCCTTGACCCCCCCCCTGTCCCACCCCCGTCCCCCACCCCGGCTGGGGCGGCGCGGCCCGCGCGTGCGGTACGAGCCCGCGCCGCCCCTTGTTGCATTATACGGGCAGTGCGGGCCGCCAGGAGAGCGGAGGGGCCCCGCACTGCCCCGAGCGCCCCCCCCCACGGCAGCTGGCGCTAAAGGCCAACCGGCGCCTGGCGGGCCGTTGTGCAGGGGGGGCGAGGTGACCAGGCGCCTCGTACCCGCCCCCAACGGGGGTCTGTACCCACGGCACCGGGCACAGACACCCGTTGGGAGGTAGCCACACCACCACCCACCACAGCACCGCGGCTACGGGAGGAAGGGAATAGCCCCGGGCAACGGCCTCCCCCAGGCCGAGGGAAGGTGCCGACCGCCAGGCTCATCCTGGCCCCCCATTTCCTCTTCATTGTCATCCCCCTTGGCCGTCCCGGCCCACAGTCCCCGCGGCGGGTAAGTTCCTGGGGTAGAACCCTAAGAACTTCGGTGACGGAAACACAGGTCGTGGTTTCGCACCCGGCGGACGTGGGGAGCCTCCGCCCCCACGGGACCCCAGGGCACCCCGGCCATCCCAGCCGGGGATAACCCGCTGCCAGCGCCCCAGCCCCCATCCCCAGGCTTTCCGGCCTCAGTTCCCCTGCGTCTTCCTCGCCACATCCTCGTAGTGAAAGGCTAGGTAGCAGGCCACACCCCCACACCACTCCACGGCACGCCCCCCACGCACCCCACGCCGCCCCCGGCCTCCCACCAGGGGCCCGACTCTGGACCGTTGTCTGTCGAGCAGGGCCCCACACCCCCCGCCGCCCTCACGCCACCCCTTCCTCTACCCTACACGACAGCCCCGCGCCGCTGCGCCCCTGCGCAGCCCCACACTGCTGCGCCCCTGCGTGGCCCCGCGCTGCTGCGCCCCTGCACAGCCCCATGCTGCCGCGCCCATGCGCGGCCCCATGCTGAGCCCCTTCGCATACCCACGCTGCTGCACCCCTGCGCAGCCCCACGCTGCAGCGCCCCCGCGCGGCCCCGCGCTGCTGCGCCCCTGCACAGCCCTCGCTGCTGCGCCCATGCGCGGCCCCACGCCGCTGCGCCCCCGCGCAGCCCACACTGCCGCGCCCCTGCGCAACCCCACGCTCCGCCCCTAGGCAGCCACATACAACGCCTTTGCGCAGCCCCACGCTGCTGCGCCCCTCTGCAGCCCCACACTGCGCCCAAGCGCAGCCCCACGCTGCTGCGCCCCTGCGCAGCTCCGCGCCGCGCCGATACGCGGCCCCATGATGCGCCCGTGCGCAGCCTCCCACCACTGCGCCGCCGCTCGTTGCGCCCCTGCGCAGCCCCACGCTGCTGCTCTCCTGCGCAGCCCCACGCTGCTGCTCTCCTGCGCAGCCCCACGCTGCGCCCCTCCACGGCCCCACGCTGCCCCCCGGGGCTGCTCCGCGCTGCGCCCCTGCGCAGCCCCACGCTGCTGCGCCCCTACGCAGCCCCACGGTGCGCCCCTGCGCAGCCCCGCACTCCGCCCTGTACAGCCACACGCTGCGCCCCAGCGCACCCCCATGCCGCTGCGCCCCTACACAGCCCCCCCACCACTGCGCCGCCCCACACAGCTGCTCTGCGCAGCCCCACGCTGCTGCGCCCCTGCGCAGCCCCGGGCTGCTGCGCCCCTGCGCAGCCCCACGCTGCTGCGCCCCTGCGCAGCCCCACGCTGCTACGCCCCTGCGCAGCCCCACGCTGCTGCGCCCCTACGCAGCCCCACACTGCTGCGCCCCCGCGCAGCCCCGGGCTGCTGCGCCCCTGCGCAGCCCCACGCTGCTGCGCCCCTGCGCAGCCCCACGCTGCTGCGCCCCTGCGCAGCCCCACGCTGCTGCGCCCCTGCGCAGCCCCGCGCTGATGCGCCCCTACGCAGCACCACGCTGCTGCGCCCCTGCGCAGCCCCACGCTGCTGCGCCCCTGCGCAGCCCCACGCTGCTGCGCCCCTGCGCAGCCCCACGCTGTTGCGCCCCTGCGCAGCCCCAAGCTGCTGCGCCCCTACGCAGCCCCACGCTGCTGCGCCCCTGCGCAGCCCCACGCTGCTGCGCCCCTACGCAGCCCCACGCTGCTGCGCCCCTGCGCAGCCCCACGCTGCTGCGCCCCTGCGCAGCTCCACGCTGCTACGCCCCTGCGCAGCCCCGCGCTGCTGCGCCCCTGCGCAGCCCCACGCTGCACTCCAGCGCAGCCCCGCGCTGCTGCGCCCCTGCCCAGCCCCGGGCTGCTGCGCCCCTGCCCAGCCCCGGGCTGCTGCGCCCCTGCGCAGCCCCACGCTGCTGCTCCCCTGCGCGGCCCCACGCTGTTGCGCCCCTGCGCAACCCCGCGCTTCGCCCCTGCGCGGCCCCACGCTGCGCCCGTGCGCCGCACCACGCTGCGCCCCTACGCAGCCCCACGCTTCGCCCCTGCGCGGCCGCACGCTGCTGCGCCCCTTCACGGCCCCATACCACGGCCCGGCGCAGCTCCACGCTGCTGCGCCCCTGCGCAGCCCCACGCTGCGCCCCTGCGCAGCCCCACGCTGCTGCGCCCCTGCGCGGCCCCGCGCCGCGCCCTTGCACGGCCCCTTGCCGCGCCCCCGCGCAGCCCCACGCTGCGCCCCTGCGCAGCCCAACGCTGCTGCGCCCCTACGCAGCCCCCCGCTGCTCCCCTGCGCGGCCCCACGCTGCTGCGCCCCTGCGCAGCCCGCGCTGCGCCCCTGCGCAGCCCCACACTGCTGCGCCCCTGCGCCGCCCCACACTGCTGTGCCCCTGCGCGGAACCACGCTGCGTTCCTGCGCAGCCCCACGCTGCACCCCTACTCAGCCCCACGCTGCTGCACCCCTCCACGACCCCATGCCACGCCCATGCGCGGCCCCGCGCTGCGCCCCTGCGCAGCCCCACGCTGCTGCGCCCCTGCGCCGCCCCACACTGCTGCGCCCCTGCGCCGCACCACGCTGCGCCCCTGCGCAGCACCACGCTGCGCCCCTACGCAGCCCCACGCTGCGCCCCTGCGCAGCCCCACGCTGCTGCACCCCTCCACGACCCCATGCCGCGCCCATGCGCGGCCCCGCGCTGCGCCCCTGCGCAGCCCCACGCTGCTGCGCCCCTGCGCAACCCCGCGCTGTGCCCCTGCGCAGCCCCACACTGCTGCGCCCCTGCGCCGCCCCACACTGCTGCGCCCCTGCGCGGCACCACGCTACGCCCCTGCGCAGCCCCACGCTGCGCCCCTGCTCAGCCCCATGCTTCGCCCCTGCGCAGCCCCACGCTGCTGCGCCCCTTCGCGGCCCCATACTGCGCCCTGGCACAGCTCCGCGCTGTTGCGCCCCTGCGCAACCCCACGCTGCGCCCCTGCGCGGCCCCACGCTGCGCCCCTGCGCAGCCCCACGCTGCTGCGCCCCTGCGCGGCCCCACGCCGCGCCCCTGCACGGCCCCTCGCCGCGCCCCCGCGCAGCCCCACGCTGCGCCCCTGCGCAGCCCAACGCTGCTGCGCCCCCACGCAGCCCCCCGCTGCGCCCCATTCACAGCCCCTCGCTGCCCCCTGGCGCAGCCCCGCGCTGCTACGCCCCTGCGCAGCCCCACGCTGCTGCGCCTATGCGCGGCCCCGCGCCGCGCCCCTTCACGGCCCCATGCCACGCCCATACGCGGCCCCACGCTGCACTCCTGCGCGGCCCCACGCTGCGCCCCGGCCCAGCCCCGCGCTGCGCCCCTGCGCAGCCCCGCGGTGCTACTCCCCTGCGCGGCCCCACGATGCTGCCCCCCTGCGCAGCCCCGCGCTGCGCCCCTGCGCAGCCCCACACTGCTGCGCCCCTGCGCCGCCCCACACTGCTGCGCCCCTGCGCCGCACCACGCTGCGCCCCTGCGCAGCCCCATGCTGCGCCCCTACGCGGCTCCACGCTGCGCCCCTGCGCTGCCCCACGCCGCTGCACCCCTCCACGAACCCATGCCGCGCCCATACGCGGCCCCGCGCTGCGCCCCTGCGCAGCCCCACGCTGCTGCGCCCCCGCGCAGCCCCACACTGCTGCGCCCCTGCCCTGCGCCGCACCACGTTGCGCCCCTGCGCAGCCCCGCGCTGCGCCCCTACTCAGCCCCACGCTGCGCCCCTGCGCAGCCTAATGCTGCTGCGCCCCTTCACGGCCCCATGCCGCGCCCTGGCGCAGCCCCACGCTACTGCGCCCCTGCGCAGCCCCACGCTGCTGCGCCCCTGCACGGCCCCTTGCCGCGCCCCCGCGCAGCCCCTCCGCAGCCCAACGCTGCTGCGCCCCTACGCAGCCCCCCGCTGCGCCCCATCCGCGGCCCCACGCTACGCCCCGGCGCAGCCCCGCGCTGCTACGCCCCTGCGCAGCCCCACGCTGCTGCGCCCCTGCGCGGCCCCGCGCCGCGCCCCTTCACAGCCCCATGCCACGCCCATACGCGGCCCCGCGCTGCGCCCCTGTGCATCCCCACGCTGCGCCCCTACGCAGCCCCACGCTGCGCCCCTGCGCAGCCCCACGCTGTTGCACCCCTTCACGACCCCATGCCGCGCCCATGCGCGGCCCCGCGCTGCGCCCCTGCGCAGCCCCACGCTGCTGCGCCCCTGTGCAGCCCCACACTGCTGCGCCCCTGCGCCGCCCCACACTGCTGCGCCCCTGCGCCGCACCGCGCTGCGCCCCTACGCAGCCCCACGCTGCGCCCCTACTCAGCTGCACGCTGCGCCCCTACTCCGCCCCACGCCGCGCCCCGGCGCAGCCCCACGCTGCTGCGCCCCTGCTCAGCCCCGCGCTACGCCCCTGCGCAGCCCCACACTGCTGCGCCCCTGCGGCGCCCCGCACTGCTGCGCCCCTGCGCGGCCCCACGCTGCGCCCTTGCGCAGCCCCTACGCAGCCCCACGCTGCGCCCCTGCGCAGCCCCACGCTGCTGCGCCCCTGCACAGCCCCACGCCCCTACCCAACCCCCCGCTGCGCCCCTGCGCAGCCCCACGCTGCTGCGCCCCTGCACAGCCCCACGCCCCTGCGCAGCCCCACGCTGCGCCCCTACTCAACCCCAGGCTGCGCCCCTGCGCAGCCCCACGCTGCTGCGCCCCTTCACGGCCCCATGCCGCGCCCCGGCGCGGCCCCACGCTGCTGCGCCCCCGCGCAGCCCCACGCGCCCGCGCCCCCGCGCAGCCCCACGCTGCGCCCCTGCGCAGCCCAACGCTGCTGCGCCCCTGCGCAGCCCCACGCCGCGCCCCTGCGCGGCCCCATGCCTCGCCCATGCGCGGCCCCACGCTGCACTCCTGCGCGGCCCCACGCTGCGCCCCTGCCCAGCCGCGCACTGCGCCCCTGCCCAGCCCCACGCTGCGCCCCTGCGCAGCCCCACACTACTGTGCTCCTGCGCAGCCCCACGTTACGCCCCTGCTCGGCCCCGCGCTGCGCCCCTGCGCAGCCCCACGCTGCGCCCCCGCTCAGTCCCACGCTGCTGCGCCCCTGCACGGCCCCATGCCGCGCCCATGCCCGGCCCCGCGCTGCGCCCCTGTGCAGCCCCACGCTGCGCCCCTGCGCGGCCCCGCGCCGCGCCCCTGCGCGGCCCCATGCCGCGCCCATACGCGGCCCCACGCCGCGCTCCTCCGCGGCCCCACGCTACACCCCCGCGCAGCCCCGCGCCGCGCCCCTGCACGGCCCCATGCCGCGACCATACGCGGCCCCACGCCGCGCTCCCCCGCGACCCCACGCTGCACCCCTACGCGGCCGCACGCTGAACCCCTGCGCGGCCCCACACTGCTGCGCCCCTGCGCCGCCCCACACGGCTGCGCCCCTGCACCGCACCACGCTGCGCCCCTGCGCAGCCCGGGCAGGGAGCAACCCCCCCCCCCCCCCTCAAGCAACGGCCGCCCTCAGGAACCCTCGCCCAGCCCCCGGGGGCCTCTCGGGGTTCGCCCCCGAGCCCGCCCGGCCCCTCCACGCCCCCCCTCACGAGCCACAACCCAGAGGCCCGCCCGGTCTCCCCCGCGCCGGCCCACAACCACCAGGGACCCGGGCCCCGGACCCCCGGTGCCCAGCCCCGCCCGCCCCCCTGGTAACCCTCCGGCGGGGCCCGTCCCGGTCCGGTTCGGCCGCGAGGGGATGGCGTGGCGCTCCCCCCCGCCTCCACCAGGATTCGCCCCCGTGGATGATGCTCGGCGGGATTCGTCCCCGCCGAGCGGGGTGCGGGCCCCACCGCTGACCGCGGCCCCCCCGACACCTCGAGCGCCCCCGCCCGGTCGGCCGCATGGTGACGCTCTGCGGCTGTGCTCACCGCACCCCCGTCCCCCTGGCGCGCGCACCCACCCACCAGCCCAGAGCCCCCCCCCCCCCCCCAACGTGCACGCCGTGCCCCCACCGCCCCTGCGCAGCCCCGCGCCGCGCCCCTGCGCGGCCCCACACTGCTGCGCCCCTGCGCCGCCCCGCACGGCTGCGCCCCTGCACCGCACCACGCTGCGCCCCTGCGCAGCCCCTACGCAGCCCCACGCTGCGCCCCTGCGCGGCCCCACGCCGCTACGCCCCTGCGCGGCCCCACGCAGCTACGCCCCTGCGCGGCCCCACGCTGCGCCCTTGCCGCTGGACCCGCAGACCACAGAGGGGCCCTTGCACACGCGCCCCCCGCAGCCAGGCCAGTGCGGCGCGCGTGCCCCCGGCGCGCCCGCCGACCCCATGGAGTGGGGCTCTCAGGGCCACCGCCGGCCGCCGGCCGGTCCGCCCACACCGCCCCGCGACCGCCACGGGCCCCGCACCCGCATGGCGCCGCCTCCGCCTCGGCCGCCCGCCGCTACCCACGCGCCCGGCCCAGGCCTGGACCCCCCGCCGGCCGTGCCGCGCGGCCTCCCACACACGGGACACAGGGACGGGCACCTGGGGATAGACCATACATAGTCCCCGCCCCCTCCACCCCCTTACTCCACCTCCGCACAGGACGTAGCCCCCTCCCCTGTCGCGGGGGAGTGGCGGCTGGAAGCAAGGGGAACCGGGGCCCCGCAGGTCCCCGGACAGGTGGTCCCTCCATCCCGCCCCCCATCCCGCCTCCGTTTCGCACCGGTGCGCACGCCCTCCCCCCACGGCGGGGGAGGGAACCAGGGTCGCATGGGCAGGTGGTCCCTCTCACAGCGTCACGCGCCCCCTCCCCCCCACAGACAGAAGGCGGAACCCCCCCCCCCCCCTCGGTCGTTGTCGGCACACGCCTGGCCAGCGTGACGCCGGCCGACTGCTCCCTTGCGCCCTGCCCAGGGAGAGCGTGTTTGGCAATTTCTCCCGCCGGCACGTGCTGGGTGCCCTAACAACAACAACAACAACAACCCCCCTCCCCCTGTGCCCACAAAAGCTCCGGCATACCCCCCCGTGAGCCCCCAAAAGTTCCGACATACCCCCCCGTGAGCCCCCAAAAATTCGGGCATACCCCCCCGTGAGCCCCCAAAAGTTCCGGTATACCCCCCCTAAGCCCCCAAAAGTTCCGGCATACCCCCCGGTAAGCACCCAAAAGTTCCGGCATACCCCCCCCCTAAGCCCACAAAAATTCCGGCATACCCCCCCCTAAGCACACAATAGTTCCGGCATACACCGCCCCGAGCCCACAAAAATTTCAGCATACCCCCCCCTGAGCCCACAAAAGCTCCGGCATACCCCCCCTTGAGCCCCCAAAAGTTCCGGCATACCCCCCCCATAAGCCCACAATAGTTCCGGCAAACCCGTTCCTAGCCCAGAAAAGCTCCGGCATAGCCCCCCCTGAGCCAACACAATTTCCGGCGTACCCCCCCCTGCGCCCACAAAAGCTCCGGCATACCCCCCCTTGAGCCCCCAAAACTTCCTACATACCCCCCCCTTGAGCCCCCAAAAGTTCCAACATACCCCCCCCCGAGCACCCAAAAGTTCCGGCATACCCCCCCGTGAGCCCACAAAACTTCCGCCATACCTCCCCCTTGAGCCCACAAAAGATCCGGCATACCCCCCCCCCGAGCCCCTAAAAGTTCCGGCATACGCCCTCCTTGAGGCCCCAAAAGTTCCGGCATACCCCTCGCTAAGCCCCGAAAAGTTCCGGCATACCCCCCCCTGAGGCCACAAACGTTACGGCATACCCCGCCTCCTGAGCCTCCAAAAGTACCGGCATGCCCCCCCGTTGGCCCACAAAACTTCCGGCATAACCCCCCCTTAAGCCCCCAAAAGTTGCGGCATACCCCCCCCCCCAAGCCCCCAAAAGTTCCGGCATACCCCCCCCCAAGCCCCCAAAAGTTCCGGCATTCCCCCCCTGAGGTCCCAAAAGTTCCGGCATACCCCTCCCTAAGCCCACAAAAGTTCCGGCATACCCTTCCAAAGCCCCAAAAAGTTCCGGCATACCCCCCCCTAAGCCCACAAAACTTCCGGCATACCCCCCCCCCTGAGCCCCCAAAAGTTCCGGCATAACCCCCCAAAGCCCCCAAAAGTTCTGGAATAGCCCCCCCCAAAGCCCCCAAAAGTTCCGGCATACCTCCCCCCAGGGCCCCCAAAACTTCCGGCATACCCCCCCCCGTGAGCCCACAAAAGTTCCGGCATACCCCCCCCTAAGCCCACAAAAGGTCCAGCATACCCCCCCCTAAGCCCACAAAAGTTCCGGCATACTCCCCCGAGAGCCTCGAAAAGTTCTGGCATACCAACCGCTAAGCCCACAATAGTTAAGGCATACCCCCCCCTAAGCCCACAATAGTTCCGGCATACCCCCCCTTGCGGCCCAAAAATTCCGGCATACCCCACCTCGAGCCCACAAAAGCTCCGGCATACCCCCCCTTGAGCCCCCAAAAGTTCCGGCATACCCCACCTTGAGCCCCCAAAAGTTCCGGCATACCCCCCGTGAGCCCACAAAATTTCCGGCAACCCCCCTCGAGCCCACAAAAGTTTCGGCATACCCCCCCAAGCCCCCAAAAGTTCCGGCATACCGCCTCCTAAGCCCCCAAAAGTTGCGGCATACCCCCCCCTAAGCCCACAAAAGTTCCGGTATACCCCCCCCAATAAGCCCACAAAACGTCCGGCATACGCCCCCCCAAGCCCACAAAAGTTCCGGCATACCCCCCCTAATGCCCACAATAGTTCCGTCATACGCCCCTCCGAGCCCATAAAAGTTCCGGCATACCCCCCCCTGAGCCCACAAAAGTTCCGGCATACCCCCCCCTGAGCCCACAAAAGCTCCGGCATACCCCCCCCTTGAGCCCCCAAAAGTTCCGGCATACCCCCCCCTGAGCCCACAAAAGTTCCAGCATACCCCCCCAAAGCCCCCAAAAGTTCCGGCATACCCCCCCCTGAGCCCCCAAAAGTTCCAGCGTACCCCCCCCAGGCCCCCAAAAGATCCGGCATACCCCCCCCTAAGCCCAAAAAAGTTCCGGCATATCCCCCCCCTAAGCCCACAAAAGTTCCGGCATACCCCCCCCCGAGCCCACAAAAGTTCCGGCATACCCCCCCCATGCAGCCCCAAAAATTTCCCGCATACCCCAAAGCCCCCAAAAGTTCTGGCATACACCCCCCAAAGCCCCCAAAAGTCCCGGCATACGCCCCCCCCAAGCCCCCCCAAATTCCGGCATACCCCTTGAGCCCACAAAAGTTCCCGCATACCCCCCTCCGAGCCCAAAAAATTTCCGGCATACCCCCCCCCCCAAGCCCACAAAAGGTCCGGCGTACCCCCCCCTAAGCCCACAAAACTTCCGGCATACCCCCCCCTAAGCCCACAATAGTTCCGGCATACCCCCCCCCGGAGCCCACAAAAGTTCCGGCATACCCCCCCGTGAGCCCCGAAAAGTTCCGGCATACCCCCCCTAAGCCCCCAAAACTTCCAGCATACCCTCCCCTAAACCCAGAAAAGTTCCGGCATAGCCCCCCCCCGAGCCCACAAAAGTTCCGGCATACCGCCCCCCTAAACCCACAAAAGGTCCGGCATACCCCCCCCTAATCCCACAAAAGTTCCGGCATACTCCCCCCTAACCCCACAATACTTCCGGCATACCCTTCCCGAGCCCACAAAAGTTTCGCCATAGCCCCCTCTGAGCCCACAAAGGTTCCGGCATACCCCCCCATGGGCGCACAAAAGTTCCGGCATACCCCCCCCTGAGCCCTCAAAAGTTCCGGCCTAACCCCCTTGAGCCCGTAGAAGTTCCGGCATACCCCCCTCTGAGCCCCCAAAAGTTCCGCCATACCCCCTTCTAGGCCGCCAAAAGTTCCGGCATACCGGCCCCCTAAGCCACAAAAGGCATGCCCTCCCCTAATCCCACAAAAGTTCCGGCATACTCCCCCCTAACCCCACAATAGTTCCGGCATACCCCCCTCGAGCCAACGACAGTTTCGCCATAGCCCCCCCTGAGCCCACAAAAGTTCCGGCATACCCCCCCTAAGCCCCCAAAACTTCCAGCATACCCTCCCCTAAACCCAGAAAAGTTCCGGCATAGCCCCCCCCCGAGCCCACAAAAGTTCCGGCATACCGCCCCCCTAAACCCACAAAAGGTCCGGCATACCCCCCCCTAATCCCACAAAAGTTCCGGCATACTCCCCCCTAACCCCACAATACTTCCGGCATACCCTTCCCGAGCCCACAAAAGTTTCGCCATAGCCCCCTCTGAGCCCACAAAGGTTCCGGCATACCCCCCCATGGGCGCACAAAAGTTCCGGCATACCCCCCCCTGAGCCCTCAAAAGTTCCGGCCTAACCCCCTTGAGCCCGTAGAAGTTCCGGCATACCCCCCTCTGAGCCCCCAAAAGTTCCGCCATACCCCCTTCTAGGCCGCCAAAAGTTCCGGCATACCGGCCCCCTAAGCCACAAAAGGCATGCCCTCCCCTAATCCCACAAAAGTTCCGGCATACTCCCCCCTAACCCCACAATAGTTCCGGCATACCCCCCTCGAGCCAACGACAGTTTCGCCATAGCCCCCCCTGAGCCCACAAAAGTTCCGGCATACCCCCCCTAAGCCCCCAAAAGTTCCGGCACACCCCCCCATGAGCCCCCAAAAGTTCCGGCATACCCCTCCTTGAGCCCAAAAAACTTCCGGCATACCCCCCCTTTAAGCCCACAAAATTTCTGGCATACCCCAAAGCCCACAAAAGTTCTGGCATACCCCCTCCAAGGCCCCCAAAAGTTCCGGCATACCCCTCCATGAGCCCACAAAAGTTCCGGCACATTCCCCCCCCCGAGCCCACAAAAGTTCCGGCATACCCCCCCCCCAAGCCCACAAAATCTCCGGCATAGCCCCCCCTAAGCCCACAAAAGTTCCGGCATACCTCCCCTTAAGCCCACAATAGTTCCGGCATACCCCCCCCCGAGCCCACAAAATTTCTGGCATAGCCCCCCCTGAGCACACAAAAGGTCTGGCATATCTCCCCCTGAGCCCACAAAAGTTCCGGCATACCCCCCCCAAGCCCACAAAAGTTCTGGAATAGGCCCCACTAAGTCCACAAAAGTTCCGGCATGCCCCACCCTGAGCCCACAAAAGTTCCGGCATACCCCCCCCTGAGCGCACAACAGTTCTGGCATACCCCCCCCTAAGCCCACAAAATTTCCGGCATACTCCAAAGCCCCCAAAAGTTCTGGCATACACCCCCCAAAGCCCCCAAAAGTCCCGGCATACGCCCCCCCCAAGCCCCCCCAAATTCCGGCATACCCCTTGAGCCCACAAAAGTTCCGGCATACCCCCCCCCCAAGCCCACAAAAGGTCCGGCGTACCCCCCCCTAAGCCCACAAAACTTCCGGCATACCCCCCCCTAAGCCCACAATAGTTCCGGCATACCCCCCCCCGGAGCCCTCAAAAGTTCCGGCATACCCCCCCGTGAGCCCCGAAAAGTTCCGGCATACCCCCCCTAAGCCCCCAAAACTTCCGGCATACCCTCCCCTAAACCCAGAAAAGTTCCGGCATAGCCCCCCCCCGAGCCCACAAAAGTTCCGGCATACCGCCCCCCTAAACCCACAAAAGGTCCGGCATACCCCCCCCTAATCCCACAAAAGTTCCGGCATACTCCCCCCTAACCCCACAATAGTTCCGGCATACCCTTCCCGAGCCCACAAAAGTTTCGCCATAGCCCCCTCTGAGCCCACAAAGGTTCCGGCATACCCCCCCATGGGCGCACAAAAGTTCCGGCATACCCCCCCCTGAGCCCTCAAAAGTTCCGGCCTAACCCCCTTGAGCCCGTAGAAGTTCCGGCATACCCCCCTCTGAGCCCCCAAAAGTTCCGCCATACCCCCTTCTAGGCCGCCAAAAGTTCCGGCATACCGGCCCCCTAAGCCACAAAAGGCATGCCCTCCCCTAATCCCACAAAAGTTCCGGCATACTCCCCCCTAACCCCACAATAGTTCCGGCATACCCCCCTCGAGCCAACGACAGTTTCGCCATAGCCCCCCCTGAGCCCACAAAAGTTCCGGCATACCCCCCCTAAGCCCCCAAAAGTTCCGGCACACCCCCCCCTGAGCCCCCAAAAGTTCCGGCATACCCCTCCTTGAGCCCAAAAAACTTCCGGCATACCCCCCCTTTAAGCCCACAAAATTTCTGGCATACCCCAAAGCCCACAAAAGTTCTGGCATACCCCCTCCAAGGCTTCCAAAAGTTCCGGCATACCCCTCCATGAGCCCACAAAAGTTCCGGCACATTCCCCCCCCAGAGCCCACAAAAGTTCCGGCATACCCCCCCCCCAAGCCCACAAAATCTCCGGCATAGCCCCCCCTAAGCCCACAAAAGTTCCGGCATACCTCCCCTTAAGCCCACAATAGTTCCGGCATACCCCCCCCCCCGAGCCCACAAAATTTCTGGCATAGCCCCCCCTGAGCACACAAAAGGTCTGGCATATCTCCCCCTGAGCCCACAAAAGTTCCGGCATACCCCCCCCAAGCCCACAAAAGTTCTGGCATAGGCCCCACTAAGTCCACAAAAGTTCCGGCATACCCCACCCTGAGCCCACAAAAGTTCCGGCATACCCCCCCCTGAGCGCACAACAGTTCTGGCATACCCCCCCCTAAGCCCACAAAATTTCCGGCATACTCCAAAGCCCCCAAAAGTTCTGGCATACCCCCCCAAAAGCCCCCAAAAGTCCCTGCATACCCCCCCCAAGCCCCCAAAAGTTCCGGCATACCCCCCCCAAAGCCCATAATTTAGTTCCGGCATACCCCCCCCAAAGCCCCCAAAAGTTCCGGCATACCCCCCCTAAAGCCCCAAAAGTTCCGGCATACCCCCCCTAAGCCTCCAAAAGTTCCGGCATACCCCCCCTGAGCCCCCAAAAGTTCCGGCATACCCCTCCTTGAGCCCAAAAAACTTCCGGCATACCCCCCCTTAAGCCCACAAAATTTCCGGCATACCCCAAAGCCCACAAAAGTTCTGGCATACCCCCTCCAAGGCCCCCAAAAGTTCCGGCATACCCCTCCATGAGCCCACAAAAGTTCCGGCACATTCCCCCCCTCCGAGCCCACAAAAGTTCCGGCATACCCCCCCCCCAAGCCCACAAAAGGTCCGGCATAGCCCCCCCTAAGCCCACAAAAGTTCCGGCATACCTCCCCTTAAGCCCACAATAGTTCCGGCATACCCCCCCCCGAGCCCACAAAATTTCTGGCATAGCCCCCCCTGAGCCCACAAAAGGTCTGGCATATCTCCCCCTGAGCCCACAAAAGTTCCGGCATACCCCCCCAAGCCCACAAAAGTTCTAGCACAGGCCCCACCTAGTCCACAAAAGTTCCGGCATACCCCACCCTGAGCCCACAAAAGTTCCGGCATACCCCCCCCTGAGCGCACAACAGTTCTGGCATACCCCCCCCTAAGCCCACAATATTTCCGGCATACTCCAAAGCCCCCAAAAGTTCTGGCATACCCCCCCCAAAGCCCCCAAAAGTCCCTGCATACCCCCCCTAAGCCCCCAAAGGTTCCGGCATACCCCCCCCCAAAGCCCATAATTTAGTTCCGGCATACCCCCCCCCCAAAGCCCCCAAAAGTTCCGGCATACCCCCCCAAGCCCCCAAAAGTTCCGGCATACCCCCCCTAAGCCCCCAAAAGTTCCGGCATACCCCCCCCTAAGCCCACAGAAGTTCCGGCATACCCCCCCCCCTAAGCCCACAATAGTTCTGGCATACCCCCCCCCGAGCCGACAATTGTTCCGGCATAGCCCCCCTTGAGCCCACAAAAGTTCCGGCAAACCCCCCCCTGAGCCCACAAAAGCTCCGGCATACCCCCCCTTGAGCCCGCAAAAGTTCCGGCATACCCCGCCAAGCCCCCAAAAGTTCCAGCATACCCCCTTCTAAGCCCACAAAAGTTCCGGCATACCGCCCCCCTAAGCCCACAAAAGGTCCGGCATAACCCCCCCTGATCCCACAAAAGTTCCGGCATACTCCCCCCTAACCCCACAATAGTTCCGGCATACCCCCCCCGAGCCCACAAAAGTTTCGCCATAGCCCCCCCTGAGCCCACAAAGGTTCCGGCATACCCCCCCAAGCCGCCAAAAGTTCCCGCATACCCCCCCCTGAGCCCCCAAAAGTTCCGACATACCCCCTTCTAGGCCCACAAAAGTTCCGGCATACCGGCCCCCTACGTCACAAAAGGCATGCCCGCCCCTAATCCCACAAAAGTTCCGGCATACTCCCCCCTAACCCCACAATAGTTCCGGCATACCCCCCCTGAGCCCACAAAAGCTTCGCCCTAGCCCCCCTTGAGCCCACAAAAGCTCCGGAATACCCCCCCCCTTGAGCCCCCAAAAGTTCCGGCATACCCCCCCCTGAGCCCCCAAAAGTTCCGGCATACCCCCCCAAGCCCCCAAAAGTTCCGGCATACCCCCCCTTGAGCCCCCAAAAGTTCCGGCATACCCCCCCTAAGCCCAGAAAAATTCCGGCATACCCCCCCCTAAGCCCCCAAAAGTCCCTGCATACCCCCCCCAAGCCCCCAAAAGTTCCGGCATACCCCCCCCAAGCGCATAATTTAGTTCCGGCATACCCCCCCAAAGCCCCCAAAAGTTCCGGCATACCCCACCCTGTGCCCCCAAAAGTTCCAGCATACCCCCCGTGAGCCCACGAAAGTTCCGGGATAACCCCCTCTGAGCCCACAAAAGTTCCAGCATACCCCCCCCAAGCCCCCAAAAGTTCCGGCATAGCCCCCCTGAGCCCCCAAAAGTTCCGGCATACCCCTCCTTGAGCCCAAAAACGTTCCGGCATACCCGCCCTAAGCGCACAACACGTCCCCCCCGGCGAATCCGAGGTTCTTCCTCGAAGGGGCCCACGAGCCCAGGGGACACCACCGGGCTTTTACGGCAATGCCGGTCGCGGCTCCCACCGGCAACCCCCCCCGCGCATGGGTGGGTGCACACAACAACCGCAAGCCCCCCCCCCCCCTCAGCCCCCCCCCAAAAAAGGGACTCCGGCGCGGAGGGTTGGGGATATAGTCCCATGACGCGCGGCCATGACTCGACATGGCCCTACACCGGGCGATACACGCCCTCCCCCCCCCCCTCGCTCAAGAGGGGCCCCCGTCGTCCCCCGGGCAGGGAGCAACCCCCCCCCCCTCAAGGAACTGCCGCCCTCGGGAACCCTCGCCCAGCCCCCGGGGGCCTCTCGGGGATGCCCCCGAGCCCGCCCGGCCCTTCCACGCCCCCCCTCACCAGCCGCAGCCCAGGGGCCCGCCCGGTCTCCCCCGCGCCGGCCCACAACCACCAGGGACCCGGGCCCCGGATCCCCGGTGCCCAACCCCGCCCGCCCCCCCGGGTATCCATCCGGCGGGGCCCGTCCCGGTCCGGTTCGGCCGCGAGGGGACGGCGTGGCGCTCCCCCCCGCCTCCACCAGGATTCGCCCCCGTGGATGATGCTCGGCGGGATTCGTCCCCACCCAGCGGGGTGCGGGCCCCACCGCTGACCGCGGCCCCCCCGACACCTCGAGCGCCCCGGGCTCCCCGGCCGACTTTGGCCAGCCCCGGCCGCTCCTCTGCCCGGTCGGCCGCACGGTGACGCTCTGCGGCTGAGCTCACCGCACCCTCGTCCCCCTCGCGCGCGCGCCCATCCACCAGCCCACAGCCCCCCCCCTCCCAACGTGCACGCCGTGCCCCCACCGCCCCCCCACTCTCCCGCCCCTCCTCTCTCAGGTAGCGAAGCCCCCGAGGTGGGCTGCCGTAGCCGCCGACGGACGGCCGCCTTGCGAACAAGAGGACCCCCCGCACGCGGTGGGGGTCCAGGCCTTGCATCCCTTCCCCCTGCCACACGCATCAAGGCGTTGCATGTGTCATACCTCCCTCCCTATGCACCATGTGTCATGGCCGCGAGTGGCCTTTGCCTCGCCCCCCCCACACCAAAACCGCACGGGGGGGCCCGAAGGCCCCTGGGTGGGGCCCCCAGAACCCCTGCAGCTGCGCCTCCCGACTGGAGGGTGGTGGGGCCCGGCGGTGCGCGGTTCGAGCCCCCGCCACCCTCCATCCACCTGCCGCGACCCCCTGACCCCCCCCTTGACCCCCCCCCTGTCCCACCCCCGTCCCCCACCCCGGCTGGGGCGGCGCGGCCCGCGCGTGCGGTTCGAGACCGCGCCGCCCCTTGTTGCATTATACGGGCAGTGCGGGCCGCCAGGAGAGCGGAGGGGCCCCGCACTGCCCCGAGCGCCCCCCCCCACGACAGCTGGCGCTAAAGGCCAACCGGCGCCTGGCGGGCTGTTGTGCAGGGGGGACGAGGCGACCGGACGCTTCGTACCCGCCCCCAACGGGGGTCTGTACCCACGGCACCGGGCACAGACACCCGTTGGGGGGTAGCCACACCGCCACCCACCGCAGCACCACGGCCACGGGAGGAAGGGAATAGCCCCGGGCAACGGCCTCCCCCAGGCCGAGGGAAGGTGCCGACCGCCAGTCTCATCCTGTCCCCCCATTTCCTCTTCATTGTCATCCCCCTTGGCCGTCCCGGCCCACAGTCCCCGCGGCGGGTAAGTTCCTGGGGTAGAACCCTAAGAACTTCGGTGACGGAAACACAGGTCGTGGTTTCGCACCGGGCCGACGTGGGGAGCCTCCGCCCCCACGGGACCCCAGGGCACCCCGGCCATCCCAGCCGGGGATAACCCGCCCCCAGCGCCTCAGCCCCCATCCCCAGGCTTTCCGGCCTCAGTTCCCCTGCGTCTTCCTCGCCACATCCTTGTAGTGAACGGCTAGGTAGCAGGTCACACCCCCACACCACTCCACGGCACGCCCCCCACGCGCGCCACGCTGCCCCCGGCCTCCCACCAGGGGCCCAGCTCTGGACCGTTGTCTGTCGAGCAGGGCCCCACACCCCCCGCCGCCCTCACGCCACCCCTTCCTCTACCCTACACGACAGCCCCACGCCGCTGCGCTCCTGCGCAGCCCCACACTGCTGCGCCCCTGCGTGGCCCCGCGCTGCTGCGCCCCTGCACAGCCCCATGCTGCCGCGCACATGCGCAGCCCCACGCTGCGCCCCTTCGCATACCCACGCTGCTGCACCCCTGCGCAGCCCCACGCTGCAGCGCCCCCGCGCGGCCCCGCGCTGATGCGCCCCTGCACAGCCCTCGCTGCTGCGCCCATGCGCGGCCCCACGCCACTGCGCCCCCGCGCAACCCACACTGCTGCGCCCCTGCACAGCCCCACGTTGCTGCGCACCTGCGCAGCCCCCCGCTGCCGCGCCCCTGCGCGGCCCCACGCTGCTGCGCCCCTGTGCAGCCCCACGCTGCGCCCCTACGCAACCACATACAACACGTTGCGCAACCCCACGCTGCCACGCCCCTGTGCAGCCCCACACTGCGCCCAAGCGTAGCCCCACGCTGCTGCGCCCCTGCGCAGCTCCGCGCCGCGCCCATACGCGGCCCCATGATGCGCCCCTGCGCAGCCTCCGACCACTGCGCCGCCGCTCGCTGCGCCCCTGCGCAGCCCCACGCTGCTGCGCCCCTGCGCAGCCCCACGCTGCGCCCCTGCGCAGCCCCACGCTGCTCCCCTGGGCTGCTCCGCGCTGCGCCCCTGCGCAGCTCCACGCTGCGCCCCTGCGCAGCCCCGCACTGCGCCCCTGTACAGCCACACGCTGCGCCCCAGCGCACCCCCATGCCGCTGCGCCCCTACGCGCCCCCCCCACCACTGCGCCGCCCCACACGGCTGCTCTGCGCGACCCCACGCTGTTGCACCCCTGCGCAGCCCCACGCTGCTGCGCCCCTGCGCAGCCCCGTACTACACCTTTGCGCAACCCCACGCTGCCGCGCCCCTGTGCCGCCCCACACTGCGCCCAAGCGCAGCCCCACGCTGCTGCGCCCCTGCGCAGCTCCGCGCCGCGCCCATACGCGGCCCCATGATACGCCCTTGCACAGCCTCCCACCACTGCGCCGCCGCTCGCTGCGCCCCTGCTCAGCCCCACGCTGCGCCCCTGCGCAGCCCCACGCTACTCCCCTGGGCAGCTCCGCGCTGCGCCGCTGCGCAGCTCCACGCTGCTGCGCCCCTGCGCAGCCCCGCACTGCGCCCCTGTACAGCCACACGCTGCGCCCCAGCGCACCCCCATGCCGCTGCGCCCCTACGCGGCCTCCCCACCACTGCGCCGCCCCACAAGGCTGCTCTGTGCGACCCCACGCTGCTGCACCCCTGCGCAGCCCCACGCTGCTGCGCCCCTGCGCAGCCCCATACTACACCTTTGCGCAACGCACAACCCAAGTGCAGCCCCACGCTACGCCCCTGCGCAGCCCCGCGCTGCTGCGGCCCTACGCAGCACCACGCAGCTGCGCCCCTGCGCAGCCCCACGTTGCACTCCAGTGCAGCCCCACGCTGCTGCGCCCCTGCGCAGCCCCAGGTTGCTGCGCCCACGCTGCTACGCCCCTACACAGCCCCACGCTGCTACGCCCCTGCACAGCCCTCGCTGCTACGCCCCTGCACAGCCCCACGCTGCTACGCCCCTGCACAGCCCCACGCTACGCCCCTGCACAGCCCTCGCTGCTGCGCCCCTGCGCAGCCCCACGCTACTGCGCCCCTGCGCAGCCCCACGTTGCTGCGCCCCTGCACAGCCCCACGTTGCTGCGCCCCTGCGCAGTTCCACGCTGCTGCGCCCCAGCGAAGCCCCGCACCGTGCCCCTGCACGGCTCCATGCCGCGCCCCTGCGCGGCCCCGCGCTGCGCCCCTGCGCAGCCCCGCGCTGCGCCCCTATGCCACCCCACACTGCTGCGCCCCTGCGCCACACCGCGCTGCGCCCCTGCGCAACCCCACGCTGCACCCCTACGCAGCCCCACGCTGCGCCCCTGCGCGGCCCCACACTGTTGCGCCCCTGCACGGCCCCATGCCACGCCCCTGCGCAGCCCCACGCTGCTGCGCCCCTGCG
Organism: Eutreptiella sp. 'Long Island Sound 2002'; assembly: GCA_964036045.1. NCBI lineage: Eukaryota > Euglenozoa > Euglenophyceae > Eutreptiales > Eutreptiaceae > Eutreptiella > Eutreptiella sp. 'Long Island Sound 2002'. The sequence continues at coordinate 37,122,746 of OZ038391.1, read as the reverse complement.
CTGCCCCGCGCCGCGCCCCTGCACGGCCCCATGCCGCGCCCATACGCGGCCCCACGCTGCGCCCCTGCGCAGCCCCGCGCTGCGCCCCGGCGCAGCCCCACGCTGCTGCGCTCCTGCGCGGCCCCGCGCCGCGCCCCTGCACGGCCCCGCGCTGCGCCCCTGCGCAGCCCCGCGCTGCGCCCCTGCGCGGCCCCGCGCCGCGCCCCTGCGCGGCCCCACGCCGCGCTCCTACGCGGCCCCATGCTGCGCCCCTGCGCAGCCCCACGCCGCTGCGCCCCTACGCAGCCCCACGCTGCGCCCCTACCCAGCCCCACGCTGCGTTCCTGCGCAGCCCCTACGCAGCCCCACGCTGCGCCCCTGCGCAGCCCCGCGCCGCGCCCCTGCGCGGCCCCATGCCGCGCCCATACGCGGCCCCACGCGGCACTCCTGCGCGGGCCCACGCTGCGCCCCTGCCCAGCCCCTCGCTGCGCCCCTGCGCAGCCCCACGCTGCGCCCCTGCGCGGCCCCACGCTGTTGCGGCCCTGCACAACCCCGCGCTTCGCCCCTGCGCAGCCCCACGCTGCGCCCCTGCGCAACCCCGCGCTGCGCCCCTGCGCAGCCCCGCACTGCTCCGCCCCTGCGCCGCCCCAAACCGTTGCGCCCCTGCGCAGCCCCACGCTGCGCCCCTACGCAGCCCCACGCTGCGCCCCTACGCAGCCCCACGCTGCGGCGCCCCTGCACGGCCCCTTGCCGCGCCCCGGCGCAGCCCCACGCTGCTACGCCCCTGCGCAGCCCCACCCTGCTGCGCCCCTGCGCGGCCCCGCGCCGCGCCCCTGCACGGCCCCATGCCGCGCCCCGGCGCAGCCCCACGCTGCTGCGCGCCTGCGCAGCCCCACGCTGATGCGCGCCCTCGCAGCCCCACGCTGCTGCGCCCCTGCACGGCCCCATGCCGCGCCCATACGCGGCCCCACGCTGCACTCCTGCGCGGCCCCACGCTGCGCCCCTGCCCAGCCGCGCGCTGCGCCCCTGCACAGCCCCACGCTGCTGCTCCCCTGCGCGGCCCCACGCTGCTGCGCCCCTGCGCAGCCCCGCGCTTCGCATCTGCGCAGCCCCACGCTGCGCCCCTGCGCAGCCCCACACTGCTGCGCCCCTGCGCCGCACTACGCTGCGCCCCGGCGCAGCCCTGCGCTGCTACGCCCCTGCGCAGCCCCACGCTGCTGCGCCCCTGCGCGGCCCCGCGCCGCGCCCCTTCACGGCCCCATGCCACGCCCATATGCGGCCCCACGCTGCACTCCTGCGCGGCTCCACGCTGCGCCCCGGCCCAGCCCCGCACTGCGCCGCTGCGCAGCCCCGCGCTGTTGCTCCCCTGCGCGGCCCCACGCTGCTGCGCCCCTGCGCAGCCCCGCGCTGCGCCCCTGCGCAGCCCCACACTGCTGCACCCCGGCACCGCCCCACACTGCTGCGCCCCTGCGCCGCACCACGATGCGCCCCTGCGCAGCCCCACACTACTGCGCCCCTGCGCAGCCCCACGTTACGCCCCTGCGCTGCCCCGCGCTGCGCCCCTGCTCAGCCCCGCGCTGCTGCGCCCCTGCGCCGCCCCACACTGCGCCCCTGCGCAGCCCCACGCTGCTGCGCCCCTGCACGGCCCCGCGCTGCGCCCCTGCGCAGCCCCGCGCTGCGCCCCTGCGCGGCCCCGCGCCGCGCCCCTGCGCGGCCCCACGCCGCGCTCCTACGCGGCCTGACGCCGCGCCCCTGCGCAGCCCCGCGCTGCGCCCCGGCGCAGCCCCACGCTGCTGCGCTGCTGCGCGGCCCCGCGCCGCGCCCCTGCACGGCCCCGCGCCGCGCCCCTGCGCGGCCCCATGCTGCGCCCCTGCGCAGCCCCACGCCCCACGCCCCACGCTGCGCCCCTACCCAGCCCCACGCTGCGTTCCTGTGCAGCCCCTACACAGCCCCACGCTGCGCCCCTGCGCAGCCCCGCGCCGCGCCCATGCGCGGCCCCATGCCGCGCCCATACGCGGCCCCACGCGGCACTCCTGCGCGGGCCCACGTTGCGCCCCTGCCCAGCCCCTCGCTGCGCCCCTGCGCAGCCCCACGCTGCGCCCCTGCGCGGCCCCACGCTGTTGCGCCCCTGCACAACCGCGCGCTTCGCCCCTTCGCAGCCCCACGCTGCGCCCCTGCGCAACCCCGCGCTGCGCCCCTGCGCAGCCCCGCACTGCTCCGCCCCTGCGCCGCCCCAAACCATTGCGCCCCTGCGCAGCCCCACGCTGCGCCCCTACGCAGCCCCACGCTGCGCCCCTACGCAGCCCCACGCTGCGGCGCCCCTGCACGGCCCCTTGCCGCGCCCCGGCGCAGCCCCACGCTGCTACGCCCCTGCGTAGCCCCACCCCGCTGCGCCCCTGCGCGGCCCCGCGCCGCGCCCCTGCAGGGCCCCATGCCGCGCCCCGGCGCAGCCCCACGCTGCTGCGCGCCTGCGCAGCCCCACGCTGCTGCGCCCCTGCGCGGCCCCGCGCCGCGCCCCTGCACGGCCCCATGCCGCGCCCATACGCGGCCCCACGCTGCACTCCTGCGCGGCCCCACGCTGCGCCCCTGCCCAGCCGCGCGCTGCGCCCCTGCACAGCCCCACGCTGCTGCTCCCCTGCGCGGCCCCACGCTGCTGCGCCCCTGCGCAGCCCCACGCTGCGCCCCTGCGCAGCCCCACGCTGCTCCCCTAGGCTGCTCCGCGCTGCGCCCCTGCGCAGCCCCACACTGCTCTGCCCCTGCGCCGCACCACGCTGCGCCCCTACACAGCCCCACGCTGCGCCCCTGCGCGGCCCCACGCTGCTGCGCCCCTTCACGGCCCCATACCACGCCCCGGCGCAGCCCCACGCTGCTGCGCCCCTGCGCAGCCCCACACTGCTGCGCCCCTACGCAGCCCCGCACCGCGCCCCTGCACGGCCCCTTGCCGCGCCCCCGCGCAGCCCAACGCTGCTGCGCCCCTACTCAGCCCCCCGCTGCGCCCCATTCGCGGCCCCACGCTGCGCCCCGGCGCAGCCCTGCGCTGCTACGCCCCTGCGCAGCCCCACGCTGCTGCGCCCCTGCGAGGCCCCGCGCCGCGCCCCTTCACGGCCCCATGCCACGCCCATATGCGGCCCCACGCTGCACTCCTGCGCGGCCCCACGCTGCGCCCCGGCCCAGCCCCGCACTGCGCCGCTGCGCAGCCCCGCGCTGTTGCTCCCCTGCGCGGCCCCACCCTGCTGCGCCCCTGCGCAGCCCCGCGCTGCGCCCCTGCGCAGCCCCACACTGCTGCGCCCCTGCGCCGCACCACGGTGCGCCCCTACGCAGCCCCGCGCTGCGCCCCCGCGCAGCCCCACGCTGCTGCACCCCTCCACGCCCTAATGCCGCGCCCATGCGCGGCCCCGCGCTGCGCCCCTGCGCAGCCCCACGCTGCTGCGCCCCTGTGCAGCCCCACACTGCTGCGCCCCTGCGCCGCCCCACACTGCCGCGCCCCTGCGCCGCACCACGCTGCGCCCCCGCGCAGCCCCACGCTGCGCCCCTACTCAGCCCCACGCTGCGCCCCTGCGCAGCCCCACGCTGCTGCGCTCCTTCACGGCCCCATGCCGCGCCCCTGCGCAGCCCCACACTGCTGCGCCCCTGCGCCGCCCCACACTGCCGCGCCCCTGCGCCGCACCACACTGCGCCCCCGCGCAGCCCCACGCTGCGCCCCTACTCAGCCCCACGCTGCGCCCCTGCGCAGCCCCACGCTGCTGCGCCCCTTCACGGCCCCTTGCCGCGCCCCCGCGCAGCCCCACGCTGCTGCGCCCCTGCGCGGCCCCACGTTGCGCCCCTGCGCAGCCCCGCGCCGCGCCCCCGCGCAGCCCCACGCTGCGCCCCTGCGCAGCCCAGCGCTGCTGCGCCCCTGCGCAGCCCCACGCTGCTGCGCCCCTTCGCGGCCCCATGCCACGCCCCGGCGTAGCCCCACGCTGCTGCGCCCCTGCGCAGGCTCACGCTGCGCCCCTGCGCAGCCCCGCGCCGCGCCCCCGCGCAACCCCACGCTGCGCCCCTGCGCAGCCCAGCGCTGCTGCGCCCCTGCGCAGCCCCACGCCGCGCCCCTGCGCGGCCCCACACTGCACTCCTTCGCGGCCCCACGCTGCGCCCCTGCCAAGCCCCGCGCTGCGCCCCTGCCCAGCCCCACGCTGCGCCCCTGCGCAGCCCCACACTACTGCGCCCCTGCGCAGCCCCACGTTACGCCCCTGCGCTGCCCCGCGCTGCGCCACATGCACTGCCCCACGCTGCGCCCCCGCTCAACCCCGCGCTGCTGCGCCCCTGCGCCGCCCCACACTGCGCCCCTGCGCAGCCCCACGCTGCTGCGCCCCTGCACGGCCCCATGCCGCGCCCATACGCAGCCCCACGCCGTGCTCCTACGCGGCCCCACGCTGCACCCCTGCGCGGCTGCACGCTGCACCCCTATGCAGCCCCACGCTGCGCCCCTGCGCAGCCCCCCCCTGCTGCACCCGTACACCGCCCCACACTGCTGCGCGCCTGCACCGCACCACGCTGCGCCCCTGCGCAGCCCCACGCTGCTGCGCCCCTGCGCAGCCCCACGCTGCGCCCCTGCGCGGCCCCATGCCGCGCCCATACGCGGCCCCACGCCGCGCTCCTACGCGGCCCCACGCTGCACCCCTACCCGGCCGCACGCTGCACCCCTGCGCAGCCCCACGCTGCGCCCCTGTGCAGCCCCACGCTGCTGCGCCCCTGCGCCGCCCCACAGTGCTGCGCCCCTGCGTCGCACCACGCTGCGCCCCTGCGCAGCCCCTACGCAGCCCCACGCTGCGCCCCCGCGTGGCCCCACACTGCTACGCCCCTGCGCCGCCCCACACGGCTGCGCCCCTGCACCGCACCACGCTGCGCCCCTGCGCAGCCCCTACGCAGCCCCACGCTGCGCCCCTGCGCAGCCCCGCGCTGCGCCCATGCGCGGCCCCACACTACAGCGCCCCTGCGCCGCCCCACACGACTGCGCCCCTGCACCGCACCACGCTGCGCCCCTGCGCAGCCCCTACGCAGCCCCACGCTGCGCCCCTGCGCGGCCCCACGCTGATGCGCCCTTGCGCGGCCCCATGCCGCGCCCCGGCGCAGCCCGCGCGCCGCGCAGGCCAGGCCGTGGGGGGCGCGTGTGCGTGGGCGTCGGCGCGCCCGATGCGGGCCCCGCTGCGGGCCGCGGGACCAGCGGCAAGGGCGCAGCGTGGCCTGGGGGCCGAGGCCGGGGCCGGGCGCGTGGGTAGCGGCGGGCGGCCGAGGTGGAAGCGGCGCCATGCGGGTGCGGGGCCCGTGGCGGCCGCGGGGCGGCGCGGGCGGACCGGCCGGTGGTCGGCGGCGGCCCTGAGAGCCCCACTCCATGGGGTCGGCGGGCGCGCCGGGGGCACGCGCGCCGCGCAGGCCTGGCTGCGGGGGGCGTGTGTGCAAGGGCGCCGGCGCGCCCGATGAGGGCCCCTCTGTGGGCTGCGGGACCAGCCGCAAGGGCGCAGCGAGGGTGCCCCCGGCGCGCCCGCCGACCCGATGGAGTGGGGCTCTCAGGGCCACCGCCGGCCGCCGGACGGTCCGCCCACACCGCCCCGCGACCGCCACGGGCCCCGCACCCGCATGGCGCCGCCTCCGCCTCCGCCGCCCGCCGCTACCCACGCGCCCGGCCCAGGCCTGGACCCCCCCGCCGGCCGTGCCGCGCGGCCTCCCACACACGGGACACAGGGACGGGCACCAGGGAATAGACCATACATAGTCCCCGCCCCCTCCACCCCCTTACTCCACCTCCGCAGAGGACGTAGCCCCCTCCCCTGTCGCGGGGGAGTGGCGGCTGGAAGCAAGGGGAACCGGGGCCCCGCAGGTCCCCGGACAGGTGGTCCCTCCATCCCGCCCCCCATCCCGCCTCCGTTTCGCACAGGTGCGCACGCCCTCCCCCCACGGCGGGGGAGGGAACCAGGGTCACACAGACAGGTGGTCCCTCTCACAGCGACGCGCGCCCCCTCCCCCCCCCCAGACAGAAGGCGGAACCCCCCCCCCCCTCGGTCGTCGTCGGCACACGCCCGGCCAGCGTGACGGCGGCCGACTGCTCCCTTGCGCCCTGCCCAGGGAGAGCGTGTCTGGCAATTTCTCCCGCCGGCACGTGCTGGGTGCCACAACAACAACAACAACAACAACAACTTGAGCCCAAAAAAGTTCCGGCATACCCCCCCTTAAGCCCGCAAAATTTCCGGCATACCCCAAAGCCCACAAAAGTTCTGGCATACCCCCCCCAAGGCCCCCAAAAGTTCCGGCATACCCCTCCATGAGCCCACAAAAGTTCCGGCATACCCCCCCCCCGAGCCCACAAAAGTTCCGGCATACCGCCCCCCTAAGCCCACAAAAGGTCCGGCATACCCCCCCCTAATCCCACAAAAGTTCCGGCATACCTCCCCTTAACCCCACAATAGTTCCGGCATACCCGCCCCCGAGCCCACAAAATTTCTGGCATAGCCCCCCCTGAGCCCACAAGGGTTCCGGCATACCCCCCCTTGAGCCCACAAAAGCTCCGGCATACCCCCCCCTTGAGCACCCAAAAGTTCCGGCATACCCCCCCTGAGCCCCCAAAAGTTCCGGCATACCCCCCCTTGAGCCCACAAAAGTTCCGGCAAACCCCCTTTGAGCCCCTAAAAGTTCCGGAATACCACCCCCTGAGCCCCCAAAAATTTCCTGCACACCCCCCCGTGAGCCCCCAAAAGTTCCGGCATAGCCCCCCCTAAGCCCACAATAATTCCGGCGTACCCCCCCCCTTGAGCCCACAAAAGTTCCGCCATTCCCCCCCCCTTAGCCCACAAAAGTTCCGGCATACCCCCCCTTGAGCCCCCAAAAGTTCCGGAATACCCCCCCCTGAGCCCCCAAAAGTTCCAGCATACCCCCCCGTGAGCCCCCAAAAGCTCCGGCATACCCCCCTTGAGCCCCCAAAAGTTCCGGAATACCCCCCCCTGAGCCCCCAAAAGTTCCGGCATACCCCCCCGTGAGCCCCCAAAAGTTCCAGCATACCCCCCCCCCGAGCCCCCAAAAGTTCTGGCATAGCCCCCCCTGAACCCCCAAAACTTCCAGCATACCCCCCTCGAGCGCACAACAGTTCCGGCATACCCTCCCCCCTAGGCCCACATATTTTCCCCCAGAGCGCCCAAAACTTCTCGAATACCCCCCCCAATACTTTCAGCATACCCCCCCCCCCTGAGCCCACAAAAGTTCCGGCATACCCCCCCCCCGAGCCAACACAAGCTCCGGCATACCCCCCCTTGAGCCCCCAAAACTTCCGGCATACCCCTCCGTGAGCCCAGAAAGGTTCCGGCATACTCGCCCCTGAGCCCACAAAAGTTCCGGCATACCCCTCCATAAGCCCACAAAAGTTCTGGCATACCCCTCCCTAAGCCCACAAATTTTCCGGCATACCCCCCTCAAAGCCTCCAAAAGTTTTGGCATACCCCCCCCAAAGCCCCCAAAAGTTCCGGCATACCTCCCCCTAAGCCCCCAAAAGTTCCGGCATACCCTACCCTAAGCTCCCAACAATTCCGGCATACCCCCCCCCTAAGCCCACCAAAGTTCCGGCATACCCCCCTCCAAGCCCAAAATAGTTCCGGCATAGCCCCCCCATGAGCCCACAAAAGTTCCGGCATACCCCCCCCTGAGCCCACAAAAGCTCCGGCATACCCCCCCTTGAGCCCCCAAAAGTTCCGGCATACCCCCCCCTGAGCCCCCAAAAGTTCCGGCATACCCGCCCGTGAGCCCACAAAAGATCTGGAAACCCCCCCCCCTAAGCCCACAAAAGTTCCGGCTTCCCCCCCCCTAAGCCCACAAAAGTTCCGGCATACCCCCCCTGTGAGCGCACAAAAGTTCCGGCATACCGCCCCGTGAGCCCCCAAAAGTTCCGGCATACCCCTCCCTAAGCCCACAAAAATTCCGGCATACCCCCCCCTGAGCCTACAAAAGTTCCGGCATACTCCCCCTCCTGAGCCAACAAAAGTTCCGGCATACCCCCCCGCTGAGCCAACAAAAGCTTCGGCATACCCCCCCTTGAGCCCCCAAAAGTTCCGGCATACCCCCCCCCCTGAGCCCCCACAAGTTCCGGCATACCCCCCTCTTGAGGCCCCAAAAGTTCCGGCATACCCCTCCCTAGGCTCACAAAAGTTCCGGCATACGCCCCCCTGGGCCCACAAAATTTCCAGCATACCCCCCCATTAGCCCACAAAAGTTCCGGCATACCACCCCCTTGAGCCCACGAAAATTCCGGCATACCCCCCCTTGAGCCCCCAAAAGTTCTGTCATACCCCCCCCTGAGCCCCCAAAAGTTCCGGGATACCCCCCTGTGAGCCCACGAAAGTTCCGGCATACCCTCCCTGAGCCGCCAAAAGTTCCGGCATACCCCCCCCCTGAGGCCCCAAAAGTTCCGGCATACCCCCCCGTGAGCCCACAAAAGTTCCGGCCTTCCCCCCCCCTAAGCCCAGAAAAGTTCCGGCACACCCCCCCCCCCCCCGCTGAGCTTCCAAAAGTTCCGTCATACCCACCTCTGAGGCCCCAAAAGTTCCCGCATACCCCTTCCTAAGCCCACAAAAGTTCCGGCACACCCCCCCCCTAAGCCCACAATAGTTCCGGCATACCCCCCCCGAGCCCCCAAAAGTTCCGGCATACCCCCCCGTGAGCCCACAAAAGTTCCGGCATACCCCCCTCTGAGCGCACAAAAGTTCCGGCAAACCCCCCCGTGAGCCCAAGAAAATTCCGGCATACCCCCCATGAGCCGCCAAAAGTTCCGGCATACCCCCCCCCTGAGGCCCCAAAAGTTCCGGCATACCCCCCCGTGAGCCCCCAAAAGTTCCGGCATACCCCCCCCTGAGCCCAAAAAAGTTCCCGCATACCCCTTCCTAAGCCCACAAAAGTTCCGACATACCCCCCCCCTGAGCCCACAAAAGTTCCGGCACACCCAAACTTGAGCCCCCAAAAGTTCCGGCATACTGCCCGTGAGCCCACGAAAGTTCCGGCATACCCCCCCCCCCCGAGCCCACAAAAGTTCCGGCATACCCGCCCTTAAGCCCACAAAAGTTTCGGCATACCCCTTCCTGAGCCCACAAAAGTTCCGTCATACCCCTCCCTTGAGCCCACAAAAGTTCCAGCATCCCCCCCCGTTAGCCCACAAAAGTTCCGGCATACCCCCCCCCTCAGATCCCGAAAGTTCCGGCATACCCCTCCCTAGGCCCACAAAAGTTCCGGCATACCCCCCCCCTAAGCCCACAAAAGTTCCAACATACCCCCCACTGAGCCCACAAAATTTCCGGCATACCCCCCCCTGAGCCCACAAAAGTTCCGGCATACCCCCCCATGAGCCCGGAAAATTTCCGGTATACCCCCCCCCGCTGAGCCCCCAAAAGTTCCGGCATACCCCTCCCTAAGCCCACAAAATTTCCGGCATACCCCCCCCTGAGCCCCCAAAAGTTCCGGCATACCCCCCCGTGAGCCCACAAAACTTCCGGCATACCCCTCCCTGAGGCCCCAAAAGTTCCGGCATACCCCGCCCTAAGCCCCCCAAAGTCCCGGCATCCTCCTCTCACGAGCCCCCAAAATTTGCGCACACCCCCCCTGAGCCCACAAAGCTTCCGGCAAACCCCCCCCTAAACTAAAGTTGCGGCATAGACCCCCATGAGCCCACAAAAATTCCGGCGTACCCCCCGCCCGAGCCCACAAAAGTTCGGCGTACCCTACTTAAGGCCCACAATAGTTCCGTCATACCCCCCCCCCCCCGAGCCCACAAAAGTTCCGGCATACCCCCCCTTGACCCCACAAAAGTTCGGGCATACCCCCCCCTCACCCCCCAAACGTTCCGGCATACCCCCCCTGAGCCCACAAACGTTCCGGCATAACCCTTCCTAAGCCCCCAAAAGTTCCGGCATACCCCCGCCTTAGCGCACAACAGTTCCGGCATACCCACCCCTAAACCCACAAAACTTCCGGCATACCCCCCCCCAACGCCTTGAAAAGTTCTGGCATTCCCCCCTCCCTAAGCCCCCAAAAGTTCCGGCATACCCCCCCCTAAGGCCCCAAAAATTCCGGCATACCCCCCCTGAGCCCGCAAATATTCCGGCATATCCCCCCCTAAGCCCACCACAGTTCCGGCATACACCCCCGTTAGCCCAGAAAACTTCCAGCATACCCCCCCCCTTAGCCCCCGACAGTTCCGGCATACCCCACCCTGAGCTCACAAAAGTTCCGGCATACCCCCCCCTGAGCCCACAAAAGTTCCGGCATACCCCCCCGTGAGCCTAGAAAAGTTCCGGCATACCCCCCCCCGCCGAGTCCCCAAAAGTTCCAGCATACCCCCCCCCGAGCCCCCGAAAGTTCCGGCATACCCCCCCGTGAGCCCACAAAAGTTCCGGCATACCCCCCCCTAAGCCCACAAAAGTTCCAACATACCCCCCACTGAGCCCACAAAATTTCCGGCATACCCCCCCCCTGAGCCCACAAAAGTTCCGGCATACCCCCCCATCCGGAAAATTTCCGGTATACCCCCCCCCGCTGAGCCCCCAAAAGTTCCGGCATACCCCTCCCTAAGCCCACAAAATTTCCGGCATACCCCCCCCTGAGCCCCCAAAAGATCCGGCATACCCCCCCGTGAGCCAACAAAACTTCCGGCATACCCCTCCCTGAGGCCCCAAAAGTTCCGGCATACCCCGCCCTAAGCCCCCCAAAGTCCCGGCATCCTCCTCTCACGAGCCCCCAAAATTTGCGCACACCCCCCCTGAGCCCACAAAGCTTCCGGCAAACCCCCCCCTAAACTAAAGTTGCGGCATAGACCCCCATGAGCCCACAAAAATTCCGGCGTACCCCCCGCCCGAGCCCACAAAAGTTCGGCGTACCCTACTTAAGGCCCACAATAGTTCCGTCATACCCCCCCCCCCCCGAGCCCACAAAAGTTCCGGCATACCCCCCCTTGACCCCACAAAAGTTCGGGCATACCCCCCCCTCACCCCCCAAACGTTCCGGCATACCCCCCCTGAGCCCACAAACGTTCCGGCATAACCCTTCCTAAGCCCCCAAAAGTTCCGGCATACCCCCGCCTTAGCGCACAACAGTTCCGGCATACCCACCCCTAAACCCACAAAACTTCCGGCATACCCCCCCCAACGCCTTGAAAAGTTCTGGCATTCCCCCCTCCCTAAGCCCCCAAAAGTTCCGGCATACCCCCCCCTAAGGCCCCAAAAATTCCGGCATACCCCCCCTGAGCCCGCAAATATTCCGGCATATCCCCCCCTAAGCCCACCACAGTTCCGGCATACACCCCCGTTAGCCCAGAAAACTTCCAGCATACCCCCCCCCTTAGCCCCCGACAGTTCCGGCATACCCCACCCTGAGCTCACAAAAGTTCCGGCATACCCCCCCCTGAGCCCACAAAAGTTCCGGCATACCCCCCCGTGAGCCTAGAAAAGTTCCGGCATACCCCCCCCCGCCGAGTCCCCAAAAGTTCCAGCATACCCCCCCCGAGCCCCCGAAAGTTCCGGCATACCCCCCCGTGAGCCCCCAAAAGTTCCGGCATACCCCGTCCTAAGCCCCCAAAAGTTCCGGCATCCCCCCCTCCCGAGCCCCCAAAACTTGCGGCATACCCCCCCTGAGCCCACAAAGGTTCCGGCAAAACCCCCCCTAAACCCACTAAAGTTCCAGCATAGACCCCTCTGAGCCCACAATACTTCCGGCATCCCCCCCCCTCCGAGCCCACAAAAGTTCCGGCATACCCCCCCTTAGCCCACAATAGTTCCGGCATACCCCCCGCCGATCCCACAAAAGTTCCGGCATACCCCCCCTTGAGCCCACAAAAGTTCCGGCATACCCCCCCCTCACCCCCCAAACGTTCCGGCATACCCCCCCTGAGCCCACAAAGTTTCCGGCATACCCTTCTCTGAGCCCCCAGAAGTTCCGGCATACCCCTCCCTAAGCCCACAAAAGTTCCGGCATACCCCCCCTGAGCGCACAAAAGTTCCGGCATACCCCCCGTGAGCCCACAAAAATCCGGCATACCCCCCCTGAGCCCACAAAGGTTCCGGCATATCCCCCCCTAATCCCACAAAATTTCCGGCATACCCCCCCCCTAAGCCCACAAAATTTCCGGCTTACCCCCCCCTGAGCGCACAAAAGTTACGGCATACCCCCCCTGAGCCCACGAAATTTCCGGCATACCCCCCCTAAGGCCCACAAAAATACCGGCATACCCCCGCTGAGCCCACAAAGGTTCCGGCATATCCCCCCCCTAAGCCCACAAAACTTCCGGCATAACCCGCCCTAAGCCCATAATAGTTCCGGCATACCCCCCCCCCCGAGCCCACAAAAGTTCCGGCATACCCCCCCCGAGCCCACAAAAGTTCCGGCATACCCCCCCTTGAGCCCACAAAAGTTCCGGCATACCCCCCCCTGATCCCCCAAAAGTTCCGGCATACACCCCCGTGAGCCCACAAAATTTCCGGCATACCCCACCCTTGAGCCCACAAAAGTTCCGGCATACCCCCCCCCTAAGCCCACAAAAGTTCCGGCATACCCCCCCCTTCAGCCCACAAAATTTCCGGCATACCCCCCCTGAGCCCACAAAGGTTCCGGCATATCCCCCCCTCAGCCCACAAAACTTCCGGCATAACCCCCCCTAAGCCCATAATATTTCCGCCATACCCCCCCCCCCCGAGCCCACAAAAGTTCCGGCATAGCCCCCCCCGAGCCCACAAAAGTTCCGGCATACCCCCCCCTGAGCCCACAACAGTTCTGGCATACCCCCCCCTGATCCCCCAAAAGTTTCGGCATACACCCCCGTGAGCCCACAAAATTTCCGGCATACCCCACCCTTGAGCCCACAAAAGTTCCGGCATACCCCCCCCCCTAAGCCCACAAAAGTTCCGGCATACCCCCCCCCTTCAGCCCACAAAATTTCCGGCATACCCCCCCTGAGCCCACAAAGGTTCCGGCATATCCCCCCCTAAGCCCACAAAACTTCCGGCATAACCCCCCCTAAGCCCATAATATTTCCGCCATACCCCCCCCCCGAGCCCACAAAAGTTCCGGCATAGCCCCCCCCGAGCCCACAAAAGTTCCGGCATACCCCCCCCTGAGCCCACAACAGTTCTGGCATACCCCCCCCTGATCCCCCAAAAGTTTCGGCATACACCCCCGTGAGCCCACAAAATTTCCGGCATATCCCACCCTTGAGCCCACAAAAGTTCCGGCATACCCCCCCCCCCTAAGCCCACAAAAGTTCCGGCATATCCCCCCCTTCAGCCCACAAAAATTCCGGCATACCCGCCCCATGGGCCCACAAAAGTTCTGGCATACCCCCCCCTGAGCCCACAAAAGTTTCGGCCTTACCCCCCCTGAGCCCCCAAAAGTTCTGGAATACCCCCTCCAAAGCCCCCAAAAGTTCCGGCATACCCCCCCCTAAGGCCCACAGAAGTTCCGGCATACCCCCCCTGAGCCCACAAAGGTTCCGGCATGCGCCCCCCCTAAGCCCACAGAAGTTCTGGCAAACACCCCCCTAAGCCGACAATAGTTCCGGCTTACACCCCCCGAGCCCAGAAAAGTTCCGGCATACCCTCCCCTGAGCCCACAAAAGCTCCGGCATACCCCCCCTTGAGCCCCCAAAAGTTCCGGCATACCCCCCGTGACCCCACAAAATTTCCGGTATACCCCCCCCAGAGCCCACAAGAGTTCCGGCATACCCCCCCCTAAGCCCACAAAAGTTCCGGCATACCCCCCCCTTGAGCCCACAAAATTTACGGCGTACCCGCTGCATGAGCCCACAAAAGTTGCGGCATACGCCCCCCTGAGCCCCCAAAAGTTCCGGCATACCCCCCGCTGAGCCCCCATAAGTTCTGGCATACCCCCCCCCCAAGCCCCCAAAAGTTCCGGCATACCCCCCCCAAGGCCCAAAAGTTCCGGCATACCCCCCCCTAAGCCCCCAAAAGTTCTGGGATACCCCTCCCCAAGCCCACCAAAGTTCCGGCATACCCCCCCCTGAGCCCACAAAAGTTCCGGTAAACCCCCCCGTGAGCCCACAAAAGTTCCGGCATACCCTCCCCTAAGCCCACAAAACTTCCGGCATACCCCCCCCAAAGCCCCCAAAAGTTCTGGTATACCCCCCCCTAAGTGCCCAAAGGTTCCGGCGTACCCCCCCTGAGGCCACAAAGGTTACGGCATACCCCCCCCTAAGCCCCCAGAAGCCCCGGCGTCCCCCCCCCCCAAGCCCACAAAAGTTCCGGCATAGCCCCCCTTGAGCCCACAAAAGTTCCGGCATACCCCCCCCTGAGCCCACAAACGCTCCGGCATACCCCCCCTTCAGCCCTCAAAAGTTCCGGCATTCCCCCCCCGTGACCCCCCAAAAGTTCCGGCATACACCCCCTAAGCCTACAATAGTTCCGGCATACCCCTTCGAGCCCACAAAAGTTCCGGCATAGCCCCCCCTGAGCCCACAAAAGTTCCGGCATACCCCCCCCCCTTGAGCCCACAAAAGCTCGGGCATACCCCCCCTTGAGCCCCCACAAGTTCCGGCATACCCTCCCCCAAGCCCCTAAAAGATCCGGCATACCCCCCCCCAAGCCCATAAAAGTTCCGGCATACCCTCCTGTGAGCCCCCAAAAGTTCCGGCATACCCCCTCTTGAGCCCACAAAAGTTCCAGCATACCCCCCCTTGAGCCCCCACAAGTTCCGGCATACCCTCCCCCAAGCCCCTAAAAGATCCGGCATACCCCCCCCAAGCCCAAAAAAGTTCCGGCATACCCCCCCCTAAGCCCACAATAGTTCTGGCATACCCCCCCCGAGCCCACAAAAGGTCCGGCATACCCCCCCCCTGAGCCCCCAAATGTTCCGGCATACCCCCTGTGAGCCCCCAAAAGTTCCGGCATACCCCCCCTTGAGCCCACAAAAGTTCCAGCATACCCCCCCTTGAGCCCCCACAAGTTCCGGCATACCCTCCCCCAAGCCCCTAAAAGATCCGGCATACCCCCCCCCAAGCCCAAAAAAGTTCCGGAATACCCCCCCCTAAGCCCACAATAGTTCTGGCATACCCCCCCCGAGCCCACAAAAGGTCCGGAATACCCCCCCCCTGAGCCCCCAAATGTTCCGGCATACCCCCTATGAGCCCCCACAAGATCTGGCATACCCCCCCCTGAGCCCCCAAAATTTCCGGCATACCCCCCCCTAACCTCACAAAAGTTCCGGCATACCCCCCCCTAAGCCCACAAAAGTTCCGGCATACCCCCCCCCCTAAGCCCACAATAGTTTTGGCATACCCCCCCCCCGAGCCCAATAAATATCCGGCATAGCCCCTCCTGAGCCCACAAAAGTTCCGACATACCCCCCCCGTGAGCCCAGAAAAGTTCCGGCATACCCCCCCCGAAGCCCCCAAAAGTCCCGGCATACCCCCCCCTAAGCCCCCAAAAGTTCCGGCATACCCCTCCCTAAGCCCACCAAAGTTCCGGCATACCCCCCCCTGAGCCCACAAAAATTCCGGTAAACCCCCCCGTGAGCCCACAAAAGTTCCGGCATACCCTCACCTAAGCCCACAACACTTCCGGCATAGCCCCCCACACTTCCGGCTCCCCCCAAAGCCCCCAAAAGTTCTGGTATACCCCCCCCTAAGTGCCCAAAGGTTCCGGCGTAACCCCCCTGAGCCCACAAAGGTTACGGCATACCCCCCCTCAGCCCACCAAAGTTCCGGCATATCCCCCCCTAAGCCCCCAGAAGCCCCGGCGTCCCCCCCCCCCAAGCCGTCAAAAGTTCCGGCATAGCCCCCCTTGAGCCCACAAAAGTTCCGGCATACCCCCCCTGAGCCCACAAACGCTCCGGCATACCCCCCCTTGAGCCCTCAAAAGTTCCGGCATTCCCCCCCCGTGACCCCCCAAAAGTTCCGGCATACACCCCCGTGAGCCCACAAAATTTCCGGCATACGCCACCCTTGAGCCCACAAAAGTTCCGGCATGTCCCCCCCCCCCCTAAGCCCCCAAAAGTTCCGGCATACCCCCCCCTTCAGCCCACCAAAATTCCGGCATACCCGCCCCATGAGCCCACAGAAGTTTCAGCTTTACCCCCCCTGAGCCCCCAAAAGTTCTGGCATACCCCCCCGTAAGGCCCCAAAATTTCCGGCATACCCCCCCTGAGCCCCCAAAGCTTCCGGCATACCCCCCCCTAAGCCCACCGAAGTTCCGGCATACCCCCCTTAAGCCCACAATAGTTCCGGCATACCCCCCCGAGCCCACAAAAGTTCCGGCATAGCCCCCCCTGAGCCCACAAAAGTTCCGGCATACCCCCTCCCCTGAGCCCACAAAAGCTCCGGCATACCCCCCCTTGAGCCCCCAAATGTTCCGGCATACCCCCCCCTGAGCCCCCAAAAGTTCCAGCATACCCCCCCCTGAGCCCACAAAATTTCCGGCATACGCCCCCCTAAGCCCACAAAAGTTCTGGAATACCCCCCAGCACCAGCATACCCCCCCGTTGAGCCCCCAAAATTTCAGGCATACCACCCCCTGAGCCCCCGAAAACTTCCGGCGTACCCCCCCATGAGCCCACAAAAGCACCAGCATACCCCCCCGTTGAGCCCCCAAAACTTCCGGCATACCACCCCCTGAGCCCCCGAAAAATTCCGGCGTACCCCCCCATGAGCCCACAAAAGCTCCGGCATACCCTGCCCCGAGCCCACATAAGTTCCGGCATACCCCCCCCAAGCCCCCAAAAGTTCCAGCATACCCCCCCCTGAGCCCAGAAAATTCCCGGCATACGCCCCCCTAAGCCCACAAGAGTTCTGGAGTACCCCCCCCTAAGCCCACAAAAGTTCCGGCATACCCCCCCCCTGAGCCCACAAAAGTTACGGCATACCACCCCCCTGAGCCCAGAAAAGTTCCGGCATAGCCCCCCCTGAGCCCACAAAAGTTCCGGCATACCCCCCCCCGAGCCCACAAAAGTTCCCGCCTACCCCCCCACAAGCCCCCAAAAGTTCCGGCATACCCCCGCCTAAGACCACAATAGTTCCGGCATACCCCCCCCTAGCCCACAAAAGTTCCGGCATACCCCCCCTTGAGGCCACAAAAGCTCCGGCATACCCCCCCTTGAGCCCCCAAAAAATCCGACATACCCCCCCCTGAACCCCCAAAAGTTCCGGCATACCCCCCCTTGAGCCCACAAAAGTTCCGGCATACCCCCCCATGAGCCCCCACAAGTTCCGGCATACCCTCTCCCAAGCCCCTAAAAGATCCGGCATACCCCCCCCCAAGCCCACAATAGTTCCGGCATACCCCCCCCCTGGGCCCCCAAATGTTCCGGCATACCCCCTGTGAGCCCCCAAAAGTTCCGGCATACCCCCCCCTGAGCCCGCAAAATTTCCGGCATACCCCCCCCTAAGCCCACAAAAGTTCCGGCATACCCCCCCCTAAGCCCACAAAAGTTCCGGCATACCCCCCTCCCTAAGCCCACAATAGTTCTGGCATACCCCCCCCGAGCCCAATAAATTTCCGGCATAGCCCCTCCCGAGCCCACAAAAGTTCCGACATACCCCCCCCGTGAGCCCAGAAAAGTTCCGGCATACCCCCCCCGAAGCCCCCAACAATTCCGGCATACCCCCCCCTAAGCCCACAATAGTTCTGGCATACCCCCCCCGAGCCCACAAAATTTCCGGCATACCCCCCCTTAAGCCCACCAGAGCTCCGGCATACCCCCCCTTTGAGCCCACAAAATTTCCGGCATACCCCCCCTTGAGCCCCCACAAGTTCTGGCATACCCCCCCATGAGCCCACAATAGCTCCCGCATACCCCCCCTTGAGCCCCCAAAAGTTCCGGCATATGCCCCCAGAGCCCCCAAAATTTCCGGCATACCCCCCCCTGAGCCCACAAAAGTTCCGGCATACCCCCCCCTAAGCCCAAAAAAGTTCCGGCATAGCCCCCCCTAAGCCCACAATAGTTCTGGCATAACCCCCCCCAAGCCCACAAAAGTTCCGGCATACCCCCCCCTGAGCCCACAAAAGCTCCGGCATACCCCCCCTTGAGCCCCCAAAAGTTCCGGCATACCCCCCCCTGAGTCCCCAAATCTTCCGGCATACCAGCCTGTGAGCCCACAAAAGTTCCGGCATACCCCCCCTTGCGCCGACAAAAGTTCCGGCATACCCCCTCCAAGCCCACAATAGTTCTGGCATACCCCCCCCCAAGCCCACAAAAGTTCCGGCATACCCCTCCCTGAGTCCCCAAATCTTCCGGCATACTCCCCCCTGAGCCCCCAAAAGTTATGGCATACCCCCCCCTGAGCCCACAAAAGTTCCGGCATACCCCCCCCCTAAGCCCGCAACAGTTCCGGCCTTGCCCCCCCCTAAGCGCACAATAGAGCCCACAAAGGTTCCGACATACCCCCCCTTGAGCCCCCACAAAAGTTCCGGCATACCCCCTCTTGAGCCCACAAAAGTTCCAGCATACCCCCCCTTGAGCCCCCACAAGTTCCGGCATACCCTCCCCCAAGCCCCTAAAAGATCCGGCATACCCCCCCCCCAAGCCCAAAAAAGTTCCGGCATACCCCCCCCTAAGCCCACAATAGTTCTGGCATACCCCCCCCGAGCCCACAAAAGGTCCGGCATACCCCCCCCCTGAGCCCCCAAATGTTCCGGCATACCCCCTGTGAGCCCCCAAAAGTTCCGGCATACCCCCCCTTGAGCCCACAAAAGTTCCAGCATACCCCCCCTTGAGCCCCCACAAGTTCCGGCATACCCTCCCCCAAGCCCCTAAAAGATCCGGCATACCCCCCCCCAAGCCCAAAAAAGTTCCGGAATACCCCCTTCTAAGCCCACAATAGTTCTGGCATACCCCCCCCGAGCCCACAAAAGGTCCGGCATACCCCCCCCCTGAGCCCCCAAATGTTCCGGCATACCCCCTATGAGCCCCCACAAGATCTGGCATACCCCCCCCTGAGCCCCCAAAATTTCCGGCATACCCCCCCCTAACCTCACAAAAGTTCCGGCATACCCCCCCCTAAGCCCACAAAAGTTCCGGCATACCCCCCCCCCTAAGCCCACAATAGTTTTGGCATACCCCCCCCCCCGAGCCCAATAAATATCCGGCATAGCCCCTCCTGAGCCCACAAAAGTTCCGACATACCCCCCCCGTGAGCCCAGAAAAGTTCCGGCATACCCCCCCCGAAGCCCCCAAAAGTCCCGGCATACCCCCCCCTAAGCCCCCAAAAGTTCCGGCATACCCCTCCCTAAGCCCACCAAAGTTCCGGCATACCCCCCCCTGAGCCCACAAAAATTCCGGTAAACCCCCCCGTGAGCCCACAAAAGTTCCGGCATACCCTCACCTAAGCCCACAACACTTCCGGCTCCCCCCAAAGCCCCCAAAAGTTCTGGTATACCCCCCCCTAAGTGCCCAAAGGTTCCGGCGTAACCCCCCTGAGCCCACAAAGGTTACGGCATACCCCCCCTCAGCCCACAAAAGTTCCGGCATATCCCCCCCTAAGCCCCCAGAAGCCCCGGCGTCCCCCCCCCCCAAGCCGTCAAAAGTTCCGGCATAGCCCCCCTTGAGCCCACAAAAGTTCCGGCATACCCCCCCTGAGCCCACAAACGCTCCGGCATACCCCCCCTTGAGCCCTCAAAAGTTCCGGCATTCCCCCCCCGTGACCCCCCAAAAGTTCCGGCATACACCCCCGTGAGCCCACAAAATTTCCGGCATACGCCACCCTTGAGCCCACAAAAGTTCCGGCATGCCCCCCCCCCCCCTAAGCCCCCAAAAGTTCCGGCATACCCCCCCCTTCAGCCCACCAAAATTCCGGCATACCCGCCCCATGAGCCCACAGAAGTTTCAGCTTTACCCCCCCTGAGCCCCCAAAAGTTCTGGCATACCCCCCCGTAAGGCCCCAAAATTTCCGGCATACCCCCCCTGAGCCCCCAAAGCTTCCGGCATACCCCCCCCTAAGCCCACCGAAGTTCCGGCATACCCCCCTTAAGCCCACAATAGTTCCGGCATACCCCCCCGAGCCCACAAAAGTTCCGGCATAGCCCCCCCTGAGCCCACAAAAGTTCCGGCATACCCCCTCCCCTGAGCCCACAAAAGCTCCGGCATACCCCCCCTTGAGCCCCCAAATGTTCCGGCATACCCCCCCCTGAGCCCCCAAAAGTTCCAGCATACCCCCCCCTGAGCCCACAAAATTTCCGGCATACGCCCCCCTAAGCCCACAAAAGTTCTGGAATACCCCCCAGCACCAGCATACCCCCCCGTTGAGCCCCCAAAATTTCAGGCATACCACCCCCTGAGCCCCCGAAAACTTCTGGCGTACCCCCCCATGAGCCCACAAAAGCACCAGCATACCCCCCCGTTGAGCCCCCAAAACTTCCGGCATACCACCCCCTGAGCCCCCGAAAAATTCCGGCGTACCCCCCCATGAGCCCACAAAAGCTCCGGCATACCCTGCCCCGAGCCCACATAAGTTCCGGCATACCCCCCCCAAGCCCCCAAAAGTTCCAGCATACCCCCCCCTGAGCCCAGAAAATTCCCGGCATACGCCCCCCTAAGCCCACAAGAGTTCTGGAATACCCCCCCCTAAGCCCACAAAAGTTCCGGCATACCCCCCCCCCCGAGCCCACAAAAGTTACGGCATACCACCCCCCTGAGCCCACAAAAGTTCCGGCATAGCCCCCCCTGAGCCCACAAAAGTTCCGGCATACCCCCCCCCCGAGCCCACAAAAGTTCCCGCCTACCCCCCCACAAGCCCCCAAAAGTTCCGGCATACCCCCGCCTAAGACCACAATAGTTCCGGCATACCCCCCCCTAGCCCACAAAAGTTCCGGCATACCCCCCCTTGAGGCCACAAAAGCTCCGGCATACCCCCCCTTGAGCCCCCAAAAAATCCGACATACCCCCCCCTGAACCCCCAAAAGTTCCGGCATACCCCCCCCCTGAGCCCACAAAAGTTCCGGCATACCCCCCCATGAGCCCCCACAAGTTCCGGCATACCCTCTCCCAAGCCCCTAAAAGATCCGGCATACCCCCCCCCAAGCCCACAATAGTTCCGGCATACCCCCCCCCTGGGCCCCCAAATGTTCCGGCATACCCCCTGTGAGCCCCCAAAAGTTCCGGCATACCCCCCCCTGAACCCGCAAAATTTCCGGCATACCCCCCCCTAAGCCCACAAAAGTTCCGGCATACCCCCCCCTAAGCCCACAAAAGTTCGGGCATACCCCCCCCCTAAGCCGACAATAGTTCTGGCATACCCCCCCCGAGCCCAATAAATTTCCGGCATAGCCCCTCCTGAGCCCACAAAAGTTCCGACATACCCCTCCCGTGAGCCCTGAATAGTTCCGGCATACCCCCCCCGAAGCCCCCAACAGTTCCGGCATACCCCCCCCTAAGCCCACAATAGTTCCGGCATACCCTCCCTAAGCCCACAAAATTTCCGGCATACCCCCCCTTGAGCCCACCAGAGCTCCGGCATACCCTTCCTTTGAGCCCACAAAATTTCCGGCATACCCCCCCTTGAGCCCCCACAAGTTCCGGCATACCCCCCCATGAGCCCACAATAGCTCCGGCATACCCTCCCTTGAGCCCCCAAAAGGTCCGGCATATGCCCCCCGAGCCCCCAAAAGTTCCGGCATACCCCCCCCATAAGCCCACAAAAGTTCCGGCATACCCCCCCCTAAGCCCAAAAAAGTTCCGGCATACCCCCCTTAAGCCCACAATAGTTCTGGCATAACCCCCCCCAAGCCCACAAAAGTTCCGGCATACCCCCTCCTGAGCCCACAAAAGCTCCGGCATACCCCCCCTTGAGCCCCCAAAAGTTCCGGCATACCCCCCCCTGAGTCCCCAAATCTTCCGGCATACCAGCCTGTGAGCCCACAAAAGTTCCGGCATACCCCCCCTTGCGCCCACAAAAGTTCCGGCATACCCCCTCCAAGCCCACAATAGTTCTGGCATCCCCCCCCCCCCAGCCCACAAAAGTTCCGGCATACCCCTCCCTGAGTCCCCAAATCTTCCGGCATACTCCCCCCTGAGCCCCCAAAAGTTATGGCGTACCCCCCCCTGAGCCCACAAAAGTTCCGGCATACCCCCCCCCCCCTAAGCCCGCAACAGTTCCGGCCTTGCCCCCCTCTAAGCGCACAATAGAGCCCACAAAGGTTCTGACATACCCCCCCTTGAGCCCCCACAAAAGTTCCGGCATACCCCTACCTGGGCCCACAAAAGTTCCGGCATGAGCCCCGCGCTGAACCCACAAAAGTTCCGGCATACCCCCCCGTGAGCCCTGGAAAAGTTCCGGCCTACCCCCCCCCCGAGCCCGCAATAGTTCCGGAATCCCCCCCCCGAGCCCACAAAAGTTCATGCATACCCCCCCAGGAGCCCACAAAAGCACCAGCATACCCCCCCGTTGAGCCCCCATAACTTCCGGCATACCACCTCCTGAGCCCCTGAAAAATTCCGGCATACCCCCCCCAGGAGCCCACAAAAGCTCCGGCATACCCTGCCCCGAGCCCACATAAGTTCCGGCATACCCCCCCCAAGCCCCCAAAAGTTCCAGCACACACCCCCCCTGAGCCCACAAAATTTCCGGCATACGCCCCCCTAAGCCCACAAAAGTTCTGGCATACCCCCCCCTAAGCCCACAAAAGTTCCGGCATACCCCCGCCCTAAGGCCACAAAAGTTACGGCATACCACCCCCCTGAGCCCACAAAAGTTTCGGCATACCCCCCCGTGAGCCCAGAAAAGTTCCGGCATACCCCTCCCCACTAAGCCCACAAAAGCTACGGCATAGCCCCCCCCCTGAGCCCACAAATGTTCCGGCATACCCCCCCCTCGAACCCCCAAAAGCTCCGGCATACCCCCCCCTTGAGGCCCCAAAACTTCCGGCATACCCCTCGCCAAGCCCCCAAAACTTGCGGCATACCCTTCCTGAGCCCACAAAAATTCCGGCATAACCCCCCCTGAGCCCCCAAAAGTTGCGGCATTCCCCCCCGTGAGGCCGCAAAAGTTCCGGCATACCCCCGCCTGAGCCCCGAAAGGTTCCGGCATACCCCCCCTGAGCCCCCAAAAGTTCCGGCCTACCCCCCCTAAGGCCACAAAAGTTCCTCCATACCCCCCCCATGAGCCCTTAAAAGTTCCGGCATACCCCCCCCCTAAGCCCCCAAAAGTTCCGGCATACCCCCCCCAAGCCCCCAAAACTTCCGGCATACCCCCCCTTGAGCCCCCAAAAATTCCGACATACCCCCGCCTGAGCCCCCAATAGTTCCGGCATACCCCCCACTGAGCCCACAAAAGTTCCGGCATACCCCCCTTGAGCCCCACAAGTTCCGGCATACCCTCCCCCAAGCCCCTAAAAGATCCGGCATACCCCCCCCTAAGCCCAAAAAAGGTCCGGCATACCCCCCCCCAAGCCCACAATATTTCTGGCATACCCCCCCCGAGCCCACAAAAGTTCCGGCATACCCCCCCCCTGGGCCCCCAAATGTTCCGGCATACCCCCTGGAGCCCCCAAAAGTTCCCGGCTACCCCCCCCTGAGCCCGCAAAATTTCCGGCATACCCCCCCCTAAGCCCACAAAAGTTCCGGCATACCCCCCCCTAAGCCCACAAAAGTTCCGGCATACCCCCCTCCCTAAGCCCACAATAGTTCTGGCATACCCCCCCCGAGCCCAATAAATTTCCGGCATAGCCCCTCCCGAGCCCACAAAAGTTCCGACATACCCCCCCGTGAGCCCAGAAAAGTTCCGGCATACCCCCCCCGAAGCCCCCAACAATTCCGGCATACCCCCCCCTAAGCCCACAATAGTTCTGGCATACCCCCCCCGAGCCCACAAAATTTCCGGCATACCCCCCCTTAAGCCCACCAGAGCTCCGGCATACCCCCCCTTTGAGCCCACAAAATTTCCGGCATACCCCCCCTTGAGCCCCCACAAGTTCTGGCATACCCCCCCATGAGCCCACAATAGCTCCCGCATACCCCCCCTTGAGCCCCCAAAAGTTCCGGCATATGCCCCCAGAGCCCCCAAAATTTCCGGCATACCCCCCCCTGAGCCCACAAAAGTTCCGGCATACCCCCCCTAAGCCCAAAAAAGTTCCGGCATAGCCCCCCCTAAGCCCACAATAGTTCTGGCATACCCCCCCCAAGCCCACAAAAGTTCCGGCATACCCCCCCCTGAGCCCACAAAAGCTCCGGCATACCCCCCTTGAGCCCCCAAAAGTTCCGGCATACCCCCCCCCGAGTCCCCAAATCTTCCGGCATACCAGCCTGTGAGCCCACAAAAGTTCCGGCATACCCCCCCTTGCGCCGACAAAAGTTCCGGCATACCCCCTCCAAGCCCACAATAGTTCTGGCATACCCCCCCCCAAGCCCACAAAAGTTCCGGCATACCCCTCCCTGAGTCCCCAAATCTTCCGGCATACTCCCCCCTGAGCCCCAGAAGTTATGGCATACCCCCCCCTGAGCCCACAAAAGTTCCGGCATACCCCCCCCCTAAGCCCGCAACAGTTCCGGCCTTGCCCCCCCCTAAGCGCACAATAGAGCCCACAAAGGTTCCGACATACCCCCCCTTGAGCCCCCACAAAAGTTCCGGCATACCCCTACCTGGGCCCACAAAAGTTCCGGCATGAGCCCCGCGCTGAGCCCACAAAAGTTCCGGCATACCCCCCCGTGAGCCCTGAAAAAGTTCCGGCCTACCCCCCCCTGAGCCCGCAATAGTTCCGGAATCCCCCCCCCCCCCGAGCCCACAAAAGTTCATGCATACCCCCCCATGAGCCCACAAAAGCACCAGCATACCCCCCCGTTGAGCCCCCATAACTTCCGGCATACCACCTCCTGAGCCCCTGAAAAATTCCGGCATACCCCCCCCACGAGCCCACAAAAGCTCCGGCATACCCTGCCCCGAGCCCACATAAATTCCGGCATACCCCCCCCAAGCCCCCAAAAGTTCCAGCATACCCCCCCTGAGCCCACAAAATTTCCGGCATACCCCCCCCTAAGCCCACAAAAGTTCCGGCATACCCCCGCCCTAAGCCCACAAAAGTTACGGCATACCACCCCCCTGAGCCCACAAAAGTTTCGGCATACCCCCCCGTGAGCCCAGAAAAGTTCCGGCATACCCCCCCCCCCACTAAGCCCACAAAAGCTACGGCATAGCCCCCCCCTGAGCCACAAATGTTCCGGCATACCCCCCCCTCGAGCCTCCAAAAGTTCCGGCATACCCCCCCCTTGAGGCCCCAAAAGTTCCGGCATACCCCTCGCCAAGCCCCCAAAACTTGCGGCATACCCTTCCTGAGCCCACAAAAATTCCGGCATACCCCCCCTGAGCCCCCAAAAGTTGCGGCATGCCCCCCCGTGAGGCCGCAAAACTTCCGGCATACCCCCGCCTGAGCCCCCAAAGGTTCCGGCATACCCCCCCCTGGGCCCCCAAAAGTTCCGGCATACCCACCCTAAGGCCACAAAAGTTCCCCCATACCCCCCCCATGAGCCCTTAAAAGTTCCGGCATACCCCCCCCCTAAGCCCCCAAAAGTTCCGGCATACCCCCCCCAAGCCCCCAAAACTTCCGGCATACCCCCCCTGAGCCCCCAAAAGTTCGGGCATACCCCTTCCTTAGCCCACCTAAGTTTCGGCATACCTCCCCCCCTGAGCCCACAAAAGTTCCGGCATACCCCCCCCCCCGTGAGCCCCCGAAACTTTCGGCATACCCCCCCCTAAGCCCACAATAGTTCCGGCCTACCCCCCCCCCCTGAGCCCACAAAAATTCCGGCATAGCCCCCCCCTTAGCCCACAAAAGCTCCGGCATACCCCCCCTTGCCCCTCCAAAAATTCCCGGCATACCCCCCCCTGAGCCTCCAAAAGTTCCGGCATACCCCCCCCGTGAGCCCGCAAAAGTTCCAGCAAACCCCCCCTGAGCCCACAAAAACTCCGGCATACCCCCCCACAAGCCCCCGAAAGTTCCGGCATACCCCCCCCTTGAGCTCCCAAAAATTCCGGCATACCCCCTCCCCCTGAGCCCACAAAAGTTCCGGCATACCCCCCCCAAGCCCACAACAGTTCCGGCATACCCCCCCCTAGCCCACAAAAATCCCGGCATAGCCCCCCCTTGAGCCCACAATAGTTCCGGCATACCCCCCCCTAGCCCACAAAAGTTCCGGCATACCCCCCCCCCTGAGGCCACAAAAGCTCCGGCATACCCCCCTTTCAGCCCCCAAAAATTCCGACATACCCCCCCCTGAGCCCCCAAAAGTTCCGGCATACCCCCCCGTGAGCCCACAACAGTTCCGGCATATCCCCCACAAGCCCCCAAAAGTTCCGGCATACCCCCCCCTTGAGCTCTCAAAAGTTCCGGCATACCCCCCCCCTGAGCCCTCAAAAGTTCCGGCATACCCCTCCCTAAGCCCACAAAAGGTCCAGAATCCCCCCCCTAAGCCCACAAAAGTTCCGGCATATCCCCGCCAAGCTCCCAAAAGATCCGGCATACCCCCCATTGAGCCCCCAAAAGTTCCGGCATACCCCCCATTGAGTCCCCCAAATATTCCAGCATACCAGCCTGTGAGCCCACAAAACTTCGGGCATACCCCCCCCCAAGTCCACAAAAGTTCCGGCATACCCCCTCCAAGCCCCCAAAAGCTCCGGCATACTCCCCCCTCAGCCCCCAAAAGTTATGGCATACCCCCCCCTGAGCCCACAAAAGTTCCGGCATACCCCCCCCCCCTAAGCCCGCAAAAGTTCCGGCATACCCCCCCCCCTAAGCGCACAATAGAGCCCACAAAGGTTTCCACATACCCCCCCTTGAGCCCCCACAAAAGTTCCGGCATACCCTCACCTGAGCCCACAAAAGTTCCGGCATGAGCCCCGCGCTGAGCCCACAAAAGTTCCGGCATACCCCCCCGTGAGCCCTGGAAAAGTTCCGGCCTTACCCCCCCCCCTGAGCCCGCAATAGTTCCGCCACCCCCCCCCCCCGAGCCCACAAAAGTTCATGCATACCCCCCCTTGAGCCTACAAAAGCACCAGCATACCCCCCCGTTGAGCCCCCAAAACTTCCGGCATACCCCCCCCTAAGCCCCCGAAAAATTCCGGCGTACCCCCCCATGAGCCCACAAAAGCTCCGGCATACCCTGCCGCGAGCCCACATAAGTTCCGGCATACCCCCCCCAAGCCCCCAAAACTTCTAGCATACCCCCCCCTGAGCCCACAAAATTTCCGGCATACCCCCCCCCTAAGCCCACATAAGTTCCGGCATACCCCCCATGAGCCCCCAAAAGTTCCGGTATACCCCCCCCCTGAGCCCCCAAAAGATTCGGCATGCCCCTCCCTAAGCCCACAAAAGTTCTGGCATACCCCCCCACCACTAAGCCCACAAAAGTGACGGCATAGCCCCC
>OZ038391.1:37069300-37095210 GCA_964036045.1 Eutreptiella sp. 'Long Island Sound 2002' | reverse complement strand
GGTCTGTCAGCCCCCCCCCCCCCCTTCCAACAGTCTGTCAGCCCCCCCCCCCCCCCCAACGTCTGTCATGCCCCCCCCCCCCCCCCCAATCCGCCACCGCACCGCGCGCTTTTGCAAAGAGCCGAACGCCCCCCCCCCCCCCGAACGTCTGTCATCCCCCCCCCCCCCCCGAACGTCTGTCCCCCCCCCCCCCCCCCCCCCCGTCCCTTTCCAACAGTCTGTCAGCCCCCCCCCCCTCCCCGCCACCGCACCGCGCGCTTTTTTACACAGCCGGACGCGCCGCCGCGCCGCGCGCTTTTTAAGAGCCGGACCCGCCGCCGCGCCTCGCGCTTTTGCAGAGAGCCGGACGCGCCGCCGCGCCGCGCGCTTTTTAAGAGCCGGACGCGCCGCCGCGCCGCGCGATCTTTCAGAGAGCCGGACGCGCCGCAGCGCCGCGAGCTTTTTCAGAGTGCCGGACGCGCCGCCGCGCCGCGCGCTTTTTCAGAGCGCCGGACGCGCCGCCGCGCCGCCCGCTTTTTCAGAGAGCCGGACGCGCCGCCGCGCCGCGCGCTTTTTCAGAGAGCCGCACGCGCTGCCGCGGTCTCCAACAGGTTTTTGCCCCCCCCCCCCCCCCCAGTCTGTCATGCCCCCCCCCCCCCCCCCCCCCCCTCCAACGGTTTGTCAGCCCCCCCCCCCCCCCCCTCCCCGCCATCGCACCGCGCGCTTTTGCAGAGAGCCGGACGCGCCGCCGCGCCGCGCGCTTTTCAAGAGCCGGACTCCAACGGTCTGCCATCCCCCCCCCCCTCCAACGGTCTGTCAGCCCCCCCCCCCCCCCCCCAAACGGTATGACACCCCCCCCCCCCCCCCCCCCCCCCCGCCACCGCGCCGCGCGCTCCTTCAGAGAGCCGGACGCGCCGCCGCGCCGCGCGCTCTTTCAGAGAGCCGGACGCGCCTCTGCACCGCGCGCTTTTTCAGAGAGCCGGACGCGCCGCCGCGCCGCGCGCTTTTGCAGAGAGCCCGACGCGCCGCCGCGCCGCGCGCTTTTCAAGAGCCGGATGCGCCGCCGCGCCGCGCGCATTTTAAGAGCCGAACGCGCCGCCGCGCCGCGCGCTTTTGCAGAGAGCCGGAATGCGCCGCCGCGCCGCGCGCTTTTGCAGAGAGCCGGACGCGCCGCCGCGCCGCGCGCTTTTTCAGAGAGCCGGACGCGCCCGCGCCGCGCGCTTTTTCAGAGAGCCGGACGCGCTGCCGCGCCACGCGCTTTTCCAGAGAGCCGAACGCGCCGCCGCGCCGCGCGCTTTTTCAGAGAGCCGGACGCGCCGCCGCGCCGCGCGCTTTTTCAGAGTGCCGGACGCGCCGCCGCGCCGCGCGCTTTTCAAGAGCCAGACGCGCCGCCGCGCCGCGCGCTTTTGCCCCCCCCCCCCGCCCCCCGCCCCAATGGTCTGTCACGCCCCCCAACCCGAGGTCTGTCAGCCCCCCCCCCCCCCCACTTTCCAACGGTCCGTCAGCCCCCCCCCCCCCCTCCCCACCGCCGCGCCGCGCGCTTTTTAAGAGCCGGACGCGCCGCCGCGCCGCACGCTTTTTCAAAGAGCCAGAGCGCCGCTGCGCCGCGCCCTTTTTCAGGAGAGCCGGACGCGCTGCCGCGCCGCGCGCTTTTTCAGAGAGCCGGACGCGCTGCCCCGGTCTCCAACAGGTGGTCCCCCCCCCCCCCCCCCCCCGGGTCTGTCATCCCCCCCCCCCCCCCCCCGAACGTCTGTCACCCCCTTCCCCCCCCCCCCCCCGTCCCTTTCCAACGGTCTGTCAGCCCCCCCCCCCCCCCCTCCCCACCGCCGCGCCGCGCGCTTTTTCAAAGAGCCAGACGCGCCGCCGCGCCGCGCGCTTTTTCAAAGAGCCAGACGCGCCGCTGCGCCGCGCCCTTTTTCAGAGAGCCGGACGCGCCGCCGCGCCGCGCGCTTTTTCAGAGAGCCGGACGCGCTGCCCCGGTCTCCAACAGGTGGTCCCCCCCCCCCCCCCAAGGGTCTGTCATCCCCCCCCCCCCCCCGAACGTCTGTCACCCCCTTCCCCCCCCCCCCCCCGTCCCTTTCCAACGGTCTGTCAGCCCCCCCCCCCCCCTCCCCACCGCCGCGCCGCGCGCTTTTTCAGAGAGCGGGACGACCCGCCGCGCCGCGCGCTTTTTCAAAGAGCCAGACGCGCCGCCGCGCCGCGCGCTTTTTCAAAGAGCCAGACGCGCCGCCGCGCCGCGCGCTTTTTCAGAGAGCCGCACGCGCTGCCGCGGTCTCCAACAGGTTTTTGCCCCCCCCCCCCCCTTCCAACAGTCTGTCAGCCCCCCCCCCCCCCCCAACGTCTGTCATGCCCCCCCCTCCCCCCCCCCCCCCCCGCCACCGCGCCGCGCGCTTTTTCAGAGAGCCGGACGCGCTGCCGCGCCACGCGCTTTTCCAGAGAGCCGGACGCGCCGCCGCGCCGCGCGCTTTTGCAGAGAGCCCAACGCGCCTCCGCGCCGCGCGCTTTTCAAGAGCCGGATGCGCCGCCGCGCCGCGCGCATTTTAAGAGCCGAACGCGCCGCCGCGCCGCGCGCTTTTGCAGAGGGCCGGAATGCGCCGCCGCGCCGCGCGCTTTTGCAGAGAGCCGGACGCGCCGCCGCGCCGCGCGCTTTTTCAGAGAGCCGGACGCGCCGCCGCGCCGCGCGCTTTTTCAGAGTGCCGGACGCGCCGCCGCGCCGCGCGCTTTTCAAGAGCCGGACGCGCCGCCGCGCCGCGCGCTTTTGCCCCCCCCCCCCCCCCCCGCCCCAATGGTCTGTCACGCCCCCCAACCCGAGGTCTGTCAGCCCCCCACTTTCCAACGGTCTGTCAGCCCCCCCCCCCCCCCCCCTCCCCGCCGCCGCGCCGCGCGCTTTTTAAGAGCCGGACGCGCCGCCGCGCCGCGCGCTTTTTCAAAGAGCCGGACGCGCCGCTGCGCCGCGCCCTTTTTCAGAGAGCCGGACGCGCCGCCGCGCCGCGCGCTTTTTCAGAGAGCCGGACGCGCTGCCCCGGTCTCCAACAGGTGGTCCCCCCCCCCCCCCCCCAGGGTCTGTCTTCCCCCCCCCCCCCCCCCGAACGTCTGTCACCCCCTTCCCCCCCCCCCACCGTCCCTTTCCAACGGTCTGTCAGCCCCCCCCCCCCCTCCCCGCCCGCTTTTTCAGAGAGCCGCACGCGCTACCGCGGTCTCCAACAGGTTTTTGCCCCCCCCCCCCCTCCTTCCAACGGTCTCAGCCCCCCCCCCCCCCCCCCCCCAACAGTCTGTCAGCCCCCCCCCCCCCCCCCCCCCCCAACGTCTGTCATGCCCCCCCCCCCTTATCCGCCACCGCACCGCGCGCTTTTGCAAAGAGCCGAACGCCCCCCCCCCCCCAGTCTGTCATGCCCCCCCCCCCGAACGTCTGTCATCCCCGCCCCCCCCCAACGTCTGTCAGCCCCCCCCCCCCCTCCCCGCCACCGCACCGCGCGCTTTTTTAGACAGCCGGACGCGCCGCCGCGCCGCGCGCTTTTTAAGAGCCGGACGCGCCGCCAGGCCTCGCGCTTTTGCAGAGAGCCGGACGCGCCGCCGCGCCACGCGCTTTTTCAGAGAGCCGGACGCGCCGCCGCGCCGCGCGCTTTTTCAGAGAGCCGGACGCGCTGCCCCGGTCTCCAACAGGTGCCCCCCCCCCCAGGGTCTGTCATCCCCCCCCCCCCCCCCCCCGAACGTCTGTCACCCCCTTCCCCCCCCCATCCCGTCCCTTTCCAACGGTCTGTCAGCCCCCCCCCCCTTCCCCGCCGCCGCGCCGCGCGCTTTTTAAGAGCCGGACGCGCCGCCGCGCCGCGCGCTTTTTCAGAGAGCCGGACGCGCCGCCGCGCCGCGCGCTTTTTCAAAGAGCCAGACGCGCCGCCGCGCCGCGCGCTTTTTCAGAGAGCCGGACGCGCTGCCCCGGTCTCCAACAGGTGGTCCCCCCCCCCCCCCCCAGGGTCTGTCATCCCCCCCCCCCCCCCCGAACGTCTGTCACCCCCTTCCCCCCCCCCCCCCGTCCCTTTCCAACGGTCTGTCAGCCCCCCCCCCCCCCCCCCTCCCCACCGCCGCGCCGCGCGCTCTTTCAGAGAGCCGGACGCGCTGCCGCGCCACGCGCTTTTCCAGAGAGCCGAACGCGCCGCCGCGCCGCGCGTTTTTTAAAGAGAGCCGGACGCGCCGCCGCGCCGCGCGCTTTTCAAGAGCCGGATGCGCCGCCGCGCCGCGCGCATTTTAAGAGCCGAACGCGCCGCCGCGCCGCGCGCTTTTGCAGAGAGCCGGAATGCGCCGCCGCGCCGCGCGCTTTTGCAGAGAGCCGGCCGCGCCGCGCGCTTTTTCAGAGAGCCGGACGCGCCCGCGCCGCGCGCTTTTTCAGAGAGCCGGACGCGCTGCCGCGCCACGCGCTTTTCCAGAGAGCCGAACGCGCCGCCGCGCCGCGCGTTTTTCAGAGAGCCGGACGCGCCGCCGCGCCGCGCGCTTTTTCAGAGTGCCGGACGCGCCGCCGCGCCGCGCGCTTTTCAAGAGCCGGACGCGCTTTTGCCCCCCCCCCCCCCCCCGCCCCAATGGTCTGTCACGCCCCCCAACCCGAGGTCTGTCAGCCCCCCCCCCCCCCACTTTCCAACGGTCTGTCAGCCCCCCCCCCCCCCCTCCCCGCCGCCGCGCCGCGCGCTTTTTAAGAGCCGGACGCGCCGCCGCGCCGCGCGCTTTTTCAAAGAGCCGGACGCGCCGCTGCGCCGCGCGCTTTTTCAGAGAGCCGGACGCGCTGCCCCGGTCTCCAACAGGTGGTCCCCCCCCCCCCCCCCCCCCAGGGTCTGTCTTCCCCCCCCCCCCCCCCCGAACGTCTGTCACCCCCTTCCCCCCCCCCCCCGTCCCTTTCCAACGGTCTGTCAGCCCCCCCCCCCCCCTCCCCCGCCCGCTTTTACAGAGAGCCGCACGCGCTACCGCGGTCTCCAACAGGTTTTTGCCCCCCCCCCCCCCCCCTTCCAACGGTCTGTCAGCCCCCCCCCCCCCCCCCCCCTCCAACAGTCTGTCAGCCCCCCCCCCCCCCCCCCAACGTCTGTCATGCCCCCCCCCCCTTATCCGCCACCGCACCGCGCGCTTTTGCAAAGAGCCGAACGCCCCCCCCCCCCCCCCAGTCTGTCATGCCCCCCCCCCCGAACGTCTGTCATCCCCCGCCCCCCCCCAACGTCTGTCAGCCCCCCCCCCCCCCTCCCCGCCACCGCACCGCGCGCTTTTTTAGACAGCCGGACGCGCCGCCGCGCCGCGCGCTTTTTAAGAGCCGGACCCGCCGCCAGGCCTCGCGCTTTTGCAGAGAGCCGGACGCGCCGCCGCGCCACGCGCTTTTTCAGAGAGCCGGACGCGCTGCCCCGGTCTCCAACAGGTGCCCCCCCCCCCAGGGTCTGTCATCCCCCCCCCCCCCCCGAACGTCTGTCACCCCCTTCCCCCCCCCATCCCGTCCCTTTCCAACGGTCTGTCAGCCCCCCCCCCCCCTTCCCCGCCGGCGCGCCGCGCGCTTTTTAAGAGCCGGACGCGCCGCCGCGCCGCGCGCTTTTTCAGAGAGCGGGACGCGCCGCCGCGCCGCGCGCTTTTTCAAAGAGCCAGACGCGCCGCCGCACCGCGCGCTTTTTCAGAGAGCCGGACGCGCTGCCCCGGTCTCCAACAGGTGGTCCCCCCCCCCCCCAGGGTCTGTCATCCCCCCCCCCCCCCCCCGAACGTCTGTCACCCCCTTCCCCCCCCCCCCCCCCGTCCCTTTCCAACGGTCTGTCAGCCCCCCCCCCCCCCCCTCCCCACCGCCGCGCCGCGCGCTCTTTCAGAGAGCCGGACGCGCTGCCGCGCCACGCGCTTTTCCAGAGAGCCGAACGCGCCGCCGCGCCGCGCGTTTTTTAAAGAGAGCCGGACGCGCCGCCGCGCCGCGCGCTTTTCAAGAGCCGGATGCGCCGCCGCGCCGCGCGCATTTTAAGAGCCGAACGCGCCGCCGCGCCGCGCGCTTTTGCAGAGAGCCGGAATGCGCCGCCGCGCCGCGCGCTTTTGCAGAGAGCCGGACGCGCCGCCGCGCCGCGCGCTTTTTCAGAGAGCCGGACGCGCCCGCGCCGCGCGCTTTTTCAGAGAGCCGGACGCGCTGCCGCGCCACGCGCTTTTCCAGAGAGCCGAACGCGCCGCCGCGCCGCGCGTTTTTCAGAGAGCCGGACGCGCCGCCGCGCCGCGCGCTTTTTCAGAGTGCCGGACGCGCCGCCGCGCCGCGCGCTTTTCAAGAGCCGGACGCGCTTTTGCCCCCCCCCCCCCCCCCGCCCCAATGGTCTGTCACGCCCCCCAACCCGAGGTCTGTCAGCCCCCCCCCCCCACTTTCCAACGGTCTGTAAGCCCCCCCCCCCCCCCCTCCCCGCCGCCGCGCCGCGCGCTTTTTAAGAGCCGGACGCGCCGCTGCGCCGCGCCCTTTTTCAGAGAGCCGGACGCGCCGCCGCGCCGCGCGCTTTTTCAGAGAGCCGGACGCGCTGCCCCGGTCTCCAACAGGTGGTCCCCCCCCCCCCCCCCCCAGGGTCTGTCTTCCCCCCCCCCCCCCCCCCGAACGTCTGTCACCCCCTTCCCCCCCCCCCCCCGTCCCTTTCCAACGGTCTGTCAGCCCCCCCCCCCCCTCCCCGCCCGCTTTTTCAGAGAGCCGCACGCGCTACCGCGGTCTCCAACAGGTTTTTGCCCCCCCCCCCCCCCCTTCCAACGGTCTGTCAGCCCCCCCCCCCCCCCCCCCCCCTCCAGCAGTCTGTCAGCCCCCCCCCCCCCCCCCCCCAACGTCTGTCATGCCCCCCCCCCTTATCCGCCACCGCACCGCGCGCTTTTGCAAAGAGCCGAACGCCCCCCCCCCCCCCCCAGTCTGTCATGCCCCCCCCCCCCGAACGTCTGTCATCCCCCGCCCCCCCCCAACGTTTGTCAGCCCCCCCCCCCCTCCCCGCCACCGCACCGCGCGCTTTTTTAGACAGCCGGACGCGCCGCCGCGCCGCGCGCTTTTTAAGAGCCGGACCCGCCGCCAGGCCTCGCGCTTTTGCAGAGAGCCGGACGCGCCGCCGCGCCACGCGCTTTTTCAGAGAGCCGGACGCGCCGCCGCGCCGCGCGCTTTTTCAGAGAGCCGGACGCGCTGCCCCGGTCTCCAACAGGTGCCCCCCCCCCCAGGGTCTGTCATCCCCCCCCCCCCCCCCGAACGTCTGTCACCCCCTTCCCCCCCCCATCCCGTCCCTTTCCAACGGTCTGTCAGCCCCCCCCCCCCTTCCCCGCCGGCGCGCCGCGCGCTTTTTAAGAGCCGGACGCGCCGCCGCGCCGCGCGCTTTTTCAGAGAGCGGGACGCGCCGCCGCGCCGCGCGCTTTTTCAAAGAGCCAGACGCGCCGCCGCGCCGCGCGCTTTTTCAGAGAGCCGGACGCGCTGCCCCGGTCTCCAACAGGTGGTCCCCCCCCCCCCCCAGGGTCTGTCATCCCCCCCCCCCCCCCCCCGAACGTCTGTCACCCCCTTCCCCCCCCCCCCGTCCCTTTCCAACGGTCTGTCAGCCCCCCCCCCCCCCCCCCCCCCCCCCCCCTCCCCACCGCCGCGCCGCGCGCTTTTTCAGAGAGCGGGACGCGCCGCCGCGCCGCGCGCTTTTTCAAAGAGCCAGACGCGCCGCCGCGCCGCGCGCTTTTTCAAAGAGCCAGACGCGCCGCTGCGCCGCCCGCTTTTTCAGAGAGCCAGACGCGCCGCCGCGCCGCGCGCTTTTTCAGAGAGCCGCACGCGCTGCCGCGGTCTCCAACAGGTTTTTGCCCCCCCCCCCCCTTCCAACAGTCTGTCGCCCCCCCCCCCCCCCCCCCCTTCCAACAGTCTGTCAGCCCCCCCCCCCCCGCCCGCCACCGCGCCGCGCGCTCTTTCAGAGAGCCGGACGCGCTGCCGCGCCACGCGCTTTTCCAGAGAGCCGAACGCGCCGCCGCGCCGCGCGCTTTTTCAGAGAGCCGGACGCGCCGCCGCGCCGCGCGCTTTTTCAGAGTGCCGGACGCGCCGCCGCGCCGCGCGCTTTTCAAGAGCCGGATGCGCCGCCGCGCCGCGCGCTTTTTCAGAGAGCGGGACGCGCCGCCGCGCCGCGCGCTTTTTCAAAGAGCCAGACGCGCCGCCGCGCCGCGCGCTTTTTCAGAGAGCCGGACGCGCTGCCCCGGTCTCCAACAGGTGGTCCCCCCCCCCCCCCCCCAGGGTCTGTCATCCCCCCCCCCCCCCCCCGAACGTCTGTCACCCCCTTCCCCCCCCCCCCCCGTCCCTTTCCAACGGTCTGTCAGCCCCCCCCCCCCCCCCCCCTCCCCACCGCCGCGCCGCGCGCTTTTTCAGAGAGCGGGACGCGCCGCCGCGCCGCGCGCTTTTTCAAAGAGCCAGACGCGCCGCCGCGCCGCGCGCTTTTTCAAAGAGCCAGACGCGCCGCTGCGCCGCCCGCTTTTTCAGAGAGCCAGACGCGCCGCCGCGCCGCGCGCTTTTTCAGAGAGCCGCACGCGCTGCCGCGGTCTCCAACAGGTTTTTGCCCCCCCCCCCCCTTCCAACAGTCTGTCGCCCCCCCCCCCCCCCCCCCCCTTCCAACAGTCTGTCAGCCCCCCCCCCCCGCCCGCCACCGCGCCGCGCGCTCTTTCAGAGCGCTGCCGCGCCACGCGCTTTTTCCAGAGAGCCGAACGCGCCGCCGCGCCGCGCGCTTTTTCAGAGAGCCGGACGCGCCGCCGCGCCGCGCGCTTTTTCAGAGTGCCGGACGCGCCGCCGCGCCGCGCGCTTTTCAAGAGCCGGATGCGCCGCCGCGCCGCGCGCATTTTAAGAGCCGAACGCGCCGCCGCGCCGCGCGCTTTTGCAGAGAGCCGGAATGCGCCGCCGCGCCGCGCGCTTTTGCAGAGAGCCGGACGCGCCGCCGCGCCGCGCGCTTTTTCAGAGAGCCGGACGCGCTGCCGCGCCACGCGCTTTTCCAGAGAGCCGAACGCGCCGCCGCGCCGCGCGCTTTTTGAGAGAGCCGGACGCGCCGCTGCGCCGCGCGCTTTTTCAGAGTGCCGGACGCGCCGCCGCTCCGCGCTTTTCAAGAGCCGGACGCGCCGCCGCGCCGCGCGCTTTGCCCCCCCCCCCCCCCGCCCCAATGGTCTGTCACGCCCCCCAACCCGAGGTCTGTCAGCCCCCCCCCCCACTTTCCAACGGTCTGTCAGCCCCCCCCCCCCCCTCCCCGCCGCCGCGCCGCGCGCTTTTTAAGAGCCGGATGCGCCGCCGCGCGGCGCGCTTTTTCAGAGAGCGGGACGCGCCGCCGCGCCGCGCGCTTTTTCAAAGAGCCAGACGCGCCGCCGCGCCGCGCGCTTTTTCAAAGAGCCGGACGCGCCGCTGCGCCGCGCCCTTTTTCAGAGAGCCGGACGCGCCGCCGCGCCGCGCGCTTTTTCAGAGAGCCGGACGCGCTGCCCCGGTCTCCAACAGGTGGTCCCCCCCCCCCCCCCCAGGGTCTGTCATCCCCCCCCCCCCCCCCGAACGTCTGTCACCCCCTTCCCCCCCCCCCCCCCCCCCCCCCGTCCCTTCCAACGGTCTGTCAGCCCCCCCCCCCCCCCTCCCCGCCGCCGCGCCGCGCGCTTTTTAAGAGCCGGACGCGCCGCCGCGCCGCGCGCTTTTTCAGAGAGCGGGACGCGCCGCCGCGCCGCGCGCTTTTTCAAAGAGCCAGACGCGCCGCCGCGCCGCGCGCTTTTTCAAAGAGCCAGACGCGCCGCTGCGCCGCGCCCTTTTTCAGAGAGCCGGACGCGCCGCCGCGCCGCGCGCTTTTTCAGAGAGCCGGACGCGCTGCCCCGGTCTCCAACAGTCCCCGGTCCCCCCCCCCCCCCCCCCCCAGGGTTGTCATCCCCCCCCCCCCCCCCGAACGTCTGTCACCCCCTTCCCCCCCCCCCCGTCCCTTTCCAACGGTCTGTCAGCCCCCCCCCCCCCTCCCCGCCCGCTTTTTCAGACAGCCGCACGCGCTGCCGCGGTCTCCAACATTTTTTGCCCCCCCCCCCCCCCCCACCCCCCCCCTTCCAACGGTCTGTCAGCCCCCCCCCCCCCCCCCCTCCAACAGTCTGTCAGCCCCCCCCCCCCCCCCCCCCCAACGTCTGTCATGCCCCCCCCCCCCCCCCATCCGCCACCGCACCGCGCGCTTTTGCAAAGAGCCGAACCCCCCCCCCCCCCCCCCCAGTCTGTCATGCCCCCCCCCCCCGAACGTCTGTCATCCCCCCCCCCCCCCCCCCCGAACGTCTGTCAGCCCCCCCCCCCCCCCCCCCCTTCCGCCACCGCACCGCGCGCTTTTTTAGACAGCCGGACGCGCCGCCGCGCCGCGCGCTTTTTAAGAGCCGGACCCGCCGCCGCGCCTCGCGCTTTTGCAGAGAGCCGGACGCGCCGCCGCGCCACGCGCTTTTTCAGAGAGCCGGACGCGCCGCCGCGCCGCGCGCTTTTTCAGAGAGCCGGACGCGCTGCCCCGGTCTCCAACAGGTGCCCCCCCCCCCCCCCCCAGGGTCTGTCATCCCCCCCCCCCCCCCCGAACGTCTGTCACCCCCTTCCCCCCCCCCATCCCGTCCCTTTCCAACGGTCTGTCAGCCCCCCCCCCCCCTCCCCGCCGCCGCGCCGCGCGCTTTTTAAAAGCCGGACGCGCCGCCGCGCCGCGCGCTTTTTCAGAGAGCGGGACGCGCCGCCGCGCCGCGCGCTTTTTCAAAGAGCCAGACGCGCTTTCAAAGAGCCAGACCGCGCCGCCGCGCCGCGCGCTTTTTCAGAGAGCCGGACGCGCTGCCCGGTCTCCACAGGTGGTCCCCCCCCCCCCCCCCCAGGGTCTGTCATCCCCCCCCCCCCGAACGTCTGTCACCCCCTTCCCCCCCCCCCCCCGTCCCTTTCCCAACCGTCTGTCAGCCCCCCCCCCCCTCCCCACCGCCGCGCCGCGCGCTTTTTCAGAGAGCGGGACGCGCCGCCGCGCGCGCGCTTTTTCAAAAGAGCCAGACGCGCCGCTGCGCGCCCGCTTTTTCAGAGAGCCGGACGCGCCGCGCCGCGCGCTTTTTCAGAGAGCCGCACGCGCTGCCGCGGTCTCCAACAGGTTTTTGCCCCCCCCCCCCCCTTCCAACAGTCTGTCAGCCCCCCCCCCCCCCCCCTTCCAACAGTCTGTAAGCCCCCCCCCCCCCCACGTCTGTCATGCCCCCCCCCCCCCCGCCACCGCGCCGCGCGCTCTTTCAGAAGCCGACGCGCTGGCCGGCGCGGCGCGCCACCTCTTCCAGAGAGCCGAACGCGCCGCCGCGCCGCGCGCTTTTTCAGAGTGCCGGACGCGCCGCCGCGCCGCGCGCTTTTCAAGAGCCGGATGCGCCGCCGCGCCGCGCGCATTTTAAGAGCCGAACGCGCCGCCGCGCCGCGCGCTTTTGCAGAGAGCCGGAATGCACCGCCGCGCCGCGCGCTTTTGCAGAGAGCCGGACGCGCCGCCGCGCCGCGCGCTTTTCAGAGAGCCGGACGCGCCCGCGCCGCGCGCTTTTTCAGAGAGCCGGACGCGCTGCCGCGCCACGCGCTTTCCAGAGAGCCGAACGCGCCCCGCGCCGCGCGCTTTTTGAGAGAGCCGGACGCGCCGCCGCGCCGCGCGCTTTTTCAGAGTGCCGGACGCGCCGCCGTGCCGCGCGCTTTTCAAGAGCCGGACGCGCCGCCGCGCCGCGCGCTTTTGCCCCCCCCCCCCGCCCCAATGGTCTGTCACGCCCCCCAACCCGAGGTCTGTCAGCCCCCCCCCCACTTTCCAACGGTCTGTCAGCCCCCCCCCCCCCCGCCCGCCGCCGCGCCGCGCGCTTTTTAAGAGCCGGACGCGCCGCCGCGCCGCGCGCTTTTTCAGAGAGCGGGACGCGCCGCCGCGGCGCACGCTTTTTCAAAAGAGCCAGACGCGCCGCCGCGCCGCGCGCTTTTTCAGAGAGCCGGACGCGCTGCCCCGGTCTCCAACAGGTGGCCCCCCCCCCCCCAGGGTCTGTCATCCCCCCCCCCCCCCCCCGAACGTCTGTCACCCACTCCCCCCCCCCCCCCCCGTCCCTTTCCAACGGTCTGTCAGCCCCCCCCCCCCTTCCCCACCGCCGCGCCCGCGCTTTTTCAGAGAGCGGGACGCGCCGCCGCGCCGCGCGATTTTTCAAAGAGCCAGACGCGCCGCTGCGCCGCCCGCTTTTTCAGAGAGCCGGACGCGCCGCCGCGCCGCGCGCTTTTTCAGAAAGCCGCACGCGCTGCCGCGGTCTCCAACAGGTTTTTGCCCCCCCCCCTTCCAACAGTCTGTCAGCCCCCCCCCCCCCTTCCAACAGTCTGTCAGCCCCCCCCCCAACGTCTGTCATGCCCCCCCCCCCCCCCGCCACCGCGCCGCGCTCTTTCAGAGAGCCGGACGCGCTGCCGCGCCACGCGCTTTTCCAGAGAGCCGAACGCGCCGCCGCGCCGCGCGCTTTTTCAGAGAGCCGGACGCGCCGCCGC
This sequence comes from Eutreptiella sp. 'Long Island Sound 2002', assembly GCA_964036045.1. Classification (NCBI taxonomy): domain Eukaryota; phylum Euglenozoa; class Euglenophyceae; order Eutreptiales; family Eutreptiaceae; genus Eutreptiella; species Eutreptiella sp. 'Long Island Sound 2002'. Next base: position 37,082,780 of record OZ038391.1, on the reverse strand, counting down.
GCCGCGCGCTTTTTCAGAGTGCCGGACGCGCCGCCGCGCCGCGCGCTTTTCAAGAGCCGGATGCGCTGCCGCGCCGCGCGCATTTTAAGAGCCGAACGCGCCGCCGCGCCGCGCGCTTTTGCAGAGAGCCGGAATGCGCCGCCGCGCCGCGCGCTTTTGCAGAGAGCCGGACGCGCCGCCGCGCCGCGCGCTTTTTCAGAGAGCCGGACGCGCCCGCGCCGCGCGCTTTTTCAGAGAGCCGACGCGCTGCCGCGCACGCGCTTTTCCAGAGAGCCGAACGCGCCGCCGCGCCGCGCGCTTTTTGAGAGAGCCGGACGCGCCGCCGCGCCGCGCGCTTTTTTTCAGAGTGCCGGACGCGCCGCCGCGCCGCGCGCTTTTTAAAGAGCCGGACGCGCCGCCGCGCCGCGCGCTTTTGCCCCCCCCCCCCGCCCCAATGGTCTGTCACGCCCCCCAACCCGAGGTCTGTCAGCCCCCCCCCCCCACTTCCAACGGTCTGTCAGCCCCCCCCCCCCCCTCCCCGCCGCCGCGCCGCGCGCTTTTTAAGAGCCGGACGCGCCGCCGCGCCGCGCGCTTTTTCAGAGAGCGGGACGCGCCGCCGCGGCGCGCGCTTTTCAAAGAGCCAGACGCGCCGCGCGCCGCGCGCTTTTCAGAGAGCCGGACGCGCTGCCCCCGGTCTCCAACAGGTGGCCCCCCCCCCCAGGGTCTGTCATCCCCCCCCCCCCCGAACGTCTGTCACCCCCTCCCCCCCCCCCCGTCCCTTTCCAACGGTCTGTCAGCCCCCCCCCCCCCCCCTCCCCACCGCCGCGCCGCGCGCTTTTCAGAGAGCGGGACGCGCCGCCGCGCCGCGCGATTTTTCAAAGAGCCAGACGCGCCGCCGCGCCGCGCGCTTTTTCAAAGAGCCAGACGCGCCGCTGCGCCGCCCGCTTTTTCAGAGAGCCGAACGCGCCGCCGCGCCGCGCGTTTTTCAGAGAGCCGGACGCGCCGCCGCGCCGCGCGCTTTTTCAGAGTGCCGGACGCGCCGCCGCGCCGCGCGCTTTTCAAGAGCCGGACGCGCTTTTGCCCCCCCCCCCCCCGCCCAATGGTCTGTCACGCCCCCAACCCGAGGTCTGTCAGCCCCCCCCCCCCCCACTTTCCAACGGTCTGTCAGCCCCCCCCCCCCCCCCCCCCCCCCCTCCCCGCCGCCGCGCCGCGCGCTTTTTAAGAGCCGGACGCGCCGCCGCGCCGCGCGCTTTTTCAAAGAGCCGGACGCGCCGCTGCGCCGCGCCCTTTTTCCAGAGAGCCGGACGCGCCGCCGCGCCGCGCGCTTTTTCAGAGAGCCGGACGCGCTGCCCCGGTCTCCAACAGGTGGTCCCCCCCCCCCCCCCCCCAGGGTCTGTCTTCCCCCCCCCCCCCCCCGAACGTCTGTCACCCCCTTCCCCCCCCCCCCCCGTCCCTTTCCAACGGTCTGTCAGCCCCCCCCCCCCCCTCCCCGCCCGCTTTTTCAGAGAGCCGCACGCGCTACCGCGGTCTCCAACAGGTTTTTGCCCCCCCCCCCCCCCCCCCCCCTTCCAACGGTCTGTCAGCCCCCCCCCCCCCCCTCCAACAGTCTGTCAGCCCCCCCCCCCCCCCCCCAACGTCTGTCAGCCCCCCCCCCCCTCCCCGCCACCGCACCGCGCGCTTTTTTAGACAGCCGGACGCGCCGCCGCGCCGCGCGCTTTTTAAGAGCCGGACCCGCCGCCAGGCCTCGCGCTTTTGCAGAGAGCCGGACGCGCCGCCGCGCCACGCGCTTTTTCAGAGAGCCGGACGCGCCGCCGCGCCGCGCGCTTTTTCAGAGAGCCGGACGCGCTGCCCCGGTCTCCAACAGGTGCCCCCCCCCCCAGGGGCTGTCATCCCCCCCCCCCCCCCCGAACGTCTGTCACCCCCTTCCCCCCCCCATCCCGTCCCTTTCCAACGGTCTGTCAGCCCCCCCCCCCTTCCCCGCCGCCGCGCCGCGCGCTTTTTAAGAGCCGGACGCGCCGCGCGCCGCGCGCTTTTTCAGAGAGCGGGACGCGCCGCCGCGCCGCGCGCTTTTTCAAAGAGCCAGCCGCGCCGCCGCGCCGCGCGCTTTTTCAAAGAGCCAGACGCGCCGCTGCGCCGCCCGCTTTTTCAGAGAGCCAGACGCGCCGCCGCGCCGCGCGCTTTTTCAGAGAGCCGCACGCGCTGCCGCGGTCTCCAACAGGTTTTTGCCCCCCCCCCCCCCCTTCCAACAGTCTGTCGGCCCCCCCCCCCCCCCTTCCAACAGTCTGTCAGCCCCCCCCCCCCCCCCCCCCGCCCGCCACCGCGCCGCGCGCTCTTTCAGAGAGCCGGACGCGCTGCCGCGCCACGCGCTTTTCCAGAGAGCCGAACGCGCCGCCGCGCCGCGCGCTTTTTCAGAGAGCCGGACGCGCCGCCGCGCCGCGCGCTTTTTCAGAGTGCCGGACGCGCCGCCGCGCCGCGCGCTTTTCAAGAGCCGGATGCGCCGCCGCCGCCGCGCATTTTAAGAGCCGAACGCGCCGCCGCGCCGCGCGCTTTTGCAGAGAGCCGGAATGCGCCGCCGCGCCGCGCGCTTTTGCAGAGAGCCGGACGCGCCGCCGCGCCGCGCGCTTTTTCAGAGAGCCGGACGCGCTGCCGCGCCACGCGCTTTTCCAGAGAGCCGAACGCGCCGCCGCGCCGCGCGCTTTTTTGAGAGAGCCGGACGCGCCGCTGCGCCGCGCGCTTTTTCAGAGTGCCGGACGCGCCGCCGCTCCGCGCGCTTTTCAAGAGCCGGACGCGCCGCCGCGCCGCGCGCTTTTGCCCCCCCCCCCCCCGCCCCAATGGTCTGTCACGCCCCCCAACCCGAGGTCTGCCAGCCCCCCCCCCCCCCACTTTCCAACGGTCTGTCAGCCCCCCCCCCCCCCCTCCCCGCCGCCGCGCCGCGCGCTTTTTAAGAGCCGGATGCGCCGCCGCGCGGCGCGCTTTTTCAGAGAGCGGGACGCGCCGCCGCGCCGCGCGCTTTTTCAAAGAGCCAGACGCGCCGCCGCGCCACGCGCTTTTTCAAAGAGCCGGACGCGCCGCTGCGCCGCGCCCTTTTTCAGAGAGCCGGACGCGCCGCCGCGCCGCGCGCTTTTTCAGAGAGCCGGACGCGCTGCCCCGGTCTCCAACAGGTGGTCCCCCCCCCCCCCCAGGGTCTGTCATCCCCCCCCCCCCCCCCCCCGAACGTCTGTCACCCCTTCCCCCCCCCCCCCCGTCCCTTTCCAACGGTCTGTCAGCCCCCCCCCCCCTCCCCGCCGCCGCGCCGCGCGCTTTTTAAGAGCCGGACGCGCCGCCGCGCCGCGCGCTTTTTCGAAGAGCGGGACGCGCCGCCGCGCCGCGCGCTTTTCAAAGAGCCAGACGCGCCGCCGCGCCGCGCGCTTTTTCAAAGAGCCAGACGCGCCGCTGCGCCGCGCCCTTTTTCAGAGAGCCGGACGCGCCGCCGCGCCGCGCGCTTTTTCAGAGAGCCGGACGCGCTGCCCCGGTCTCCAACAGTCCCCGGTCCCCCCCCCCCCCCCAGGGTTTGTCATCCCCCCCCCCCCCCCCGAACGTCTGTCACCCCCTTCCCCCCCCCCGTCCCTTTCCAACGGTCTGTCAGCCCCCCCCCCCCTCCCCGCCCGCTTTTTCAGACAGCCGCACGCGCTGCCGCGGTCTCCAACAGGTTTTTGCCCCCCCCCCCCCCCCACCCCCCCCCCCCTTCCAACGGTCTGTCAGCCCCCCCCCCCCCCTCCAACAGTCTGTCAGCCCCCCCCCCCCCCCCCAACGTCTGTCATGCCCCCCCCCCCCCCATCCGCCACCGCACCGCGCGCGTTTTGCAAAGAGCCGAACCCCCCCCCCCCAGTCTGTCATGCCCCCCCCCCGAACGTCTGTCATCCCCCCCCCCCCCCCCGAACGTCTGTCAGCCCTCCCCCCCCCCCCCTTCCGCCACCGCACGCGCGCTTTTTTAGACAGCCGGACGCGCCGCCGCGCCGCGCGCTTTTTAAGAGCCGGACCCGCCGCCGCGCCTCGCGCTTTTGCAGAGAGCCGGACGCGCCGCCGCGCCACGCGCTTTTTCAGAGAGCCGACGCGCCGCCGCGCCGCGCGCTTTTTCAGAGAGCCGGACGCGCTGCCCCGGTCTCCAACAGGTGGCCCCCCCCCCCCCAGGGTCTGTCATCCCCCCCCCCCCCCCGAACGTCTGTCACCCCCTTCCCCCCCCATCCCGTCCCTTTCCAACGGTCTGTCAGCCCCCCCCCCCTCCCCGCCGCCGCGCCGCGCGCTTTTTAAAAGCCGGACGCGCCGCCGCGCCGCGCGCTTTTTCCAGAGAGCGGGACGCGCCGCCGCGCCGCGAGCTTTTTCAAAGAGCCAGACGCGCCGCCGCGCCGCGCGCTTTTTCAGAGAGCCGGACGCGCTGCCCCGGTCTCCAACAGGTGGTCCCCCCCCCCCCCCCCAGGGTCTGTCATCCCCCCCCCCCCCGAACGTCTGTCACCCCCTTCCCCCCCCCCCCCGTCCCTTTCCAACCGTCTGTCAGCCCCCCCCCCCCCTCCCCACCGCCGCGCCGCGCGCTTTTTCAGAGAGCGGGACGCGCCGCCGCGCCGCGCGCTTTTTCAAAGAGCCAGACGCGCCGCTGCGCCGCCCGCTTTTCAGAGAGCCGGACGCGCCGCCGCGCCGCGCGCTTTTTCTGAGAGCCGCACGCGCTGCCGCGGTCTCCAACAGGTTTTTGCCCCCCCCCCCCTTCCACAATCTGTCAGCCCCCCCCCCCCCCCCCCCCCCTTCCAACAGTCTGTAAGCCGGACGCGCCGCCGCGCCGCGCGCTTTTGCCCCCCCCCCCCCCGCCCCAATGGTCTGTCACGCCCCCCAACCCGAGGTCTGTCAGCCCCCCCCCCCCACTTTCCAACGGTCTGTCAGCCCCCCCCCCCTCCCCGCCGCCGCGCCGCGCGCTTTTTAAGAGCCGGACGCGCCGCCGCGCCGCGCGCTTTTTCAGAGAGCGGGACGCGCCGCCGCGGCGCGCGCTTTTTCAAAGAGCCAGACACGCCGCCGCGCCGCGCGCTTTTTCAGAGAGCCGGACGCGCTGCCCCGGTCTCCAACAGGTGGCCCCCCCCCCCCCCCCAGGGTCTGTCATCCCCCCCCCCCCCGAACGTCTGTCACCCACTCCCCCCCCCCCCCCGTCCCTTTCCAACAGTCTGTCAGCCCCCCCCCCCCCCTCCCCACCGCCGCGCCGCGCGCTTTTTCAGAGAGCGGGACGCGCCGCCGCGCCGCGCGATTTTTCAAAGAGCCAGACGCGCCGCCGCGCCGCGCGCTTTTTCAAAGAGCCAGACGCGCCGCTGCGCCGCCCGCTTTTTCAGAGAGCCGGACGCGCCGCCGCGCCGCGCGCTTTTTCAGAAAGCCGCACGCGCTGCCGCGGTCTCCAACAGGTTTTTGCCCCCCCCCCTTCCAACAGTCTGTCAGCCCCCCCCCCCCCCCTTCCAACAGTCTGTCAGCCCCCCCCCCAACGTCTGTCATGCCCCCCCCCCCCCCCCCCCCCCCCCCCGCCACCGCGCCGCGCTCTTTCAGAGAGCCGGACGCGCTGCCGCGCCACGCGCTTTTCCAGAGAGCCGAACGCGCCGCCGCGCCGCGCGCTTTTTCAGAGAGCCGGACGCGCCGCCGCGCCGCGCGCTTTTTCAGAGTGCCGGACGCGCCGCCGCGCCGCGCGCTTTTCAAGAGCCGGATGCGCCGCCGCGCCGCGCGCATTTTAAGAGCCGAACGCGCCGCCGCGCCGCGCGCTTTTGCAGAGAGCCGGAATGCGCCGCCGCGCCGCGCGCTTTTGCAGAGAGCCGGACGCGCCGCCGCGCCGCGCGCTTTTTCAGAGAGCCGGACGCGCCCGCGCCGCGCGCTTTTTCAGAGAGCCGGACGCGCTGCCGCGCCACGCGCTTTTCCAGAGAGCCGAACGCGCCGCCGCGCCGCGCGCTTTTTGAGAGAGCCGGACGCGCCGCCGCGCCGCGCGCTTTTTCCAGAGTGCCGGACGCGCCGCCGCGCCGCGCGCTTTTAAAGAGCCGGACGCGCCGCCGCGCCGCGCGCTTTTGCCCCCCCCCCCCGCCCCAATGGTCTGTCACGCCCCCCAACCCGAGGTCTGTCAGCCCCCCCCCCCCACTTTCCAACGGTCTGTCAGCCCCCCCCCCCCTCCCCGCCGCCGCGCCGCGCGCTTTTTAAGAGCCGGACGCGCCGCCGCGCCGCGCGCTTTTTCAGAGAGCGGGACGCGCCGCCGCGGCGCGCGCTTTTTCAAAGAGCCAGACGCGCCGCCGCGCCGCGCGCTTTTTCAGAGAGCCGGACGCGCTGCCCCGGTCTCCAACAGGTGCCCCCCCCCCCCCCCAGGGTCTGTCATCCCCCCCCCCCCCCGAACGTCTGTCACCCACTCCCCCCCCCCCCCCCGTCCCTTTCCAACGGTCTGTCAGCCCCCCCCCCCCCCCCCTCCCCACCGCCGCGCCGCGCGCTTTTTCAGAGAGCGGGACGCGCCGCCGCGCCGCGCGATTTTTCAAAGAGCCAGACGCGCCGCCGCGCCGCGCGCTTTTTCAAAGAGCCAAACGCGCCGCTGCGCCGCCCGCTTTTTCAGAGAGCCGAACGCGCCGCCGCGCCGCGCGTTTTTCAGAGAGCCGGACGCGCCGCCGCGCCGCGCGCTTTTTCAGAGTGCCGGACGCGCCGCCGCGCCGCGCGCTTTTCAAGAGCCGGACGCGCTTTTGCCCCCCCCCCCCCCCCCCGCCCCAATGGTCTGTCACGCCCCCCAACCCGAGGTCTGTCAGCCCCCCCCCCCCCCACTTTCCAACGGTCTGTCAGCCCCCCCCCCCCCCCCCCTCCCCGCCGCCGCGCCGCGCGCTTTTTAAGAGCCGGACGCGCCGCCGCGCCGCGCGCTTTTTCAAAGAGCCGGACGCGCCGCTGCGCCGCGCCCTTTTTCAGAGAGCCGGACGCGCCGCCGCGCCGCGCGCTTTTTCAGAGAGCCGGACGCGCTGCCCCGGTCTCCAACAGGTGGTCCCCCCCCCCCCCAGGGTCTGTCTTCCCCCCCCCCCCCCCCGAACGTCTGTCACCCCCTTCCCCCCCCCCCCCGTCCCTTTCCAACGGTCTGTCAGCCCCCCCCCCCCCCTCCCCGCCCGCTTTTTTCAAAGAGCCGCACGCGCTACCGCGGTCTCCAACAGGTTTTTGCCCCCCCCCCCCCCCCCCCTTCCAACGGTCTGTCAGCCCCCCCCCCCCCTCCAACAGTCTGTCAGCCCCCCCCCCCCCCCCAACGTCTGTCATGCCCCCCCCCCCTTATCCGCCACCGCACCGCGCGCTTTTGCAAAGAGCCGAACGCCCCCCCCCCCCCCCAGTCTGTCATGCCCCCCCCCCCCGAACGTCTGTCATCCCCCGCCCCCCCCCAACGTCTGTCAGCCCCCCCCCCCCTCCCCGCCACCGCACCGCGCGCTTTTTTAGACAGCCGGACGCGCCGCCGCGCCGCGCGCTTTTTAAGAGCCGGACCCGCCGCCAGGCCTCGCGCTTTTGCAGAGAGCCGGACGCGCCGCCGCGCCACGCGCTTTTTCAGAGAGCCGGACGCGCCGCCGCGCCGCGCGCTTTTTCAGAGAGCCGGACGCGCTGCCCCGGTCTCCAACAGGTGCCCCCCCCCCCAGGGGCTGTCATCCCCCCCCCCCCCCCCGAACGTCTGTCACCCCCTTCCCCCCCCCATCCCGTCCCTTTCCAACGGTCTGTCAGCCCCCCCCCCCCCCCCTTCCCCGCCGCCGCGCCGCGCGCTTTTTAAGAGCCGGACGCGCCGCCGCGCCGCGCGCTTTTTCAGAGAGCGGGACGCGCCGCCGCGCCGCGCGCTTTTTCAAAGAGCCAGACGCGCCGCCGCGCCGCGCGCTTTTTCAGAGAGCCGGACGCGCTGCCCCGGTCTCCAACAGGTGGTCTCCCCCCCCCCCCAGGGTCTGTCATCCCCCCCCCCCCCCCCCGAACGTCTGTCACCCCCTTCCCCCCCCCCCCCCCCCCCCGTCCCTTTCCAACGGTCTGTCAGCCCCCCCCCCCCCCCCTCCCCACCGCCGCGCCGCGCGCTTTTTCAGAGAGCGGGACGCGCTGCCCCGGTCTCCAACAGGTGGTCTCCCCCCCCCCCCAGGGTCTGTCATCCCCCCCCCCCCCCCGAACGTCTGTCACCCCCTTCCCCCCCCCCCCCCCCCGTCCCTTTCCAACGGTCTGTCAGCCCCCCCCCCCCCCCCTCCCCACCGCCGCGCCGCGCGCTTTTTCAAAGAGCCAGACGCGCCGCCGCGCCGCGCGCTTTTTCAAAGAGCCAGACGCGCCGCTGCGCCGCCCGCTTTTTCAGAGAGCCAGACGCGCCGCCGCGCCGCGCGCTTTTTCAGAGAGCCGCACGCGCTGCCGCGGTCTCCAACAGGTTTTTGCCCCCCCCCCCCCTTCCAACAGTCTGTCGGCCCCCCCCCCCCCCCCCCCCTTCCAACAGTCTGTCAGCCCCCCCCCCCCCCCCCCCCCCCCCGCCCGCCACCGCGCCGCGCGCTCTTTCAGAGAGCCGGACGCGCTGCCGCGCCACGCGCTTTTCCAGAGAGCCGAACGCGCCGCCGCGCCGCGCGCTTTTCAGAGAGCCGGACGCGCCGCCGCGCCGCGCGCTTTTCAAGAGCCGGATGCGCCGCCGCGCCGCGCGCATTTTAAGAGCCGAACGCGCCGCCGCGCCGCGCGCTTTTGCAGAGAGCCGGAATGCGCCGCCGCGCCGCGCGCTTTTGCAGAGAGCCGGACGCGCCGCCGCGCCGCGCGCTTTTTCAGAGAGCCGGACGCGCTGCCGCGCCACGCGCTTTTCCAGAGAGCCGAACGCGCCGCCGTGCCGCGCGCTTTTTGAGAGAGCCGGACGCGCCGCTGCGCCGCGCGCTTTTTCAGAGTGCCGGACGCGCCGCCGCTCCGCGCGCTTTTCAAGAGCCGGACGCGCCGCCGCGCCGCGCGCTTTTGCCCCCCCCCCCCCGCCCCAATGGTCTGTCACGCCCCCAACCCGAGGTCTGTCAGCCCCCCCCCCCCCACTTTCCAACGGTCTGTCAGCCCCCCCCCCCCTCCCCGCCGCCGCGCCGCGCGCTTTTTAAGAGCCGGATGCGCCGCCGCGCGGCGCGCTTTTTCAGAGAGCGGGACGCGCCGCCGCGCCGCGCGCTTTTTCAAAGAGCCAGACGCGCCGCCGCGCCGCGCGCTTTTTCAAAGAGCCGGACGCGCCGCTGCGCCGCGCCCTTTTTCAGAGAGCCGGACGCGCCGCCGCGCCGCGCGCTTTTTCAGAGAGCCGGACGCGCTGCCCCGGTCTCCAACAGGTGGTCCCCCCCCCCCCCCCCAGGGTCTGTCATCCCCCCCCCCCCCCCCCGAACGTCTGTCACCCCCTTCCCCCCCCCCCCCCCCGTCCCTTTCCAACGGTCTGTCAGCCCCCCCCCCCCCTCCCCGCCGCCGCGCCGCGCGCTTTTTAAGAGCCGGACGCGCCGCCGCGCCGCGCGCTTTTTCAAAGAGCCAGACGCGCCGCCGCGCCGCGCGCTTTTTCAAAGAGCCAGACGCGCCGCTGCGCCGCGCCCTTTTTCAGAGAGCCGGACGCGCCGCCGCGCCGCGCGCTTTTTCAGAGAGCCGGACGCGCTGCCCCGGTCTCCAACAGTCCCCCGGTCCCCCCCCCCCCCCCCCAGGGTTTGTCATCCCCCCCCCCCCCCGAACGTCTGTCACCCCCTTCCCCCCCCCCCCCGTCCCTTTCCAACGGTCTGTCAGCCCCCCCCCCCCTCCCCGCCCGCTTTTTCAGACAGCCGCACGCGCTGCCGCGGTCTCCAACAGGTTTTTGCCCCCCCCCCCCCCCCCCCCACCCCCCCCCCCTTCCAACGGTCTGTCAGCCCCCCCCCCCCCCCTCCAACAGTCTGTCAGCCCCCCCCCCCCCCCCAACGTCTGTCATGCCCCCCCCCCCATCCGCCACCGCACCGCGCGCTTTTGCAAAGAGCCGAACCCCCCCCCCCCAGTCTGTCATGCCCCCCCCCCGAACGTCTGTCATCCCCCCCCCCCCCCCCCCCCCGAACGTCTGTCAGCCCCCCCCCCCCCCCCCCCTTCCGCCACCGCACCGCGCGCTTTTTTAGACAGCCGGACGCGCCGCCGCGCCGCGCGCTTTTTAAGAGCCGGACCCGCCGCCGCGCCTCGCGCTTTTGCAGAGAGCCGGACGCGCCGCCGCGCCACGCGCTTTTTTCAGAGAGCCGGACGCGCCGCCGCGCCGCGCGCTTTTTCAGAGAGCCGGACGCGCTGCCCCGGTCTCCAACAGGTGGCCCCCCCCCCCCCCCAGGGTCTGTCATCCCCCCCCCCCCCCCCCGAACGTCTGTCACCCCCTTCCCCCCCCCATCCCGTCCCTTTCCAACGGTCTGTCAGCCCCCCCCCCCCCCTCCCCGCCGCCGCGCCGCGCGCTTTTCAAAAGCCGGACGCGCCGCCGCGCCGCGCGCTTTTTCAGAGAGCGGGACGCGCCGCCGCGCCGCGCGCTTTTTCAAAGAGCCAGACGCGCCGCCGCGCCGCGCGCTTTTTCAGAGAGCCGGACGCGCTGCCCCGGTCTCCAACAGGTGGTCCCCCCCCCCCCCCAGGGTCTGTCATCCCCCCCCCCCCCCGAACGTCTGTCACCCCCTTCCCCCCCCCCCGTCCCTTTCCAACCGTCTGTCAGCCCCCCCCCCCCCTCCCCACCGCCGCGCCGCGCGCTTTTTCAGAGAGCGGGATGCGCCGCCGCGCCGCGCGCTTTTTCAAAGAGCCAGACGCGCCGCTGCGCCGCCCGCTTTTTCAGAGAGCCGGACGCGCCGCCGCGCCGCGCGCTTTTTCAGAGAGCCGCACGCGCTGCCGCGGTCTCCAACAGGTTTTTGCCCCCCCCCCCCTTCCAACAGTCTGTCAGCCCCCCCCCCCCCCCTTCCAACAGTCTGTAAGCCCCCCCCCCCCACGTCTGTCATGCCCCCCCCCCCCGCCACCGCGCCGCGCGCTCTTTCAGAGAGCCGGACGCGCTGCCGCGCCACGCGCTTTTCTAGAGAGCCGAACGCGCCGCGCGCTTTTTCAGAGTGCCGGACGCGCCGCCGCGCCGCGCGCTTTTCAAGAGCCGGATGCGCCGCCGCGCCGCGCGCATTTTTAAGAGCCGAACGCGCCGCCGCGCCGCGCGCTTTTGCAGAGAGCCGGAATGCACCGCCGCGCCGCGCGCTTTTGCAGAGAGCCGGACGCGCCGCCGCGCCGCGCGCTTTTTCAGAGAGCCGGACGCGCCCGCGCCGCGCGCTTTTTCAGAGAGCCGGACGCGCTGCCGCGCCACGCGCTTTTCCAGAGAGCCGAACGCGCCGCCGCGCCGCGCGCTTTTTGAGAGAGCCGGACGCGCCGCCGCGCCGCGCGCTTTTTCAGAGTGCCGGACGCGCCGCCGTGCCGCGCGCTTTTCAAGAGCCGGACGCGCCGCCGCGCCGCGCGCTTTTGCCCCCCCCCCCCCCGCCCCAATGGTCTGTCACGCCCCCCAACCCGAGGTCTGTCAGCCCCCCCCCCCCACTTTCCAACGGTCTGTCAGCCCCCCCCCCCCCCTCCCCGCCGCCGCGCCGCGCGCTTTTAAGAGCCGGACGCGCCGCCGCGCCGCGCGCTTTTTCAGAGAGCGGGACGCGCCGCCGCGGCGCGCGCTTTTTCAAAGAGCCAGACGCGCCGCCGCGCCGCGCGCTTTTTCAGAGAGCCGGACGCGCTGCCCCGGTCTCCAACAGGTGGCCCCCCCCCCCCCCCCCCCCCCCAGGGTCTGTCATCCCCCCCCCCCCCCGAACGTCTGTCACCCACTCCCCCCCCCCCCCCCGTCCCTTTCCAACGGTCTGTCAGCCCCCCCCCCCCCCCTCCCCCACCGCCGCGCCGCGCGCTTTTTCAGAGAGCGGGACGCGCCGCCGCGCCGCGCGATTTTTCAAAGAGCCAGACGCGCCGCCGCGCCGCGCGCTTTTTCAAAGAGCCAGACGCGCCGCTGCGCCGCCCGCTTTTTCAGAGAGCCAGACGCGCCGCCGCGCCGCGCGCTTTTTCAGAAAGCCGCACGCGCTGCCGCGGTCTCCAACAGGTTTTGCCCCCCCCCCCCTTCCAACAGTCTGTCAGCCCCCCCCCCCCCCCCTTCCAACAGTCTGTCAGCCCCCCCCCAACGTCCGTCATGCCCCCCCCCCCCCCGCCACCGCGCCGCGCGCTCTTTCAGAGAGCCGGACGCGCTGCCGCGCCACGCGCTTTTCCAGAGAGCCGAACGCCGCCGCCGCGCCGCGCGCTTTTTCAGAGAGCCGGACGCGCCGCCGCGCCGCGCGCTTTTTCAGAGTGCCGGACGCGCCGCCGCGCCGCGCGCTTTTCAAGAGCCGGATGCGCCGGCGCCGCGGATTTTAAGAGCCGAACGCGCCGCCGCGCCGCGCGCTTTTGCAGAGAGCCGGAATGCGCCGCCGCGCCGCGCGCTTTTGCAGAGAGCCGGACGCGCCGCCGCGCCGCGCGCTTTTTCAGAGAGCCGGACGCGCCCGCGCCGCGCGCTTTTTCAGAGAGCGGACGCGCTGCCGCGCCACGCGCTTTTCCAGAGAGCCGAACGCGCCGCCGCGCCGCGCGCTTTTTGAGAGAGCCGGACGCGCCGCCGCGCCGCGCGCTTTTTCAGAGTGCCGGACGCGCCGCCGCGCCGCGCGCTTTTAAAGAGCCGGACGCGCCGCCGCGCCGCGCGCTTTTGCCCCCCCCCCCCGCCCCAATGGTCTGTCACGCCCCCCAACCCGAGGTCTGTCAGCCCCCCCCCCCCCACTTTCCAACGGTCTGTCAGCCCCCCCCCCCCTCCCCGCCGCCGCGCCGCGCGCTTTTTAAGAGCCGGATGCGCCGCCGCGCGGCGCGCTTTTTCAGAGAGCGGGACGCGCCGCCGCGCCGCGCGCTTTTTCAAAGAGCCAGACGCGCCGCCGCGCCGCGCGCTTTTTCAAAGAGCCGGACGCGCCGCTGCGCCGCGCCCTTTTTCAGAGAGCCGGACGCGCCGCCGCGCCGCGCGCTTTTTTCAGAGAGCCGGACGCGCTGCCCCGGTCTCCAACAGGTGGTCCCCCCCCCCCCCCCCCAGGGTCTGTCATCCCCCCCCCCCCCCCCCGAACGTCTGTCACCCCCTTCCCCCCCCCCCCCCCCCGTCCCTTTCCAACGGTCTGTCAGCCCCCCCCCCCCTCCCCGCCGCCGCGCCGCGCGCTTTTTAAGAGCCGGACGCGCCGCCGCGCCGCGCGCTTTTTCAAAGAGCCAGACGCGCCGCCGCGCCGCGCGCTTTTTCAAAGAGCCAGACGCGCCGCTGCGCCGCGCCCTTTTTCAGAGAGCCGGACGCGCCGCCGCGCCGCGCGCTTTTTCAGAGAGCCGGACGCGCTGCCCCGGTCTCCAACAGTCCCCGGTCCCCCCCCCCCCCCCCCAGGGTTTGTCATCCCCCCCCCCCCCGAACGTCTGTCACCCCCTTCCCCCCCCCCCCCCGTCCCTTTCCAACGGTCTGTCAGCCCCCCCCCCCCCTCCCCGCCCCGCTTTTCAGACAGCCGCACGCGCT
>OZ038391.1:37043953-37069100 GCA_964036045.1 Eutreptiella sp. 'Long Island Sound 2002' | reverse complement strand
ATACCCCCCCTAAAGCCCCCAAAAGTTCCAGCATACCCCCCCCCAGGCCCCCAAAACTTCCGGCATACCCTCCCTGAGACCCCAAAAGTTCCGGCATACCCCTTCCTTAGCCCACCTAAGTTCCGGCATACCCCCCCCCCTGAGCCCCCAAAATTTCCGGCATACCCCCCCCCGTGAGCCCACAAAGGTTCCGGCATACCCCCCCCTAAGCCCACCTAACTTCCAGCATACCCCCCCTAAGCCCCCAAAAGTTCCGGCATACCCCCCCCCGTGAGCCCACAAAGGTTCCGGCATACCCCCCCCTAAGCCCACCTAACTTCCAGCATACCCCCCCCTAAGCCCCCAAAAGTTCCGGCATACCCCCCCCCGAGCCCACAAAAGTTCCCGCATAGCCCCCCCTGAGCCCACAAAAGTTCCGGCATACCCCCCCCCTGAGCCCACAAAAGCTCCGGCATACCCCCCCTTGCGCCTCCAAAATTTTCGGCATACCCCCCCTGAGCCTCCAAAAGTTCCGGCATACCCCCCCCCGTGAGCCCGCAAAAGTTCTAGCAAACCCCCCCTGAGGCCACAAAAATCCCAGCATACCCCCCCACAAGCCCCCAAAAATTCCGGCATACCCCCCCCCTGAGCCCACAAAAATTCCGGCATACCCCCCCCTAAGCCCACAAAAGTTCCGGCATACCCCCCCCTAAGCCCACAATAGTTCCGGCTTACCCCCCCCTAGCCCACAAAATTTCCGGCATAGCCCCCCCTGAGCCCACAAAAGTTCCGGCATACCCCCCGTGAGCCCACAACAGTTCCGGCATACCCCCCACCTGAGCCCACAAAAATTCCGGCATACCCCCCCCTAAGCCCACAATAGTTCTGGCATACCCCCCCCCTGAACCCACAAAAGTTCCGCCATACCCCCCCCCGAGCCCACAAAAGTTCCGGCATACCCCCCCCCCTCAGTCACAAAAGCTCCGGCATATGCCCCCCTAAACCCACAAAAGTTCCGCCATACCCCCCCCAAAACCCCCAAAAGTTCCGGCATACCCCCCTCCTGAGCCCCCAAAAGTTCCAACATACCCCCCCTCAGCCCCCAAAAGTTCCGGCATACCCCCCGTGAGCCCACAAAAGTTCTGCCATACCCCCTCCTGAGCCCCCAACTGTTCCGGCATACCCCCGCCGAGTCCCCAACAGTTCCGGCATACCTTCCCCAAAAACCCACAAAAGTTCCGGCATACCCTCCTCCCTGAGCCCACAAGAGTTCCGGCATACCCCCCCTTGAGCCCACAAAAGCACCGGCATACCCCCCCTTGAGCCCCCAAAAGTTCCGGCATATGCCCGCCAAGCCCCCAAAACTTCCGGCATACCCCCCACTGAGCCCCCAAAAGATCCGGCATACTCCCCTCCTAAGCCCCCAAAAGTTCCGGCATACCCCTCCCTAAGCCCACAAAAGTTCCGGCATACCCCCCCTCTGAGCCCAAAAAAGTTCCAGCATACCCCCCCCCTGAGCTCCCAAAAGTTCCGGCATGCCCCCCCGCGAGCCCACAAAACTTCCGGCATACCCCCCTTTGAGCCCCCAAAAGTTCCGGCATACCCCCCCCTAAGGCCCCAAAAGTTGCGGCATACCCCTCCACCAAGCCTCCAAAAGTTCCAGCATACCCCCCCCCTTGAGGCCCCAAAAGTTCCGGCATACCCCTCGCTAAGCCCCCAAAAGTTCCGGCATGGCCCCCTTGAGGCCCCAAAAGTTCCGGCATACCCCTCCCCAAGCCCACAAAAGCGGGAATCAAACCAGGGGCCAGCGGCGTTGGCGTCCAGGGTGCTTCCACTGAGGCACGCGGTGCTGCAACTGTCCAAGGACGCGTGAGGGACTGTAGGAGGGGTACCCAGCCGTACCCGACCTTCCCACTTCGCGCTTCGCTTGGGCGCCATCCATAAGGAACCAAGTGTGCCAAACCGGTTGTATGTGGCACGGACACGTCGTAGTGGTATGTGGGCAAAAGCTGTTGGCTTGGGCCTCAACACATTGCATGGTTACAACCACAGTGAACTGATTTGTGCGGAGCCGGATCCTGTGAGCGGGGTTACCCGGCTAGCCAAGTATCCGTCTCTATGCCAGCCAAAGCCCCCAAAAGTTCCGGCATACCAACCCCTAAGCCCACGAAAGTTCCGGCATAGCCCCCCCTTGAGCCCACAAAGGTTCCAGGATACCCTTCCAAAGCCCCCAAAAGTTCCGGCATACCCCCCCGTGAGCCCACAAAGGTTCCGCCATATCCCCTCCTGAGCCCCCAACTGTTCCGGCATCCCCCCCGTGATAGCCACTAAATTTCCGGCATACCCCCCCTAAGCCCCCAAAGGTTCTGGCACCCCCCCCCCAAAGCCCTCAAAAGTTCCGGCATACCCCCCCTAAGCCCCCAAAAGTTCCGGCATACCCTCCCGTAAGCCCCCGAAAGTTCCGGCATACCCCCCCAAGCCCACAAAAGTTCCGGCATACCCCCCCTATACCCACAATAGTTCCGGCATACCCCCCCCTGAGCCCACAAAAGCTCCGGCATACCCCCCCCTGAGGCCCCCAAAACTTCCGGCATACCCCCGCCAAGCCCCCAAAAGTTCTGGCATAGCCCCCCCTGAGCCCCCAAAAGATCCGGCACACTCCCCTCCTAAGCTCCCAAAAGTTCCCGCATACCACTCCCTAAGCCCACAAAAGTTCCGGCATACCCCCCCTTGAGCCCACAAAAGTTCCGGCATGACCCCCCCGAGCCCACAAAAGTTCCCACATACCCCCTCCTAAGCCCCTAAAACTTCCGGCATACCCCCCCTGAGCCCACAAAATTTCCGGCATGGCCCTCCAAAGCCCCAAAAAGTTCCGGCATACCCCCCCCCCCTCAGCCCCCAAAAGTTCCGGCATACCCCCCCCCTAAGCCCACAAAAGTTCCGGCATACCCCCCCCTAAGCCCACAATACTTCCGGCATACCCCTCCCGAGCCCACAAAAGTTCCAACATAGCCCCCCCTGAGCCCACAAAAGTTCCGGCATACCCCCCCCCTGAGCACACAAAAGCTCTGGCATACCCCCCCTTGCGCCTCCAAAAATTTCGGCATACCCCCCCCTAAGCCACCAAAATTTCCGGCATACCCCCCCGTGAGCCCGCAAAAGTTCCGGCAAACCCCCCCTTGAGCCCACAAAACTTCCGGCATACCCCCCCACAAGCCCCCAAAAGTTCCGGCATAACCCCCCCCTGAGCCCCCAAAATTTCCGGCATACCCCCCCGTGAGCCCGCAAAAGTTCCGGCAAACCCCCCCTTGAGCCCACAAAACTTCCGGCATACCCCCCCACAAGCCCCCAAAAGTTCCGGCATACCCCCCCCTTGAAGTCTCAAAAGTTCCGGCATACCCCCCCCTGAGCCCACAAAAGTTCCGGCATACCCCCTCCTAAGCCCACAATAGTTCCGGCATACCCCCCCCTAGCCCACAAAAGTTCCGGCACAGCCCCCCTGAGCCCATACAAGTTCCGGCATACCCCCCCCTCCGCCCACAAAAGCTCCGGCATACCCCCCTTGAGCCCCCAAAAGTTCCGACGTACCGCCCCCCCGAGCCCCCAAAAGTTCCGGCATACCCCCCCGTGAGGCCACAAAAGTTCCGGCATCCCCCCCTCTGAGCCCCCACAAGTTACGGCATACCCCCCCCTGAGCCCACAAAAGTTCCGGCATACCCCCCCCAAGCCCCCAAAAGTTCCGGCATACCCCCCTCCTGAGCCCCCAAAAGTTCCAGTATACCCCCCCTTGCGCCCTTAAAAGGTCCGGCATACCCCCCCGTGAGCCTACAAAAGTTCCGCCATACCCCCTCATGAGCCCCCAACTGTTCCGGCATAACCCCCGTGAGCGCACATCAGTTCCGGCATACCCCCCACTATACCCCCAAAATTTCCGGCATACCCCCCCTTGAGCCCACCAAAGTTCCAGCATACCCCCCCCCTGAGCCCCCCAAAGTTCCGGCATGCCCCCCCGTGAGCCCACAAAACTTCCGGCATACCCCCCTTTGAGCCCCCAAAAGTTCCGGCATACCCCCCCCTAAGGCCCCAAAAGTTGCGGCATACCCCTCCACCAAGCCCCCAAAAGTTCCGGCATACCCCCCCCTTGAGGCCCCAAAAGTTCCGGCATACACCTCGCTAAGCCCCCAAAAGTTCCGGCATGCCCCCCCTGAGGCCCCAAAAGTTCCGGCATACCCTTCCCTAAGCCCCCAAAAGTTCCAGCATCCCCCCCCAATGAGCCCCCAACCGTTCCGGCATACCCCCCCTGAGCGCACAACAGTTCCGGCATACCCCCCCCAAAGCCCCCAAAAGTTCTGGCACCCCCCCCAAAAGCCCTCAAAAGTTCCGGCACCCCCCCCCCGTAACCCCACAAAAGTTCCTGCATACCCCCCCCTAAGCCCGCTATAGTTCCGGCATACCCCCCCCCGAGCCCACATAAGCTCCGGCATACCCCCCCTTGAGCCCCCAAAAGTTCCGGCATACCCCCCCCTTAGCCCCCAAAAGATCCGGCATACCCCTTTGTAAGCCAACAAAAGTTCCGGCATACCCCCCCCCTGAGCCCACAAAAGTTCCGGCATACCCCCTCCTGAGCCCACAAAAGTTCCGGCATACCCCCCCCCCTGAGCCCACCAAAATTTCCGGCATACCCCCCCGTGAGCCTAGAAAAGTTCCGGCATACCCCCTCCCGCCGAGTCCCCAAAAGTTCCGGCATACCCCCCGCTGAGCCCCCGAAAGTTCCGGCATACCCCCCCGTGAGCCCACAAAAGTTCCGGCATACCCCCTCCCGTGAGCCCACAAAAGTTCCGGCATCCCCCCCTCCCGAGCCCCCTAAACTTGCGGCATACCCCCCCTGAGCCCACAAAGGTTCCGGCAAAACCCCCCCTAAACCCACTAAAGTTCCAGCATAGACCCCTCTGAGCCCACAATACTTCCGGCATCCCCCCCCCTCCGAGCCCACAAAAGTTCCGGCATACCCCCCCTTAGCCCACAATAGTTCCGGCATACCCCCCGCCGATCCCACAAAAGTTCCGGCATACCCCCCCTTGAGCCCACAAAAGTTCTGGCATACCCCCCCCTCACCCCCCAAACGTTCCGGCATACCCCCCCTGAGCCCACAAAGGTTCCGGCATACCCTTCCCTGAGCCCCCAGAAGTTCAGGCATACCCCACCCTAAGCCCACAAAAGTTCCGGCATACCCCCCCTGAGCGCACAAAAGTTCCGGCATACCCCCCGTGAGCCCACAAAAGTCCGGCATACCCCCCCTGAGCCCACAAAGGTTCCGGCATATCCCCCCCTAATCCCACAAAATTTCCAGCATACCCCCCCCCTAAGCCCACAAAATTTCCGGCTTACCCTGAGCGCACAAAAGTTACGTCATACCCCCCGCGAGCCCACAAAATTTCCGGCATACCCCCCCCTAAGGCCCACAAAAATTCCGGCATACCCCCGCTGAGCCCACAAAAGTTCCGGCATATCCCCACCTAAGCCCACAAAATTTCCGGCATAGCCCGTCCTTGAGCCCACAAAAGTTCCGGCATACCCCCCCCCCAGTTCACAAAAGTTCCGGCATACCCCCCCCTTCAGCCCACAAAAAATCCGGCATACCCCCCCCTGAGCCCACAAAGGTTCCGGCATATCCCCCCCCCCTAAGCCCACAAAACTTCCGGCATAACCCCCCCTAAGCCCATAATATTTCCGCCATACCCCCCCTCCCGAGCCCACAAAAGTTCCGGCATACCCCCCCCGAGCCCACAAAAGTTCCGGCATACCCCCCCCTGAGCCCACAAAAGTTCCGGCATACCCCCCCCTGATCCCCCAAAAGGTCCGGCATACACCCCCGTGAGCCCACAAAAGTTCCGGCATACCCCCCCCTTCAGCCCACAAAAATTCCGGCATACCCGCCCCATGAGCCCACAAAAGTTCCGGCATACCCCCCCCTGAGCCCACAAAAGTTTCGGCCTTACCCCCCCTGAGCCCCCAAAAGTTCTGGAATACCCCCTCCAAAGCCCCCAAAAGTTCCGGCATACCCCCCCCTAAGGCCCCAAAAGTTCCGGCATACCCCCCCTGTGCCCACAAAGCTTCCAGCATGCCCCCCCCCTAAGCCCACAGAAGTTCCGGCAAACACCCCCCTAAGCCGACAATAGTTCCGGCATACACCCCCCGAGCCCAGAAAAGTTCCGGCATAGCCCCCCCTGAGCCCACAAAAGTCCCGGCATACCCTCCCCTGAGCCCACAAAAGCTCCGGCATACCCCCCCTTGAGCCCCCAAAAGTTCCGGCATACCCCTCGTGAGCCCACAAAATTTCCGGCATACCCCCCCCAGAGCCCACAAGAGTTCCGGCATACCCCCCCCTAAGCCCACAAAAGTTCCGGCATACCCCCCCCTTGAGCCCACAAAATTTACGGCGTACCCGCCCCATGAGCCCACAAAAGTTGCGGCATACCCCCCCCTGAGCCCCCAAAAGTTCCGGCATACCCCCCGCTGAGCCCCCATAAGTTCTCGCATACCCCCCCCCAAGCCCACAAAAGTTCCGGCATACCCCCCCCAAGGCCCAAAAGTTCCGGCATACCCCCCCCTAAGCCCCCAAAAGTTCCGGCATACCCCTCCCTAAGCCCACCAAAGTTCCGGCATACCCCCCCCTTGAGCCCACAAAAGTTCCGGTAAACCCCCCCGTGAGCCCACAAAAGTTCCGGCATACCCTCCCCTAAGCCCACAAAACTTCCGGCATACCCCCCCCAAAGCCCCCAAAAGTTCTGGTATACCCCCCCCTAAGTGCCCAAAGGTTCCGGCGTACCCCCCCTGAGCCCACAAAGGTTACGGCATACCTTCCCTAAGCCCACAAAAGTTCCGGCATACCCCCCCCTAAGCCCCAGAAGCCCCTGCGTCCCCCCCCCCCCAAGCCCACAAAAGTTCCGGCATAGCCCCCCTTGAGCCCACAAAAGTTCCGGCATACCCCCCCCCGAGCCCACAAACGCTCCGGCATACCCCCCCTTGAGCCCTCAAAAGTTCCGGCATACACCCCCGTGAGCCCACAAAATTTCCGGCATACGCCATCCTTGAGCCCACAAAAGTTCCGGCATGCCCCCCCCCCCCCAAGCCCCCAAAAGTTCCGGCATACCCCCCCCCTTCAGCCCACAAAAATTCCGGCATACCCGCCCCATGAGCCCACAGAAGTTTCGGCTTTATCCCCCCTTGAGCCCCCAAAAGTTCTGGCATACCCCCCCCTAAGGCCCCAAAATTTCCGGCATACCCCCCCTGAGCTGCCAAAGCTTCCGGCATACCCCCCGCTAAGCCCACAGAAGTTCCGGCATACCCCCCCTAAGCCCACAATAGTTCCGGCATACCCCCCCGAGCCCACAAAAGTTCCGGCATAGCCCCCCCTGAGCCCACAAAACTTCCGGCATACCCCCCCCCCTGAGCCCACAAAAGTTCTGGCATACCCCCCCCTAATGCCCTAAAATTTCCGGCATACCCCCCCTGAGCCCCCAAAGCTTCCGGCATACCCCCCCCTAAGCCCACAGAAGTTCCGGCATACCCCCCCTAAGCCCACAATAGTTCCGGCATACCCCCCCGAGCCCACAAAAGTTCCGGCATACCCCCCCCTCTGAGCCCACAAAAGCTCCGGCATACCCCCCCTTGAGCCCCCAAATGTTCCGGCATACCCTCCTGTGAGCACCCAAAAGTTCCGGCATACCCCCCCTTGAGCCCACAAAAGTTCCGGCATACCCCCCCTCGAGCCCCCACAAGTTCCGGCATACCCTCCCACAAGCCCCTAAAAGATCCGGCATACCCCCCCTTAAGCCCAAAAAAGTTCCGGCATCCCCCCCCCTAAGCCCACAATAGTTCTGGCATACCCCCCCCTAGCCCCCAAAAGTTCCGGCATACCCCCCCCTAAGGCCCCAAAAGTTCCGGCATACCCCCCCTGAGCCCACAAAGCTTCCAGCATGCCCCCCCCCCTAAGCCCACAGAAGTTCCGTCAAACACCCCCCTAAGCCGACAATAGTTCCGGCATACACCCCCCGAGCCCAGAAAAGTTCCGGCATAGCCCCCCCTGAGCCCACAAAAGTCCCGGCATACCCTCCCCTGAGCCCACAAAAGCTCCGGCATACCCCCCCTTGAGCCCCCAAAAGTTCCGGCATACCCCCCGTGAGCCCACAAAATTTCCGGCATACCCCCCCCAGAGCCCACAAGAGTTCCGGCATACCCCCCCCTAAGCCCACAAAAGTTCCGGCATACCCCCCCCTTGAGCCCACAAAATTTACGGCGTACCCGCCCCATGAGCCCACAAAAGTTGCGGCATACCCCCCCCTGAGCCCCCAAAAGTTCCGGCATACCCCCCGCTGAGCCCCCATAAGTTCTCGCATACCCCCCCCCCAAGCCCACAAAAGTTCCGGCATACCCCCCCCAAGGCCCAAAAGTTCCGGCATACCCCCCCCTAAGCCCCCAAAAGTTCCGGCATACCCCTCCCTAAGCCCACCAAAGTTCCGGCATACCCCCCCCTTGAGCCCACAAAAGTTCCGGTAAACCCCCCCGTGAGCCCACAAAAGTTCCGGCATACCCTCCCCTAAGCCCACAAAACTTCCGGCATACCCCCCCCAAAGCCCCCAAAGGTTCTGGTATACCCCCCCCTAAGTGCCCAAAGGTTCCGGCGTACCCCCCCTGAGCCCACAAAGGTTACGGCATACCTTCCCTAAGCCCACAAAAGTTCCGGCATACCCCCCCCTAAGCCCCAGAAGCCCCTGCGTCCCCCCCCCCAAGCCCACAAAAGTTCCGGCATAGCCCCCCTTGAGCCCACAAAAGTTCCGGCATACCCCCCCCCCGAGCCCACAAACGCTCCGGCATACCCCCCCTTGAGCCCTCAAAAGTTCCGGCATACACCCCCGTGAGCCCACAAAATTTCCGGCATACGCCATCCTTGAGCCCACAAAAGTTCCGGCATGCCCCCCCCCCCCTAAGCCCTCAAAAGTTCCGGCATACCCCCCCCTTCAGCCCACAAAAATTCCGGCATACCCGCCCCATGAGCCCACAGAAGTTTCGGCTTTATCCCCCCTTGAGCCCCCAAAAGTTCTGGCATACCCCCCCCTAAGGCCCCAAAATTTCCGGCATACCCCCCCTGAGCTGCCAAAGCTTCCGGCATACCCCCCCCTAAGCCCACAGAAGTTCCGGCATACCCCCCCCAAGCCCACAATAGTTCCGGCATACCCCCCCGAGCCCACAAAAGTTCCGGCATACCCCCCCCTTGAGCCCACAAAATTTACGGCGTACCCGCCCCATGAGCCCACAAAAGTTGCGGAATACCCCCCCCTGAGCCCCCAAAAGTTCCGGCATACCCCCCGCTGAGCCCCCATAAGTTCTGGCATACCCCCCCCCCAAGCCCACAAAAGTTCCGGCATACCCCCCCCAAGGCCCAAAAGTTCCGGCATACCCCCCCCTAAGCCCCCAAAAGTTCCGGCATACCCCTCCCTAAGCCCACCAAAGTTCCGGCATACCCCCCCCTTGAGCCCACAAAAGTTCCGGTAAACCCCCCCGTGAGCCCACAAAAGTTCCGGCATACCCTCCCCTAAGCCCACAAAACTTCCGGCATACCCCCCCCAAAACTGCCAAAAGTTCTGGTATACCCCCCCCTAAGTGCCCAAAGGTTCCGGCGTACCCCCCCTGAGCCCACAAAGGTTACGGCATACCTTCCCTAAGCCCACAAAAGTTCCGGCATACCCCCCCCTAAGCCCCAGAAGCCCCTGCGTCCCCCCCCCCCAAGCCCACAAAAGTTCCGGCATAGCCCCCCTTGAGCCCACAAAAGTTCCGGCATACCCCCCCCCGAGCCCACAAACGCTCCGGCATACCCCCCCTTGAGCCCTCAAAAGTTCCGGCATACACCCCCGTGAGCCCACAAAATTTCCGGCATACGCCATCCTTGAGCCCACAAAAGTTCCGGCATGCCCCCCCCCCCCCCCAAGCCCCCAAAAGTTCCGGCATACCCCCCCCTTCAGCCCACAAAAATTCCGGCATACCCGCCCCATGAGCCCACAGAAGTTTCGGCTTTATCCCCCCTTGAGCCCCCAAAAGTTCTGGCATACCCCCCCCTAAGGCCCCAAAATTTCCGGCATACCCCCCCTGAGCTGCCAAAGCTTCCGGCATACCCCCCCCTAAGCCCACAGAAGTTCCGGCATACCCCCCCTAAGCCCACAATAGTTCCGGCATACCCCCCCGAGCCCACAAAAGTTCCGGCATAGCCCCCCCTGAGCCCACAAAATTTCCGGCATACCCCCCCCCTGAGCCCACAAAAGTTCTGGCATACCCCCCCCTAATGCCCTAAAATTTCCGGCATACCCCCCCTGAGCCCCCAAAGCTTCCGGCATACTCCCCCCTAAGCCCACAGAAGTTCCGGCATACCCCCCCTAAGCCCACAATAGTTCCGGCATACCCCCCCGAGCCCACAAAAGTTCCGGCATACCCCCCCCTCTGAGCCCACAAAAGCTCCGGCATACCCCCCCTTGAGCCCCCAAATGTTCCGGCATACCCTCCTGTGAGCACCCAAAAGTTCTGGCCTACCCCTTGAGCCCACAAAAGTTCCGGCATACCCCCCCTCGAGCCCCCACAAGTTCCGGCATACCCTCCCGCAAGCCCCTAAAAGATCCGGCATACCCCCCCTTAAGCCCAAAAAAGTTCCGGCATCCCCCCCCCTGAGCCCACAATAGTTCTGGCATACCCCCCCCGAGCCCACAAAAGTTCCGGCATACCCCCCCCCTGAGCCCCCAAATGTTCCGGCATACCCCCTGTGAGCCCCCAAAAGTTCCGGCATACCCCCCCCTGAGCCCCCAAAATTTCTGGCATACCCCCACCTAAGCCCACAAAAGTTCCGGCATACCCCCCCCCTAAGCCCACAATAGTTCTGGCATACCCCCCCCCCGAGCCCAATGAATATCCGGCATAGCCCCTCCTGAGCCCACAAAAGTTCCGACATACCCCCCCCCTGAGCCCAGAAAAGTTCCGGCATACCCCCCCCGAAGCCCCCAAAAGTCCCGGCATACCCCCCCCTAAGCCCACAATAGTTCCGGCATACCCCCCCTTGAGCCCACCAGAGCTCCGGCATACCCCCCCTTTGAGCCCACAAAAGTTCCGGCCTACCCCCCCTTGAGCCCCCACAAGTTCCGGCATACCCCCCCATGAGCCCACAATAGCTACGGCATACCCCCCCTTCAGCCCCCAAAAGTTCCGGCATATGCCCCCCGAGCCCCCCCATGAGCCCACAATAGCTCCGGCATACCTCCCCCTGAGCCCACAAAAGTTCCGGCATACCCCCCCCCTAAACCCAAAAAAGTTCCGGCATACCCCCCCCTAAGCCCACAATAGTTCTGGCATACCCCCCCCCAAGCCCACAAAAGTTCCGGCATACCCCCCCCTGAGCCCACAAAAGATCCGGCATACCCCCCCTTGAGCACCCAAAAGTTCCGGCATACCCCCCCCTGAGTCCCCAAATCTTCCGGCATACCAGCCTGTGAGCCCACAAGAGTTCCGGCATACGCCCCCTGGCGCCCACAAGAGTTCCGGCATACCCCCTCCAAGCCCCCAAAGCTTGCGGCATACCCTTCCTGAGCCCACAAAAGTTCCGGCATACCCCCCCCTGAGCCCCCAAAAGTTGCGGCATGCCCCCCCGTGAGGCCGCAAAAGTTCGGGCATACCCCCCCCTTGAGCCCCCAAAGGTTCCGGCATACCCCCCCCTAAGCCCCCCAGAATTCCGGCATACCCCCCCTAAGGCCACAAAAGTTCCCCCATAGCCCCCCACGAGCCCCCAAAAGTTCCGGCATACCCCCCCCTAAGCCCCCAAAAGTTCCGGCATACCCCCCGCAAGCCCCCAAAACTTCCGGCATACCCCCCCTGAGCCCCCAAAAGTTCCGGCATACCCCTTCCTTAGCCCACCTAAGTTTCGGCATACCTCCCCCCCTGAGCCCCCAAAAGTTCCGGCATCCCCCCCCCGTGAGCCCACAAAGGTTCCGGCATACCCCCCCCTAAGCCCACCTAACTTCCAGCATACCCCCCCCTAAGCCCACAAAATTTCCGGCATGGCCCCCTAAAAGCCCCCAAAGGTTCCGGCACACCCCCCCCTAAGCCCCCGAAAGTTTCGGCATACCCCCCCCCCTAAGCCCACAAAAGTTCTGGAATACCCCCCAGCACCAGCAAACCCCCCCGTTGAGCCCCCAAAACTTCCGGCATACCACCTCCTGAGCCCCGGAAAAATTCCGGCGTACCCCCCCATGAGCCCACAAAAGCACCAGCATACCCCCCCGTTGAGCCCCCAAAACTTCCGGCATACCACCCCCTGAGCCCCCGAAAAATTCCGGCGTACCCCCCCATGAGCCCACAAAAGCTCCGGCATACCCTGCCCCGAGCCCACATAAGTTCCGGCGTACCCCCCCCCCAGCCCCCAAAAGTTCCAGCATACCCCCCCCTGAGCCCACAAAATTTCCGGCATACGCCCCCCTATGCCCACAAAAGTTCTGGAATACCCCCCCCTAAGCCCACAAAAGTCCCGGCATACCCCCGCCCTGAGCCCACAAGAGTCACGGCATACCACCCCCCTGAGCCCACAAAAGTTTCGGCATACCCCCCCGTGAGCCCAGAAAAGTTCCGGCATACCCCCCCGTGAGCCCCCAAAAGTTCCGGTATACCCCCCCCCCTGAGCCCCCAAAAGATCCGGCATGCCCCTCCCCAAGCCCACAAAAGTTCTTGCATACCCCCCCCCCACTAAGCCCACAAAAGTTACGGCATAGCCCTCCCTTGAGCCCACAAATGTTCCGGCATACCCCCCCCTCGAGCCCCCAAAACTTCCGTCATACCCCCCCCTTGAGGCCCCACAGGTTCCGGCATACCCCTCGCCAAGCCCCCAAAGCTTGCGGCATACCCTTCCTGAGCCACAAAAGTTCCGGCATACCCCCCCTGAGCCCCCAAAAGTTGCGGCATGCCCCCCGTGAGGCCGCAAAAGTTCGGGCATACCCCCCCCTGAGCCCCCAAAACTTCCGGCATACCCCCCCTGAGCCCCCAAAAGTTCCGGCATACCCCTTCCTTAGCCCACCTAAGTTTCGGCATACCTCCCCCCCTGAGCCCCCAAAAGTTCCGGCATCCCCCCCCCGTGAGCCCACAAAGGTTCCGGTATACCCCCCCCTAAGCCCACCTAACTTCCAGCATACCCCCCCCCTAAGCCCACAAAATTTCCGGCATGGCCCCCTAAAAGCCCTCAAAAGTTCCGGCACACCCCCCCCTAAGCCCCCGAAAGTTTCGGCATACCCCCCCCCTAAGCCCACAAAAGTTCCGGCATGCCCCCACCTAAGCCCACAATAGTTCCGGCATACCCCCCCCCGAGCCCACAAAAGTTCCAGCATAGCCCCCCCTGCGCCCACAAAAGTTCCGGCATACCCCCCCCTTGAGCTGACAAAAGCTCCGGCATACCCCCCCTTGCGCCTCCAAAATTTTCGGCATACCCCCCCCTGAGCCTCCAAAAGTTCCGGCATGCCCCCCCCCGTGAGCCCGCAAAAGTTCCAGCAAACCCCCCCCTGAGCCCACAAAAACTCCGGCATCCCCCCCCACAAGCCCCCAAAAGTTCCGGCATACCCCCCCCTTGAGCTCTCAAAAATTCCGGCATACCCCCCCCCTGAGCCCACAAAAGTTCCCCCATACCCCCCCCACGAGCCCCCAAAAGTTCCGGCATACCCCCCCTAAGCCCCCAAAAGTTCCGGCATACCCTCCCCAAGCCCCCAAAACTTCCGGCATACCCCCCCTGAGCCCCCAAAGGTTCTGGCATACCCCTTCCTTAGCCCACCTAAGTTTTCCATACCCCCCCCCTGAGCCCCCAAAGGTTCCGGCATACCCCCCCCGTGGGCCCACAAAGGTTCCGGCATACCCCCCCCTAAGCCCGCCTAACTTCCAGCATACCCCCCCCTAAGCCCACAAAATTTCCGGCCTGGCCCCCCAAAAGCCCCCAAAAGTTCCAGCACACCCCCCCCTAAGCCCACAAAAGTTCCGGCATGCCCCCACCTAAGCCCACAATAGTTCCGGCATACCCCCCCCCCGAGCCCCCAAAAGTTCCGGCATACCCCCCCCCTTGAGGTCTCAAAAGTTCCGGCATACCCCCCTTCTGAGCCCACAGAAGTTCCGGCATACCCCCCCTAGGCCCACAAAAGATCCGGCATACCCCCCCCCTAAGCCCACAATAGTTCCGGCATACCCCTCCCTAGCCCACAAAAGTTCCGGCATAGCCCCCCTTGAGCCCACAACAGTTCCGGCATACCCCCCCCTGAGCCCACAAAAGTTCCGGCATACCCCCCCACAAGCCCCCAAAAGTTCCGGCGTACCCCCGCCTAAGCCCACAATAGTTCCGGCATACCCCCCCCTAAGCCCAAAAAAGGTCCGGCATACCCCCCCCCAAGCCCACAATAGTTCTGGCATACCCCCCTGGAGCCCACAAAAGTTCCGGCATACCCCCCCCCTGGGCCCCCAAATGTTCCATCATACCCCCTGTGAGCCCCCAAAAGTTCCGGCATACCCCCCCCTGAGCCCGCAAAATTTCCGGCATACCCCCCCCTAAGCCCACAAAAGTTCCGGCATACCCCCCCCTAAGCCCACAAAAGTTCCGGCATACCCCCCCCCCTAAGCCCACAATAGTTCCGGCATACCCCCCCCCCGAGCCCAATAAATTTCCGGCATAGCCCCTCGTGAGCCCACAAAAGTTCCGACATACCCCCCCCGTGAGCCCAGAAAAGTTCCGGCATACCCCCCCCGAAGCCCCCAACAGTTCCGGCATACCCCCCCCTAAGCCCACAAAAGTTCCGGCATACCCTCCCTAAGCCCACAAAATTTCCGGCATACCCCCCCTTGAGCCCACCAGATTTCCGGCATACCGCCCCTTTGAGCCCACAAAATTTCCGGCATACCCCCCCTTGAGCCCCCACAAGTTCCGGCATACCCCCCCATGAGCCCACAATAGCTCCGGCATACCCCCCCTTGAGCCCCCGAAAGTTCCGGCATATGCCCCCCGAGCCCCCAAAAGTTCCGGCATACCCCCCCCTGAGCCCACAAAAGTTCCGGCATACCCCCCCCTAAGCCCACAATAGTTCTGGCATACCCCCCCTCAAGCCCACAAAAGTTCCGACATACCCCCCCCTGAGCCCCCAAAAGTTATGGCATACCCCCCCCTGAGCCCACAAAAGTTCCGGCATACCCCCCCCCTAAGCCCGCAACAGTTCCGGCATTGCCCCCCCCTAAGCGCACAATAGAGCCCACAAAGGTTCCGACATACCCCCCCTTGAGCCCCCACAAAAGTTCCGGCATACCCCTACCTGAGCCCTGGAAAAGTTCCGGCCTACCCCCCCCGCAATAGTTCCGGAATCCCCCCCCCCCGAGCCCACAAAAGTTCATGCATACCCCCACATGAGCCCACAAAAGCACCAGCATACCCCCCCGTTGAGCCCCCAAAACTTCCGGCGTACCACCTCCTGAGCCCCCGAAAAATTCCGGCATACCCCCCCCATGAGCCCACAAAAGCTCCGGCATACCCTGCCCCGAGGCCACATAACTTCCGGCATACCCCCCCCAAGCCCCCAAAAGTTCCAGCATACCCCCCCCTGAGCCCACAAAATTTCCGGCATACGCCCCCCTAAGCCCACAAAAGTTCTGGCATACCCCCCCCTAAGCCCACAAAAGTCCCGGCATACCCCCGCCCTGAGCCCACAAAAGTTACGGCATACCACCCCCCTGAGCCCACAAAAGTTTCGGCATACCCCCCCTCGAGCCCCCAAAAGTTCCCGGCATACCCCCCCCTTGAGGCCCCAAAAGTTCCGGCATACCCCCCCTTGAGCCCCCAAAGGTTCCGGCATACCCCCCCCTAAGCCCCCAAAAGTTCCGGCATACCCCCCCTAAGGCCACAAAAGTTCCCCCATACCTCCCCCATGAGCCCTTAAAAGTTCCGGCATACCCCCCCCCTAAGCTCCCAAAAGTTCCGGCATACCCCCCCCAAGCCCCCAATACTTCCGGCATACCCTTCTTGAGCCCCCAAAAGTTCCGGCATACCCCTTCCTTAGCCCACCTAAGTTTCGGCATACCTCCCCCCCTGAGCCCCCAAAAGTTCCGGCATACCCCCCCCCTGAGCCCCCGAAAGTTTCGGCATACCCCCCCCCCTAAGCCCACAATAGTTCCGGCCTACCCCCCCCCCGAGCCCACACAAGTTCCAGCATAGCCCCCCCTGAGCCCACAAAAGTTCCGGCATACCCCCCCCCCTAGCCCACAAAAGCTCCGGCATACCCCCCCTTGCGCCTCCAAAATTTTCGGCATACCCCCCCCTGAGCCTCCAAAAGTTCCGGCATACCCCCCCCGTGAGCCAGCAAAAGTTCCAGCAAACCCCCCCTGAACTCACAAAAACTCCGGCATACCCCCCCACAAGCCCCCGAAAATTCCGGCATACCCCCCCCCTTGTGCTCTCAAAAATTCCGGCATACCCCCCCCCCTGAGCCCACAAAAGTTCCGGCATACCCCCCCCAAGCCGGTCAACAGTTCCGGCATACCCCCCCCTAGGCCACAAAAGTCCCGGCATAGCCCCCCCTGAGCCCACAACAGTTCCGGCATACCCCCCCCTGAGCCCACAAAAGTTCCGGCATACCCCCCCTACAAGGCCCCAAAAGTTCCGGCATACCCCCCCCTGAGGCCACAAAAGCTCCGGCATACCCCCCCTTCAGCCCCCAAAAATTCCGACATACCCCCCCCTGAGCCCCCAAAAGTTCCGGCATACCCCCCCGTGAGCCCACAACAGTTCCGGCATACCCCCCCCTGAGCCCACAAAAGTTCCGGCATACCTTCCACAAGCCCTCAAAAGTTCCGGCATACCCCCCCCTTGAGCTCTCAAAAGTTCCGGCATACCCCCCCCCTGAGCCCCCAAAAGTTCCGGCATACCCCTCCCTAAGCCCACTAAAGGTCCGGAACCCCCCCCCCCCAAGCCCACAAAAGTTCCGGCATATCCCCGCCAAGGCCCCAAAAGATCCGGCATACCCCCCATTGAGCCCCCAAAAGTACCAGCATACCCCCCCCTGAGTCCCCAAATATTCCGGCATACCAGCCTGTGAGCCCACAAAACTTCCGGCATACCCCCCCCCAAGCCCACAAAAGTTCCGGCATACCCCCTCCAAGCCCCCAAAAGCTCCGGCATACTCCCCCTTGAGCCCCCAAAAGTTATGGCATACCCCCCTCTGAGCCCACAAAAGTTCCGGCATACCCCCCCCCCTAAGCCCGCAAAAGTTCCGATATACCCCCCCCCCTAAGCGCACAATAGAGCCCACAAAGGTTTCGACATACCCCCCCTTGAGCCCCCACAAAAGTTCCGGCATACCCCCCCGTGAGCCCTGGAAAAATTCCGGCCTTACCCCCCCCCTGTGCCCGCAATAGTTCCGCCATCCCCCCCCCCCCGAGCCCACAAAAGTTCATGCATACCCCCCCCTGAGCCTACAAAAGCACCAGCATACCCCCCCGTTGAGCCCCCAAAACTTCCGGCATACCCCCCCCTTGAGCCTCCGAAAAATTCCGGCGTACCCCCCCATAGGCCCACAAAAGCTCCGGCATACCCTGCCCCGAGCCCACATAAGTTCCGGCATACCCCCCCCAAGCCCCCAAAAGTTCCAGCATACCCCCCCCTGAGCCCACAAAATTTCCGGCATACGCCCCCCTAAGCCCACAAAAGTTCTGGCATACCCCACCCTAAGCCCACAAAAGTCCCGGCATACCCCCGCCCTTAGCCCACAAAAGTTACGGCATACCACCCCCTTGAGCCCACAAAAGTTCCGGTATAACCCCCCTGAGCCCAGAAAAGATTCGGCATACCCCCCCCCACTAAGCCCACAAAAGTTAGGGCATTGCCCCCCCCTTCAGCACACAAATGTTCCGGCATACCCCCCCCTTGAGCCCCCAAAAGTTCCGGACGACCCCCCCCTTGAGGCCCCAAAAGGTCCGGCATACCCCTCGCTAAGCCCCCAAAACTTGCGGCATACCCTTCCTGAGCCCACAAAAGTTCCGGCATACCCCCCCCTGAGCCCCCAAAGGTTCCGGCATACCCCCCCATAAGCCCCCAAAAGTTCCGGCATACCCCCTCTAAGGCCACAAAATTTCCCCCATACCCCCCCAATGAACCCCCAAAAGTTCCGGCATACCCCCCCCTAAGCCCCCAAAACTTCCGGCATACCCTCCCTGAGCCCCCAAAAGTTCTGGCATACCCCTTCCTTAGCCCACCTAACTTCCAGCATACCCCCCCCTAAGCCCCCAAAAGTTCCGGCATGCCCCCCCCTAAGCCCACAATAGTTCCGGCATACCCCCCCCCCGAGCCCACATAAGTTCCAGCATAGCCCCCCCTGAGCCCACAAAAGTTCCGGCATACTCCCCCCCCTGAGCCCACAAAAGCTACGGCATACCCCCCCTTGCGCCTCCAAAATTTTCGGCATACTCCCCCCTGAGCCTCCAAAAGTTCCGGCATACCCCCCCCTGTGAGCTCGCAAAAATTCCAGCAAACCCCCCCCTGAGGCCACAAAAATTCCGGCATACCCCCCCCTTGAGCCCACAAAAGTTCCGGCATACCCCCCCCTAAGCCCACAAAAGTTCCGGCATACCCCCCCCTAAGCCCACAATAGTTCCGGCATACCCCCCCCTAGCCCACAAAAGTTCCGGCATAGCCCCCCCTGAGCCCACAAAAGTTCCGGCATACCCCCCCGTGAGCCCACAACAGTTCCGGCATACCCCCCCCGCCTGAGCCCACAAAAGTTCCGGCATACCCCCCCACAAGCCCCCAAAAGTTCCGGCATACCCCCCCCTAAGCCCACAATAGTTCTGGCATACCCCCCCTAGCCCACAAAAGTTCCGGCATACCCCCCCATGGGCCCACAAAAGCTCCGGCATACCCCCCCTTGAGCCCCCAAAAATTCCGACATACCCCCCCCCTGAGCCCCCAAAATTTCCGGCATACCCCCCCGTGAGCGCACAACAGTTCCGGCATACCCCCCCTTGAGCCCACAAAAGTTCCGGCATACCCCCCCACAAGCCCCCAAAAGTTCCGGCATACCCCCCCCTTGAGCTCTCAAAAGTTCCGGCATACCCCCCATTGGGCCCACAAAAGTTCCGGCATATCCACGCCAATCCCCCAAAAGTTCCGGCATACCCCCCCCCGAGCCCCCAAAAGATCCGGCATACTCCCCTCCTAAGCCCACAAAAGTTCCGGCATACCCCCCCCTGAACCCACAAAAGTTCCGCCATACCCCCCCCAAAACCCCCAAAAGTTCCGGCATACCCCCCTCCTGAGCCCCCAAAAGTTCCAACATACCCCCCCCTCAGCCCCCAAAAGTTCCGGCATACCCCCCCCTCAGCCCACAAAAGTTCTGCCGTACCCCCTCCTGAGCCCACAAAAGTTCCGCCATACCCCCTCCTAAGCCCCCAACTGTTCCGGCATACCTTCCCCAAAAACCCACAAAAGTTCCGGCATACCCCCCTCCCTGAGCCCACAAGAGTTCCGGCATACCCCCCCTTGAGCCCACAAAAGCACCGGCATACCCCCCCTTGAGCCCCCAAAAGTTCCGGCATACCCCCGCCAAGCCCCCAAAACTTCCGGCATACCCCCCACTGAGCCCCCAAAAGATCCGGCATACTCCCCTCCTAAGCCCTGAAAAGTTCCGGCATACCCCCCCCTAAGCCCACAAAAGTTCCGGCATACCCCCCCTCTGAGCCCACAAAAGTTCCAGCATACCCCCCACCTGAGCCCCCAAAAGTTCCGGCATACCCCCCCCGTGAGCCCACAAAACTTCCGGCATACCCCCCTTTGAGCCCACAAAACTACCGGCATACCCCCCTTTGAGCCCCCAAAAGTTGCGGCATACCCCTCCACCAAGCCCCCAAAAGTTCCGGCATACCCCCCCCTTGAGGCCCCAAAAGTTCCGGCATACCCCTCGCTAAGCCCCCAAAAGTTCCGGCATGGCCCCCTTGAGGCCCCAAAAGTTCCGGCTTACCCCTCCCCAAGCCCGCAAAAGCGGGAATCGAACCAGGGGCCAGCGGCGTTGGCGTCCAGGGTGCTTCCACTGAGGCACGCGGTGCTGCAACTGTCCAAGGACGCGTGAGGGACTGGAGGAGGGGTGCCCAGCCGTACCCGACCTTCCCACTCCGCGCTTCGCTTGGGCGCCATCCATAAGGAACCAAGTGTGCCAAACCGGTTGTATGTGGCACGGACACGTCGTAGTGGTATGTGGGCAAAAGCCGTTGGCTTGGGCCTCAACACATTGCATGGTTACAACCACAGTGAACTGATTTGTGCGGAGCCGGATCCTGTGAGCGGGGTTACCCGGTTAGCCAACCATCCGTCTCTATGCCAGCCAAGCCCACAAAGGTTCCAGGGTACCCTTCCAAAGCCCCCAAAAGTTCCGGCATACCCCCCCGTGAGCCCACAAAGGTTCCGCCATATCCCCTCCTGAGCCCCCAACTGTTCCGGCATCCCCCCCCTGATAGCCACATAATTTCCGGCATACCCCCCGTAAGCCCCCAAAGGTCCTAGCACCCCCCCTCCAAAGCCCTCAAAAGTTCCGGCATACCCCCCCCTATACCCACAATAGTTCCGGCATACCCTCCCCTAAGCCCACAAAAGCTCCGGCACACCCCCCAGAGGCCCCCAAAACTTCCGGCATACCCCCGCCAAGCCCCCAAAAGTTCTGGCATACCACCCCTTGAGCCCCCAAAAGATCCGGCACACTCCCCCCCCGAGCCCACAAAACTTCCCACATACCCCCCCCTAAGCCCCTAAAACTTCCGGCATACCCCCCCCTGAGCCCACAAAATTTCCGGCATGGCCCCCCAAAGCCCCCAAAAGTTCCGGCATACCCTCCCCTGAGCCGACAAATTTTCCGGCATGGCCCCCCTAAGGCCCCAAAAGTTCCGGCATACCCCCCGCTGAGCCCACAACAGTTCCGGCATACCCCCCGCTAAGCCCCCAAAAGTTCCGGCATACCCCCCCCTAAGCCCACAAAAGGTCCGGCATTACCCCCCCTAAGGCCACAAAAATTCCGGCATAGCCCCCCTAAGCCCACAAAAGTTCCGGCATACCCCCCCCTTAGCCCCCAAAACTTCCGGCATACCCCGCCGTGAGCCCTCAAAAGTTCCGACATACCCCCTCCCTGAGCCCCCAAAAGTTCCGGCATTCCCCCCCTGAGCGCACAACAGTTCCGGCACACCCCCCCCTAAGCCCACACAATTTCCAGCATACCCCCCCAAAGCCCCTAAAAGTTCCGGCATAGCCCCCCCTAAGCCCCCGAAAGTTCCGGCATACCCCCCCCCCTAAGCCCACAAAAGTTCAGGCATACCCCCCCGCCTGAGGCCCTAAAAGTTCTGGCATAGCCCCCCCTGAGCCCACAAAAGTTCCGGCATACCCCCCCCTGTGCCCATAAAAGCTCCGGCATACCTCCCCTTGCGCCTCCAAAATTTTCGGCATACCACCCCCTGAGCCCCCAAAAGTTCCGGCAATCCCCCCCCTAAGCCCGCAAAAGTTCACACATACCCCCCTCTGAGCCCACAAAACTTTCGGCATACCCCCCCCACAAGCCCCCAAAAGTTCCGGCATACCCCCCCCCTGAGCCCACAAAAGTTTCGGCATACCCCCGCCTAAGCCCACAAAAGTTCCGGCATACCCCCCCCCAAGCCCCTAAAAATTCCGGCGTACCCCCCCCTTGAGCTCCCAAAAGTTCCGGCATACCCCCCCCTGAGCCCCCAAAAGTTCTGGCAAACCCCCCCTGAGCCCGCAAAAGTTCCAGCATACCCCCCCCCTGAGCCCACAAAAGTTCCGGCATACCCCCCCCCCTTGAGCTCCCAAAATTTCCGGCATACCCCCCCCCTAAGCCCACAAAAGTTCCGGCATACCCCCCCCCTAAGCCCACAAAAGGTCCGGCATACCCCCCCCTAAGCCCACAAAAGTTCCGGCATACCCCCCCCTGAGCCCACAAAAGCTCCGGCATACCCCCCCTTGAGCCCCCAAAATTTCCGACATACCCCCCCTGAGCCGACAAAAGCTCCGGCATACCCCCCCTTGAGCCCCCAAAAGTTCCGACATACCCCCCCTTGAGCCCCCAAAAGTTCCGGCATACCCCCCGTGAGCCCACAAAAGTTCCGCCATACCTCTCCTTTGAGCCCACACGAGTTCCGGCGTACCCCCCCCCCTGAGCCCACAAAAGTTCCGGCATACCCACACCCCTGAGCCCCCAAAAGTTCCGGCATACCCCCCCCTGAGCCCACAAATGTTCCGGCATACCCCCCCCTTGAGCCCACAAAAGTTCCGGCATTGCTCCCCCTGAGCCCACAAAAGTTGCGGCATACCCCCCCCCCAAGCCCCCAAAAGTTCCGGCATACCCCCCCTCAGCCCACAAAAGTTCCATCATACCCCCCCCTAAGCCCACAATATTTCCGGCATATCCCCCCCTAGCCGACAAAAACTCCGGCATACCCCCCCCTAAGCCCACACAAGTTGCGGCATACACCCCCCTGCGCCCACAAAAGTTCCGGCATACCCCCCCTTGAGCCCCCAAAATTTCCGACATACCCCCCCGGAGCCCCCAAAACTTCCGGCATACCCCCCCGTGAGCCCACAAAAGTTCCGGCATACAGCCCCCCTGAGGCCCGAAAAGTTCCAGCAAACCCCCCCCTGAGTTCCCAAAAGTTCTAGCATACCCCCCCCTAAGCCCCTGACTGTTCCGGCATACCACCCCCAAGCCCCCAAAAGTTCCGCCATACCCCCCCGTGAGCCGACAGTTTGGCACTCGCTGAACTGTTGTTTTCCCTGGAGTGCTTATGGGACCTTTGCTGCTTGGTGACATTTTTTTCTAACCTATGACTTTGTATGTCCAGGATGTCTTTGGGCTGCGGCCCGCGAATCGAGTCACCCATGGGCCACACCCGGGGCTCAGCGATTGCCGCCTAGAGTGGGAACCCCGTGACACTCATGGGGTGTCCCGGATCGAGGTGAGCTAGATGTGGGGCTCTTGTCTCACCGGCGGAGCGGTGTTCAGTCTCGGTCGCGCCTCATCCGGGAATGAGATGGATGGAGGCGGGGTTCATAGGGACGAGTCCGTGAGCCAGGGCGAGTACGAAAGAAGCGCAGAAGATGCAGCGGTCGGGGCTGCCGGAGCGGGGAGGGGCGGAGCCGGGGAGGGTGGGCAGACGGCCGTGGAGGCGCGGAGGGAGGCCGGGGCCCAGGACGAGCAGCGAGAGAACACGGGATGCGATTACGGCGAGGGGCGCGGGGATGGCGGGGAAGGGACCAGTGGTCCGGGCGCCCAAGGCGGGGATGGGGCCCGAAGGGCAGGGGCGAGGCGCGGAAACTACCCTGACGGCCCCTTAAACAACCACACCGGTGGACATTCTGCCGTAGCCGAGGGGGGTGGATGCGCCGGGCCTCACCTGGAAGGGCTTCCGAGCTGCTGCGGGGGTCCGCGACCTCTGGTCAGGGTGTGGTTGCAGGGACCAGGGGGTTGGTGCCAGCGATAGTTGGGGGGTATGGGCGAGCTGCAGCGGGCGGTGCACAGTGTATGGGGGGCACCTGCAGGGGAGTGGTGGCTGGTTAGGGGAGGGAAGGTACTACGGGACATGGAGGAGGACCTGTTCGAGGACGACCATATCCAGGTCCGTTTCCGAGGAGTTGGGGGGGGGGGGGGGGAGGAGGGACAGGCTAGGGCACAGGGGGGGGCGCTGGGGGGGGATAATGGTGTGATGGCGTTGGAGAAGATGATCGAGTTGATGCGGCTGCAGGGGGAGCAGCTGCAGCTCCTGGCCGCCAGCACTAGCGGCCTCCGGAAGGAGGTGGAGGAGCTCAAGAGCTCCAAGGGGAAGGGGAAGGAGGAGGAGGAGGAGGAGGAGCCCATCCCGCCGATAACGGCGGCGAATGTGGCGAGGATGGAGGCGGCCCCGCATCTGCCCCGGTGGATGTCGGGGCAATGCAAACTCCTGCGGGAGTTGTTGGGGGGGTTGGGGGAGGAGTGGGCGGACGAGGGCATGGAGGGGGTGGAGGGAGGGGAGGGGGGGGCGGGGGTGGATGCCGACATTACGTTGTCGGATCTAGAGGATGGGGATGGGATGGGGGACGCCCTGGGATAGGTTTGCCTAGGGCATCTCGGTGGGCATGGTGCGCAACCAGCGGGAGTATGGCACCAAGTGGGGGGGATCGAAGAGGGGGGGGGTGGGCAGGGGACGTCCTCCCAGGCAGGGGGCGAGGGGGAGGGTGGGGTTGCTATTACGCAGCCGGGGTTTTATCGGGGGGTGGAGGTGGCACTGCACCAGGGGAGCTGTGCTTTAAGACATTGGGAAGCAACCCCAAGTGGGTCCCTCTGTCGGGTTAGCCCAGGCAGCCCTGCCAGCGGTGCATCCAGCGGGGGGTGAGCAGGGAGCAGGCCCTCCATTGGAGGGTGTACTGTCCCCATTGGACCGGCTGAACCGCTGCTGAGGATCCCGTGGACGGGGGGGAGGAGGGCGCGCCGGGGTTGGGATCAGGCGGCGAGGAGACGTGCTGGGCGGAAGGGTACCGCTTCGCTTGGGGTCGCCTCTGGGAGGCACGAGCGCAGGAGCCGGGGGACGGCCCGGAAGCAATGGCAGTTCATTCCGTTGCGGACCGCACTTCGCGACGATGGGGGGGGGGCGTTGGAGAAATAGTGGAAGTACGCCATGGGAAGTCCGGGTAAGGGAAAGGGGGGGGTCCTTTCTGGGTACCTGCTGCAGCAGTCCAGGGACGGTGCCTCGGCGTCCACCTTGCGAGGGACGATCGCGGCAGTGCGGATTGCGGAGGACATGGCTTGGATCCATCCCCCCCACCGTTGCCCCGATTCACAGGAGACTTGCCAAGAGCGGAGGGGGTCCAGGTTTCCAATTTTACATGTTCCCCAGAGTGTTGCGGGAGCCGGCAAGAAAGGGGTGGGGGGAGCCGGGCGAGAGGCCCATGGTGGCGCTCATGTGCTTGTCCTGGTTTGCTTTCCTTCGGGTTGGTGAGGCCGCATCCATCAAGGTG
Source organism: Eutreptiella sp. 'Long Island Sound 2002' (assembly GCA_964036045.1). Classification (NCBI taxonomy): domain Eukaryota; phylum Euglenozoa; class Euglenophyceae; order Eutreptiales; family Eutreptiaceae; genus Eutreptiella; species Eutreptiella sp. 'Long Island Sound 2002'. Next base: position 37,044,040 of record OZ038391.1, on the reverse strand, counting down.
GCGGATATTCGGGGGGAGAAGGCTCTTGGGAGGTGGCGACGGTGGTCGGAGTGGTCAAGGGCCTGGGGCGAGTTTTTTACGCAAACA